>LPNX010182961.1:0-46756 GCA_001517045.1 Pseudotsuga menziesii
TTCAGTGAAAACCACCATTTTGATTGATTGATTCATATTTAGATATTATGTGATATTTTAGACTTTAGGGGTCAACAACCAGATTAATCCAAGATACAACAAGAAGTTATTTTAGGTGGTTGTCTTGTTATGCTTAAATACATCTTAAAGTTATTTTAGGTGGTTATTTTGTTATGCTTAAATACATCTTAAGATTTAAATAAACTTTTAGTTAAAAGGTGCTTAAAGAAACTATTAACAATCTGTTTTTGTTTCTTAATGTTTTTAAGAGAAACAATTATACAAAAGGAGTTTATTTTATGTAATAGTATATTGTTATGTTTAAATACAGCTTGATTAAGATTTAAATAAACTTTTAATTAAAGGGTGGTTAAAGAAAGTAATAATAGATTCTTTATGTTTTTATTAAGAATTTTTCTTTAATATTTAATAGTATTGGCTTCAGTATATTTAAAAACCAGATATGTTGATAAAAACTAAGTGGTTAATTATGCCTCTTCCCATTCATTACAGGGAGTAATATGCTCTGGACTTGGGATTTTTTTGCAAATTTAATGTATAAGCAAAAAAAGGGCCTGTATTCGTTGTCATTTTCAATCCACTGGGCACGATTATCACAGAAATTTTGGAACTTATCATTCTTCGTGTTTGTCTTCGCGTGGGAAGGTAAGTAAGGTTTTTATTCTCGGGATCATTAAGCAAATAATATAATTCTTAAAAGACACAGCATTATACATTATCCAGCATTATATGCGTCTTTTGATTTGGAAAATAGAAACCCTAGTGTATGACAGAAACACTATGGAACATTAGTGTATGACATGCTATCCACCATGGGAGAAACCCTAGTGAATGACAAGCTTTCTTGACTCTTTTAATATTGATGCAAGCTATGTAGTGTGGTGGGCGGAATTTTGATCATCGTGGGCCTGTTTTCTACACTTTGGGGCAAAGCAAAGGACATGGAAATAGTATTATTCATGCTTACAAATTTGACAATAGTATCATGCCACCAGAATGTCTGGAATCCGAGAATAGTATTATTCGAATTGTTGACCTGACAGAGGAAGATACAAATCCGTGAAAGCAATATACTAGGTTGTGATAATGGAGAAAATGCAGTGCTTTGAATTATATGCGCAAATAACAAGTTGTAGATCCTGTCGAGGTTGGCGGAAGAACTTCTCAATGTGTGGACCTTAAATTAAAAAAAATGTGTCTTTTGGTTTGAATCAAATCGATAGATACCTAAGAAGAGGTTTACACCTGGAGAGATTTGATCTATCTCGGCGCTTGATAGAGCCTAGGATTTGGATCTACGCTGGTATGGCATCAGCGCATGATTTTGAGTGCTAAATACTAACGAACGAAAAATGACCTTATCCCTTTCAAGTCTAAGGTGTGGTAGGAACTAAAATGCGAACGATCACCTATTGCGTGTCTACACATCGTCATGGCATGCAGCCGACCCTTGTGTTGGAAGTTTTTATATAACACTTATGTTGATAAGTAGGAGGGGGAATCGAAAAGAATGATTTATTTTTCATATCAGCATTGAAGGGCTCACTATCTACTAACCCTTCAAAGCGAAATGGGCTTATAAATATTTAATATATATATATATTTTTTTAAAATTCACTGCCGTCGCTTAAGCGACAGCTATCTCTGTCGTTTTTGGGACGCCTTCCCATGCTATCTGTCGCAAATGCGACGGTTTTTGGTGATACGTGGCACTCCATAACTAGTCATAGGTGTCGCAAATGCGACGCCTCGTCTTCATCTCCGTCGCTTAAGCGACAGATATAGATGTCGTTTTTGCGACGGTCGGTGATGCTAGCTGTCGCAAATGCGACGATTATTGGTGACACCCAGATGCTTAAAAATCAGATATATCTGTCGCAAATGCGACGACTCTTCTCTATTTCCGTCGCTTAAGCGACATCTATATCTGTCGTTTTTGCGACGCTTACTCTCTAAAGCAATGGTTTAAGCGACGGTTATACCTGTCGCTTATCCGACGGTTGACATTTAACCAATGGTTAGTTAAGTGTCTCTTAACCGACGGTTAGTTAAGTGTCGGATAACCGACGCCACGTGTCCGACGCTTAAGAAAAAATCAAAGTGTCGTACATGCGACAGGAAAGTGTCGAAAATCCGACATGACGGCCGTCGGATTTTGGGTCGAAATGTAGTAGTGGCTCAGGAGCAAAAATCATGGAGGAAGCACTTACAGCCATCCAAGCCAAACTCCAGGAACTGGATGACAAATTTCTCGATCTCCCTCTTGAGCATTCAGCTATGAACACCAGACGATAGTCCGAGTCTTCACCAACCAATGGGTTCTCTTCTTCCAGCAATTTTCGCGATCTGAAGCTAGATTTTCCTCGCTTCAATGGTACTGATCCGACTGGATGGATCTATCGTGCAGAACAGTATTTCAGTCTTCATAATACTTTTGATGTCAACAAAGTTCCACTTTACTCCTTTCATTTGGAACAGGAAGCTCTTCAATGGTATCGTTGGTACATCAAGGCTCATGAAGAGCCAAAATGGCCTGATTTTTGCCAGCTCCTTTTGAAACGATTTGGTCCTAGTGTTTTTGATGACTTCACAGGAGCTCTCACTAAACTTCGCTAAATTGGCACTGTGAAAGAGTATCAAACTAAATTTGAGAAACTCGCTAATCACACTGAAGGATTACCTGATGACTTCTACCGGAGTTGTTTTATCAGTGGTCTAAAGGATGCAATTCACTCTGAGGTCAAAATGTTCAGTCCCAACACAATGATGGAAGCCCTGGGGTTGGCTAAGTTGGCAGAAGACAAGATGGCAGCCCAACAACACTCCAAATCCTCTTTTGTTCCCTTCCAAAATATGGGTTCTCAATGACCTCCCGTTCCGCCAGCTCCTCGCTCACCTCCAATCAAGCATTTGTCTGAAACAGAGATGCAGGCACGCAGAGAAAAAGGGATTTGTTATAATTGTGGTGAGAAATTCAGTTGGGGACATTGATGTGTTCAACAAAAGATCTATCTCTTGGATGTGGATTCTCCACCTGCCTCTGAACTTGGTGAAGAAGTTTTCGATGTAATGGATGCTCTGGTTGACACTCAGGAGCCGCCTATTGACCCTCCATCTCAGGACGACCAACCCGAGATATCCCTCCATGCTTTAGCTGGAGTCACTGCCCCCCAAACAATGCGGGTACACGGTTATTTCAGGAAGCTTCCTCTTACGATACTCATTGATTCTAGAAGCACTCATAATTTCATTGACCCTCGGATCGTCAAACAAGCTAATTGTTTTATCCATCCTTGCTCCAACTTTGAAGTCATGGTTGCCCATGGGAGCACCTTACCTTTCAAAGGGAAGTGTCGTAATGTGCATATCACTATGGGAGATTATAACCTCCACTCTGACATGTTTGCCTTGACCTTAGGCAGATGTGATGTGGTTTTGGGCACTCAATGGCTGTGCACACTTGGCCCCATATTATGGGATTTTGCTGAACTTTGGATGCAGTTCTCCCCCGATGGACACAAACACACACTGAAGGGATTACAACCAGGGTCTCTCAGCATCATCAGTTCACATCGCTTGGAAAAACTCCTTAAGAAGAGTTCCCATCATGTCATTGCTTAGCTCCATTCCATTCAAATGCAACCATCAGTGGCCCCCACTACTCCTTTGGATCTCCAACAAATTCTGGATCACTCTACAGGTGTTTTTGCTGAACCAGTGGGACTTCCACCTTCACGACCAGAGGACCATCATATTCAGCTCCTTCCTGGCCGCATTCCTCCCAACATCAGGCCCTATTTGCGGAAATTCATTCTGGTATTTTTTGATGATATCCTCATCTACAGTAAAACATGGGCTGAACATCTCCAGCATCTGGCTCTTGTAATGCAACTTTTCTCTGATCATCATCTCCATGCAAAAAATTCTAAATGTATTTTTCTCCAAAAGGAAGTTAAGTATCTCGGGAACATTATCTCAGCACAAGGGGTTCGTGTGGATCCTGCCAAAATCGCTGCCATGAACAATTGGCCACCTCCTAAGACACTCAAGAGCCTTCGTGGGTTTTTGGGGTTGACTAGCTACTACCGCAAGTTTGTCACGGATTATGGGAAGCTTGCAGATCCATTAATTGCTCTGTTGAAAAATGATGCTTTTACATGGACACATGTTACTGAGGTTGCATTTGACAAGCTGAAACATGCTATGTGTACTACACCTATTCTAGCTATGCCCGATTTTTCCAAGCCCTTCACTATTGCGAGTGATGCTTGTGGCAATGGACTTGGTGCTGTTATCCTTCAAGATGAACACGCCATTGCGTTCACCCGCAAAGCCCTTTCCGGTAAGAATTTAGCTACCTCTACATATGAGAAGGAAATGATGGTCATTTTTCCTGCGGTACAAAAGTGGCGACCCTACCTCTCAGGGAATCATTTCTGCATCAAGACTGATCACCAGAGTCTGCAATATTTCTTAGAACAGCATGTATTCTCCCCAGCACAACAGAAATGGGTTAGCAAACTCATGGGTTATGACTATGAGATCACTTATAAGAAGGGTAAGGCCAATCTTGTGGCAGATGCCCTTTCTCGCACATTTGATGACCAAGGTTCTCTTTTCGCTATTTCTATGCCTGTTCCAAATTGGTTGCAATTGGTTCAGCAGGGTCATGTCAATGACTCTTCATTATCTCACATCATCCAATGCTTGGACAACAACCCTTCTGCTGTCCCACATTACTCTTGGGATGGTGCTTCACTGCGATACAAGGGTCGTCTGGTGCTTCCCCAGAACACAGCTCTTCAATAAGCTATCTTCTATGAACTCCATGCTTCTCCGTTAGTGGAGCACTCTAGTTTTCGCAAAACATATGAATGGGCATGGCGCAACTTCTTTTGGCAGGGAATGAAAAGGACAATTCAATAGATGGTGGCTGAATGTGATACCTGCCAGCACAATAAGGGTGAAACAACACCCCTTCCGGGATTGCTCGAGCCCTTGCCCATACCTCCCCAGATATGGATAGATATTTCTATGGATTTCATGGACGGGCTCCCTAAATTTGGAGGGACGACTGTGATTTTGGTTGTGGTTCATCGCCTCTCCAAATATAGTCATTTTTGTGCTCTCAGCCATCCCTATACAGCCTCTTCTGTTGCTCAAATTTTCCTGGACCAGATCTTTTGTCTTCATGGAATGCCTTCTTCCATTGTCTCGGATCGTGATGCGACTTTCACCAGTCATTTTTGGATTGAACTCTTTCACCACACTCGGACCAAACTGAAGATGCATTCAGGTTATCACCCCCAAACAGATGGTCAAACTGAAATTATCAATAAATTCTTGGAACCTTATCTTCGTTGCTTCTCCTCTGAGCAACAACATCAGTGGGAAAAGTGGCTCCCTCTCGCTGAATGGTGGTACAATACCTCTTACCGCACTGCCTCTAAAATGACTCCATATGAAGCAGTTTATGTTCAGGCACCGCTAGTTCTTCTTCCTTACACCCCCAGCAGTTCTCCATTTCAGGCAGTTGACGCAGTCCTTCACAGTTTGCGCAAAAACCTTCACATGGCTAGAAATTGCATGAAGCAACAAGCTGATCAGCACCGTTCTGAGCGCACTTTTGAAGCCGATGATATGGTTTTTCTTCGTCTCCAGCCTTACAAGCAATCCTCACTAAAACTCAAAGGGCGTCATAAGCTCGCTCCAAAGTTCTATGGGACATATAGGATTCTTCAGAAGATTGGGTCTGTTGCTTCTAAATTGGAACTTCCGCATTCTTCCCGCATTCATCCAGTATTTCATGTCTCTTGTCTGAAGAAAGTTCTTGGCACCAACATCAAAGGCCAAACTATTTTACTAGAACTGGATAATGAAGGATCCATCTTTCTGGAGCCGGAGGCTGTCCTCAATAAGTGCACTCGTCAGCTTTACTCTCGCTCTATCACAGAGGTCTTCATTCAATGGCACGGAATGCATCCCGAGGATGCTACGTGGGCACCACTCCTCTAGATACAGCGACAATTTCCACATCTAAAGCTTTGAGGACAAAGCTTTTTCTAAGGGGGAGGGGATGTTACAAACCCATGTCAATCCCTCTCTTTACTATGTTAGTATATTGTTGTTGGACGCATATGCTTTGTAATTCGTCTCATAGTAATTGTTGATCCATAGTTGTGTTATTGTTGTGAGGTGCATATGCTTTGTAAGCCGCCTGTAGTAATTGTTGATCCATATTTTATGTTGGCCCATGGTTTTGACCCATTGTATTGGCGCCCATAGTTTATATTGGCCCATGGTTTTGACCCATAGTATTGGCACCTATTTTTAGTATATAAGTGTGTGTTGAGGCCAAGGACGGCACGGTGAAGTTATTTTTTATTGAGCTTGCTCAAAGGAGGTTGCCCCCTCGAAGTGGCCTGTGATTAAAATAAAAGTGATTTTGAGTTCTGCTGCTATATCGTGTATTTGATTACTTGTTTGCTGCAGGGTCCTCACAGCTCACTATGTACTATATTGGCATTTGTATCATAGGCAATAAAATCATTTCACAAACACATTTTACACATGTAAATAAGATAATAATTGATCATCATAAACATTTTTCATTAAGTCCAAAAAATGTGACGTCATAATGCATAAGTGTCATATACAAAATTGGGGCTTTCGAGCCACCAAAATATACTACATAGTCATACAAAAAATATACACCCAGGTCTCTAAGCCTATGGTGGAGGAGGGTGCTGATCATGGTAGCACACTAAGTCTCTAGCTAGCTGACGAAATAAACGAACCCATTCCCATGGTACTCCAACCACATGGCACTGCATGGCCTCAAGAAAGTCCTTGACTTGCACCATGGGAACCCTATGTGTTAGATGAACGAAGTTCATGTGAATGCTCTAGAGCATCTGCTCCGCATCCACACCCATGATCTCATCGCCTCTTCCCCCGCATCAATGATGAGGAAATCCATCTAGTCGTCATGGTCCCACATATGCATGTACATGACATAGTATCACTATATGTCGTCACACCAAAAATATGTCTTTTGATTTCATATATAAAAAAACACAAAAAGAAATTAACAATTCAAAAAATTAAAAGTGATTTGGGATTTGTTACCTATGTCTCCATATGTTGCACCTGGTGTTAGGGGCATGTCTGGGTCTCCACAGAAGTCGATCCCTGCATAGGGATAGTCATCTATGGAGATGATCTACCTCCGCCACCATGTAAAGAAGTCTTTGCATGACGTTGGAACAGCGTAGCTGAGCCGGATCCCTAACTCCGTGTGGAGAAATTTGAACTCTAGGGCTTAGCCCCAGTACCCGCTCGAAAAAGAATGCACTTAAGATGCTGTCGAACCCAAAGTTTCATACCTTTCCCATCTTGCAGTTACCGAGTTGTTGCTTCATGTTGCTCTAGTGGCAAGGTACTCCAGTCATATATCGTGGGTCACATGCACTCTATGGCATAGAAAATCAGTGGCCTTGAGGCCTGGTGGAGTGATGCTAAACCTACGATCCTACCCAATGTCAGTAGTATGGCTTTCAACCCCAAGTTCTAGACTGAGTTTGTCGAGATTTGACTCCCAACCTTCTCTCTATCAAGAAGGCAAGACATAGCTATGTACTCCTCTATAGTCAACCCATCTCCTATCCCATGAGATCAGAGGTTCACCACCTCCCCTTGACTGGACAACCCTATGATAAAGCATATGTCCTCAACCTTGAGGTTGAGTGACATGACATCCAACTGAAAGGTCTCAGAGTCTGGATCCCAGTAATCCACTAGCAGCTGGAGTATCCTTGGCTTTGATATCAAGCTTCCAAGGCACCAAAACTTGTATAACCCACAAGCCCTCAGTGCTTGTTGAACCATGAAATCAGCCTACATAGCATCCTCAACATCACCATGTTCTCTCTCTCTCCATTCTAGCACCATCCTGCACATACATTGCCAAGTTTCATGAGTCTTTGGTTTGAAAATCATGTTTACGGCCTTGTACACAGCTGTTTTCAAAACAGACATGTATGTATGTGGGTATCATGGTATTTTACGTGTATACCCATCCCTATATGTGGAAAAAGACCCTATTTCTGCGTGGGCCGAAATGCACTATTTAGGAGGGCTTAAATAAAAAATTGACCACTAAAATTAAAAATTGATGCATGAAAATGGAAGAGGAGGGCATGAGTAATTACCTAGACCAAATGAGGAGTGATTTCACTAGACGATGCTCCCGGAATTAGCTTCTGAAGTTTTGGATACAAAAGCACTATGGTGGGTAAATTTTCAAAATGGTATGAAAATTTTTATTTTTTCACTATTTTATAGAAAAAGTTTTGAAATGTGTACCCACTTCCTATAGTTTTTACAGTTTCTGACCATTTTGGACTGTTTGGACTGATATGATGTTGTAGGATCCCATTTTGAGCAAGGTTTGATCAAGTCTTCGACCCGTTCATGCCTATTTCAAGTATCATGTCTAAACTAGCATATTGGTTAGGATTTCACATCCGCTTGCATGTTGCATAACCTTATTATGGTTTCATATTAACCTTAGGTACGAACCCATTCCATGGTATCATGGAACCTTCATGCTACTTTTAGAAGTGACATTATGTGAATGGTAGAGATTTCCTATGCATGGCTACCCTAGTTAGATCCTATATTGCATTCGGTTCCCATGTTGACATTTCTCCTTTAGGTTGTGGGAGTCCCTTTTTAAGCAAGAGATTCATAATCCTCTTGAACTTTATGTTGGACATTACCCCGGGACTCCCTTGTATATATCAAGTTGTAATTGCATTTTCATGAGTTCTTCTTGCCTTATTTGAGCCTTATGTCAGCTTCCTACTTCAGAGCTATAAGCCATGTACCTCAAGCTCGTCTCATGCCTAGCTAAGCAGATCCCTTTTACATATCTTTTGCATCTTGATCGCCCCTTTATCGGGAAGAGACCTTCCCTTGAGTGTCATTCTCCTACACATATTCCCTTGCATTGAGCATAGGCATGTTCCACTGCTTGGAACTAGTTTACTTGTCCCCTGAGACTCGTCTCCTCCTAGATTTGTACTATAAAGCACTTTTATTCTTTCTCAAGATTTTCAAAATATCTAAAAAAGTCCAAAAAAATAAAAAAGCATAAAAATCCAGATAGGAAAATATGTTATCTTTGGCAGCAGTCGAGTCGTGTCACCTTCGAAAAGAGTATTGTATATCACATCTGCTTGTTGGGTTATTAGTTTGAATTTAGGGGTTGTACTCATTGCTCTAAGTTTATCTCCACGGACTGGTTAAGCTTCCAGTCCCTATGGAGCCTTTTTCAATGCCTCCTGTGTCACAGAGATGTCCCAATTTGCATATTGAGTCAATGTTTCCTACCTTTAGTCACCATTCACCTTATGCTCTTGTTCGAAGGAAGTTGAAGTCTGAGTCGGCCATTCCTTAGTTATCTTGACTTTACATGTCGTTCATTCCCGGTACTATTACTGGTTCGTGTACATCGTGTTCAAGTTCTTCCACATTATGTAGCATTGTTGAGTACCTCGTGTTGGTTGATGGCAGATGCCCTAATGCCCTCCTTCCAGCAGATTCCAATCCATCGACTTCAGATCATTTATTATGGAATAGGAGTCTAGAGTCATTTGAGTGCCTTGAGACTTACAGTCATCTGTGGTAGGTTCTCTCACCATCGACAGTTTTGGGAATACATCAATGCCCCCTGATCGATGGATTATTCTGAGTGTTTGATCTCAACCCATCTATTCACACTTGTTAGATTGCACTTTGTACCTTGATTCCCATTTTCATTATCGGTGGGTTATCTCGCATCTATTAAAGGTATACATCAATGATTGATAATCAGATGATGGACTACTATGTTTGACCTCGACACATCTATTCATATAGTAGGACATGTACTCGTAGTGGTTTTTGTAGAATACCTTCCAGCTTGGTGGCATTCCATATATGCTACCTCCTTGATCATGCCAATGTTCATGAGATATCAGCTCTCATGATTTGATTCCAGTGTATATCAGATATCTTCAGCCATTATGGAGATTTTGATCCATTGTATATATTCAACCATTATGGAGATCTTGATCTATTGTACATTTTCATTCGTCATGCAGATTATGATATATTGTATATTGTACGTGGCAATGACCACACATGTCACATGTTGTATATCATGGGCCTATTCATGGCCATTGTACTCTTATGTATCCAGGACTGTTGTATGTATTTGCAGTCACATGCAGAGATTGATTATTGTATTGTACTGATGAGTGGTTGGTTCTTCCACCTAGGTCTTCATTACTCCACTTCTAGGATGGATTTATAATGTATTTCGGTCATCATGTTACCCCTCTTACCTCACACATTAGGGGGCATCTGTTATAGCTGATTTTACCACACATGGTTGATCACATATTTATGGACTCCCATGTCCCTTTGTAGACTCTTTGGACCCCATGGAATTGTATTACACTTTGATGTTCCAATATCATCCCTAAAAAACACTTGTTTATTGTTGTACGTGACTTTTAAACCCATACTCGCATGTACACGTGACTTTTAACCTCAAACCTGAGTACATCAGGATGTGTGCATAAGTCCAAACATTTTTGGAGTTTTCTTCATATGATTCTGAACCACTTGACTCTTGGCATTCCATATGCCTTGAGATCACTCAGATTTGACCCTCCATTACCTCTTTGGAGTGCTATATAAGGAACCCATTTGATACATCGAAGGGGAGGAATTAAAGAGAAAAGAAACTATAATCCATTGTTGCCTCATTATGCTTATACTTGAGTCTGCATCCCTTTGTCCATTTGGAGCACTTTGTGTTCTTCCCAAGATTTCCTTTTCATGTGAGCTTTCTATTGAGAGATGGAGGATTGTGGTGGTGGATGCCCAAGTGGAGGACTGAGTTTCTCCAGTTTGTAGACATGCCGACAGAGGTTGTCACTATTGTAATATCTAATGTTATTAATAGAAATATCTTTTCCTATCCAATTATGTGCATTTGAATATGAATGTTGAATCCATGGATGTATTTAATTGCTTATCCATTATTGAATACATATGCTAGAGTAGGTCTAACACATTATTATAGAGCCTGCTTGTCTTGTTTGTTGTTTTTGAGAGAAAAATTCTAATGCAAGCATGAATTGGAAAATCTCAACGGGGATCTACTTCAACCGTCCAGAACAAGGTATGATTTGATATCCCTTGGTGTTAGATGTTTGGTTTCTCTTGCATATTGAGGAAAGATTGATTTCTGGTGTCAAGATGTCTGTTGTGGTACCCCCAATCCATAGGAAGTTTCTCTTTGGAACATGGAATTTTTCTAGTTTTATCCCTATTTGAGGTATTTATTGCGTTGTTGCCATTACAAACCAGTTTATCAGTTGAGTTACAACTGTATTTTCTCTAAGGAACCTTTGTAGTTGTTACTTTCACTATTTGATTCTGTGTTGCTCTGCAAATTGAGGGACCAATGAAACAAGAAAATAACTTGTGCTCAATAAGTCCATATAAGTCTATGTTTTCTTAAATATATCAAACATGAGCTTAATATAGTATTTGTTTTATCATTTAAGATCATTTCTTCTCTCTGTGCAGGTTAGAAAAAAAGAAGAGGATGTAGAGGCTATTAAAACTGCCTTAGGACCCAAAAAGGATTGCTTATGCTTCATTGAATTTATTGCACACAAGGATGACACAAGAAAAGAATTGCAAGCCACCAAATCCTCAGTGGTGAGGCTTTTAAAAGACAAGTAAATGGAAAAACTTTATGCAGCTCATGTTTTTCCAAGCATCTTGTGGAATGATATGTTTAATAAACTATATATGAGATATATGAATTTGATTTTCCTTAGATATGAGGTTGAGGTGTGGTCCTGCACGAGGCACACATCATATGGCTACATTCTAGTTCCTAGGTAGCATTTTTAGTGTTAGACTTTTCCAGAGTAGTATTAGCTCTTTTTTGCAACAAGTAAAATAACAAATATTCCTAGTATTTGTTTTTAGATCTAGAAGATCTTTAATTTGTTCCCTACTTTTAGTTGTATAGATTATAGCAATTATCAAACACCTATTACTCTGTTATTGTGGTTTGATAAGGAACAAGGATATTCAATTTTGGTTGTGATCTAAACAAACATTTGTCATAGTGGTTTTGCATCAAATTTGATGTCAATGAATGAGGATGTTCAATGATGGTTGGTTCATATGAACTGATGCAATCAATTAGTTGTTACTCTATTACTGTGGCTTTGTATCAATCTTGATACCAAGGAGTGAGATGTTAAATGTTGGTTGGTCCATATAACTTATTTAATTAAACAGTTGTTACTCTGTTTTAGTGGTTTTGGATCAAACTTAATATTAAGGAATGAGTGTTCAATGATGGTTTGGACATATAATTGATGTAATCAAACTGTTGTTACTCTGTTACAATGGTTTTGTATGAAACTTGATATTAATAAATGAGGTTGTTCAATGTTGATATGATGTAGTCTAGTGGTATACCAGGGGGCGTTCATGACAATTTCCTAGTTTTGAATCCTATCGCTTGAATACTGCTCAGGGTTTTCCTACCTACTCTATCCACTTGGATACTACCTAGGGTTTTCATACCTGCTATGGCCACATTGGATACTTCCCAGGGGTTCGTACTTGTTCCAACCAAAATGGGGTGGTTCTTGTGAGACTAAAAGAAAGAATGAAGATGTTCAATGACACAGGTTAGAAAAATTCTTTCTACAAAGTGGGAGGAGGGCAACGTTTTAGCAGGAATGATGAAACATTAATGGAGGATCAGGGATCATATAGATAGGTTTGGAAGAGCGGGACTGCCACAAAAGGATTAGATACATGTGGATATATAAACCCTGGAGATAGAAATAACAAGACTTAAAAGTAAATAAATAGATGAACAAAACAATATAATATTATGGGCAAGGAGGGAAGAAAAATAAAAGGATGAGTAAAAGGATAAGTTAAACATGAAAGCTAGCTTTTTTGTAATTGCAATTAGTCACTAAAATTAATTATCTCTAAATTGTGTATTGAGTGAATAATCTCATATTCCTAACAATTGTGAGATTGTAGTTTATAAGACAATTTTGCAACCAAAATTTTCAAACTTTTCCAATCTGCATCTTGGCATTAGCTACAAGTCTCCAGGGTGGTGTGATAACATCTTCCATCACTTTAGTACTAAAGCACCAATATTATTAATGGTTTTCATGTCATTCTTTGTGGACTATATTTGACTTATAGTAGTTATATTGGTGACATATATAACACTAGCATATTTCTATGTTTTGATATTATTTTATAACACTCTCATTTTAATTGTGTATTTGGTGTCATGAATAATCTCATATACCTATCAATTATAAAAGCAGAGTTTTGGGACATAAATTTCTGAATATTGATATTAATATTGCTGAAGATACTTGTGTCATGTCTACATTACTCTCACTTCCATGATATATCCTTGTGCCAAGACATCATTCTATATTAATACTCATTTATTCATTCTAAAAAGTTATAGGTCAATGACTCATCAATGCAACCCTTTTATCTCATCTGCTCTGTTGTCGTCTTTGACACACCTGGGTCACGTGGTAGAAATATTCAAGCCACTCGGTGTGTCCATGGGGGAAAGTCTCGAGTCAACGCTGTCACCTTGTTCTTGACTCCTCCGTTTAGGCTCAACTCCTAACGAAGCCAAGGGGGTTAGACCCTATTAAGTTACTAAGGATAATTACTTAGTATGGTGATGTTAAACTAAATGAATTACTTAGGAGTTTGAAATTTAACCATAAACAACCATAGATGACAAGATACAAAAAGAGCGCACGAAAGCACAATGCTAAGACACAGTATATATATATAGCACGAAAATAACTAGAGCCTTAAAATGGAGTCAAAAGAAAATCAATGTACTTGCATGTGCTTGGAGTGAATGTTTTGCAATTGCCTCTTGGTATGTTTTAAGTTAATGTGAAAATATGAGTTGATTAAAATTAGGCGAAGGGGTGGACTCCAGATATACCCGAGAGTACTTGGAGTATGTCCAAAACTAAACCTTCACGGCTACCCGCAAGGAATATGTGGGATGAATGGAGTCTCTGGGGCTATTGTTCATAATGCATCCATTAGGGTGTGATAGAGATCAATGCCCCGAGGTCACTTTTCAGGAGTTCCCGCTTCCTTTGGGTATTTTTCCACCGTAATGGTTTGATCTAGGTGTTGGATTTTCACCTAATGGTTTGTCAATCTGGGAGAGTGAATCCTAATTATACTAGTCACTCAAATTCTTTTGATACAGCTTGATTGATTGGACAAACCATATCCAAGTGCAGAGCATACACACCGGAGTCTTGTCAATTTTAGCAAATTTTGAGATGGATGTTCTTGTTAAAAAGAAAACCCTCTAGGAACCTCTTTCGATCCAAGTGGACCTCAATCAGGGAATCAAGGAGGGGTTGATTTTATTATGGTTACTGAAACAAATGATGATAGCAAATGAAACATAAAAAGATAAGCAAACCATAATTTTCTAATTAGACTACCACGAACCTTTCTTCACCTTTCGGCTCAAAAGGAGGCTCGTGGGCTAAGTACTAAAGTTACTTTGAAACCAATAGAAATGGAATATGGAATTGATTTTAAATCAAAGTATACTACCCTACAGAATAGTACTACGCTAGATTGAAAAAAGATGAACGAAAAGCAAAAAATGACACGAACGCAAATCCCCCCAAGGGGGATGGAGAATGGGCTCGAAAGAGCCTATTCAAAATTATTTTTATTACCAGTGGTTACAATATAAGAAAACTAATATGATTTCTCTTGATTCTTATACAGAATGAAACCAAGATCTTACAAAGTGCAAAAATTAAAGATTTCAATAAAAAAGGGAGACCCCTGGGGGTATTCAGAAGGCCCAAAATTCACCTTTGAACAGAAGCTCCTCCTCTTTTCTGTTATACCTGATAAAAACAAGCAAGCTTATTAGACTGAAATATGCCCAAAAGCACTGTGAAAGTACCTTTGGGTCAGCTTACTTTTAACCAAAAAAAGCTAAGTTAAAACTAGTTAAAAAAAGGTAAAAAGGGAACCAAGGAAAGCAAGCTTTCCTTGGGATATTGGCTTGCCTTTTAGGCAGCCAATATGATGTGCACTGAATGCTAGATTTATCTTTTATAACAAAAAATAGAAATCTAATGCATGCAAGCTACAAATTCTCTTTAAAATTCCATGCAAAAAGGACAATTTCCCTAAAGCTAGATCTAGAATGCTTATGAAACCTTTTAAGAACGAGATCTAGATTATGGGCTTTGAGAAGATGGATCTATGTTAAATTTACTTTGAGATAATAGATATAAACAATATCAAAGCTGTGGACAATGTAACCAGGTAAAAGAACTAATTTTGAAGGAGGAAGAGGAGGAGAGAAATGATGGTAGCCTTGAAGATCCACTGTGGAGCTTTCGGGTGGAATGTTGAGGGACTATGCCTTTGGAAGGTTTTGGAGAGAGTGAAGAAGTAAACTAGATCAGTATCCTCTCCAATCTAGGAACCTGGATCTCAGCTGAAATAAAAAAAAAAAATTGTTGAAATACTTGTGAGATCTGATTAGTACATACACAAAGATTCAGAATAACATGCATATAGAATTATAAAGGATGCTGAATGTAGATCTATAAACATGCATCCAAGGAAAGAGATGGCCAATAAAATTATTGAAAAGCACCTTTCCTATCAAGATTATAATAAGCTTATTATCAATCTTAGCAATGAATCCACAATCAATCAGCAAATTATGAACATAGATACAGGTTACCTCAGTAAAAAATGGCAATGATCATCCACACATACAATGGCATAACACCATATTTCCTCCAAATCTTCTCTTTATTTCAAATGAACAATAACAACAGTACAATAGCAGCAGCACCTCAACCCTAGTTCTAACTCCCTTGGAAGAGGGAGCTTGTGCTTATTTAAACAGAAAACAGGAGATCCAGCCCAGGGGGGGCGCAAATCCCAAGGAGACAACCCACTATAGCTGAAAGAGAGTCCA
Source organism: Pseudotsuga menziesii (assembly GCA_001517045.1). Taxonomy (NCBI): domain Eukaryota; kingdom Viridiplantae; phylum Streptophyta; class Pinopsida; order Pinales; family Pinaceae; genus Pseudotsuga; species Pseudotsuga menziesii. Next base: position 16,145 of record LPNX010182961.1, read on the forward strand.
TCAATGCCTGACCTGTGTCTAACTAAGCCAGATCTAAGTCTCACTAAGTGCAAATGTCAATCGGGGGGCTGATCTGACTGACACCTCAACATGTTGACTAAAGCGTCCACCAAAACTCATCTAGATGAGCCAAAACATGTGGAGGAGAGAGGGAGGGTGAAATTCCCCATAAAGGATGTTGAAGATCAACTCTAGATCTGTCCAGATCACCTCCAGCAGTCAAGGATTTGTCATATCCAGTCAATCTGGTTCAGATCTGATTGATTTCAATCAAACCAGCTGAGAATCCACTGATCTATGATTTTGGATTTGCTCCATTATTCATCAATTTATTAATTAAAATAATCAATAAATGATTTTTTGGGGCTTTCTAACCTGAATGATGGAAAATCACTCAATACTAGGAAATAGTGGGTCTATGGGTTTACATGGTGCTCTTAGCTTGAAAATGAGCACCTACATGACTGAAACTAATTATTTGACCCACTTTTATTACAAAATCAATTTTTCCAATTAAACTATTAAAAAATAGCCTAAGTTTTGGAAAAATTAAATTTTAATAAAAAACACTGAAAAAACTAAAAAATTGAAAAGTTGAAAAAACCTAGGGGGACTTAGACATATTCATATGACTCAACCATGATGTCTAGCATGTTTATACATTGACACATAGACTCTAATAACCTCAATAGGCCTAAATTCCAAGCCGACCACGCCAAATTTGGAGGTATGGAGTGAGAAAATCAGAAATTATCAGTCGTTTATTCAACAACCAATAATAACCAAGGGAGAAAACACCCTAGGCTGATCGGATTGACAAATAAAGTCTAAGAGACTGATTCTTTTACAGACACTATCATGCTAGAACATTTATTACAATTCCCCCATGGGGTATGAACATGTGATATAGTATAACACGCACTTCCCAGAAGTACTTCCAAAGGTCTTCTGAAGTCCGAACAACTTATCCTTGTCCGGTTCACCAGGATCACTTGATAAAAAACCACTAAGTTCAACCTAGGTGGTAACATGCTCTAATTTGTTGATAAATCCTCTCAGCTATTTTATTGTAATTATTAGAATAGTTGACAAGGTTTAAGGTATATTGATCACAAGAATTATGCAAGTAACATAACCTCTGGTATATGGTATATCTATCTTGGAAAAATCTCATTTTGTTGGTTAATATCAGTTCTTTGGAAAATGTGAGCGATTTGAAGGTTTATCTTGATAGTTGCGCTTATTTTAGTTTTATTGTTAGCTACATTATGTGGGATATCTTATGCATGGAAGTCCTTGATTTTTGATATTTTTATTAATTGGAAAGAGCTTTGAATATTTTAGAATAATTATTGTTATTAATTGGAAATAACTTTGAAGAGTTTAGAAGAATTACTGTTATTAATTGGAAAGAGCTTTGTGAACAACTTGAATATTTTTATTATTAATACTTTTGCTTACACTTTTTAGTGTTATCGTTAGCAACATTGTGTTTATATTATATTCATTGATGAAGTCCGTGATTTCTTAATCAAGATTTAGCAATTTTAAGAATTTAGAAGACTCGTCCTTTTGTCGATGTCCCTCTCAATAAAATGAGAATTGGGTTGATCAAGGGTGTGATCCTAAGATGGCACAGCCACAACTTCTCTTATTGGACAAAACATAGTGATATTCATATACTTCACATGTATGTTAATTTTCATTAATATTTGTTGTGAACTATGCTTTACTAGAAAAGACTTTAAGGATAAAGATTCTTTTGGAGAAAAAGAGGTTGATGCGAGGGGCTTGAATTTTTTCTTATTAAGCCCATTGTATTTTCTCAAACTATAAAGTTGGCATGAGCTTGATGATTGCTAAGTGTTCCTTGGATAATCATAGGTATATGAGGCTTTGTCAAACATGATTATATAAAAAAAGGGAGGGTGTTGAGTTTGATGGATACAAAGTGTTGCCAACATTATGGATTCTAATAGGTATATTACATTGTAAGTTTACAACATATTTGTTCAACATCGTTGGTCATTAAAAGAAAGAAGGCATTAAGGGACTCTTCGAATATCATCACATAAAAAATTATTGTGTGTTGAACGAGAATTTCTCCTCAATAAAATGCATCTCCAAGAAAAATTGCTCCAAATAAGTGTCTCACCACAAGAACCACCATTGGAGCGACTTGTTCCCACAATAGAAAACACTATTGAAGATATATCTTCCCTGTCTAGATTACTCATAAGTGGGGATCCATCACCATCTGATGAAGAGTCACCTACCTCGACAATAACCTTCCTTCACCAATCCAAAATTAGATCATATTGGGATCTTCTATCTCTCACCAAGAACATGAATATATACTCATACTCCATTAGTCATAGTATAGTTTCCTAACTTTGGTAGAAGGTTCCTATAATGAATTGTAAGCACCATTGTGGTTGGAACTTCAAGCTCTTCACAATGAGACACCCATCTCCTCCAAATGAACCTGCATCCCCTAGGGCACTTTCAGGTAAGAACCCCCGAGGTGTGCCATGTTTTGAGTTATTGCTTCTACAATTTTCATACTTTTGTCATGTCCTTTACTACACTTGGGTATGCGAATCATGTGTGCAAGATTTTTCTTTGAATTCCCCTACCAGATGTCATTGACAAAGATGTAATATTTCACTCTCAGGTACGATCATGGAACTCACCTATTTGCACCAATGTCCCCCCCTGATACCCATAATCAAGACATCATTTCCCATTTAGCATTATCCCAGTTGTGATGTTAGATCAACATCTCAACTGAGGACCACTCTATTGTCCCACATGGTTTTTTTCCATCAGCAAACCTTCATCATAATTGGCACCCATGATGTTGATCCCCCCACAAGTCTAAGGAATTTGTTCCCCCCCACCAAGCCACGTGCCTGAAACCCATTATTTCATAGTCATGTATTTATCTCATCACCTCAAATAGTGCCACACAATCAAATTCCTTGGCACTAGTTATGAATAAGATTTCACCATGGCCTACTCATACCTTCATGATAATTTAACCCATATGTAAATTTCCTTTGTATCATCGAGGTAGGGTTCCTGTGAGGGAATATTTCCTTCCGAAATTTCATGCATTATCGAAAGTACTGAGCTAGAAAATATTTATATATTTGGATTCTCACAAAGGCATAGTTCCAGCCAGGGGAAAGGTTACAGTCGAGGCAGAGTTCCAGTCGAGGGAAGAGTTCTAGTCAGAGTAGAGTTCCAGCAGGGAAAAGTTCTAGCCGGGGTAGAGTTCCAGTAGGGTAGAGTTCTAGCTGGGGCAAAGTTCTATCTGGGGCAAAGTTCCATCTGGGGAAAATTTGTAGCTAGGGAAGAGTTCCAACCAAGGAAGAGTTCCATCCCAGGAATAATTCCAACAAGGGCAAAGTTTGAACAAGGGCAGGGTTCCAACAAGTGCAGGGTTCCTATGACGTTCTTGTTCCTTCCAATAAATTTCATGCATTGGAAAAAATACTTCCTATATAGATCTATTGAAGTACGTTCAACAATGCATGAACTTTAGTGGAAGGAAAAAGAACCTCACAGGAACCCTACCCTTGTTGGAACATTTCCATTGTTGGAGCTCTTCCTTTGTTGGAACTCTGTCATGGCTGGACCTCTGCCCCGGTTGGAACCCTTCCCCAGCTAGAACTATTACCCAGCTGGAACTCTACCCCAACTAAAACGTTTCCCTGCTATAACTCTACCCTGCTAGAAGTCTACCCTGGATAGAACTTTGCCCCGCTGGGACTCTGCTCCGACTGGAATGCTTCCCTTGACTAGAAATCTTCCTCGACTAGAACCTTTCCCCTGGATGGAACGTTGCCTCCTTTAGAATACAAATATCTAATATGATATATGCATGGTATATCTAACATCCATGTTGTACTGTTTATTTGTTATATACAATACTATGCATTGTAGTTTCAGAAATGGATAGTCTTGCATATTATTTATTACTAAGAGTAAAAACTTTGTTATTTTTCCAGGGTTCTATTTTCTTGGAGGATTTAGAAACTAAATCTGGTCTTCCAATACTATGGGCATAATACAGGTTCCTTCCAATACTATACTATGGCCATAAGAGTTCCTTCCAATACTATGTCCATAAGAGTTCCTTCCAATAAAGTTCATGCATTGTCGAACATACTTCCTATAGAGTGTTATTGAGCTAGAAGATATTTAGATATTTGGAATCTTCATAGTTCTACATTGGTAATGTTGGATGGGAAAATTTCTATCCAAGGAAGAGTTCCAGCCGGGGCATGCATGCGGAGGTAGAGTTCTAGTTGGGGCATGCATGCCAGAGGTAGAGTTCCAGCCGAAGCAGAGTTACAGTCGGGGAAAAGTCATAGGTCCCTCTAGAAAACTTAACACCACCATTGACCTATCATCTAGGGTTTGATGAAGAAAAACCTTTCCATATGAAATAAGAATATATCAAGCGCCCAACACTCTTTCCATACTTTTAATTTGGCTACATTCAAAGTGTTTGATGAAATGTAAGCACATGCCTATATTCCAGACATCGTAAGCTTCAATAGCCGCATCAAAGGGATTTGTAGGAATGACAAAATCGAGGTTGAGGTCAAGATTTTCCTCTAAATGGTGAGAAAACAACAAGCTCCTTATCTTCTTACATATAATACCCTAGTAGATGGGTTCTGCAAGACAAAGAAATCCATTCGGGGCAGAGTTCCAACTGGGGCAGATTTCCAGCCGGGGAAGAGTTCCATCAAGGGAAGAGTTACAGCCAGGGAAAAGTCATATCTCCCTCTAACAAACTTAACACCACCATTGAACTATCATTTAGGGTTTTAAACAGTCATAGATCGGCTAGGATAGGGCACCACAGTCATGCTACAATAGTCATAGTTTAGGAGAGAAAGGGACACGATAGCCACAATACAGCAGAGAAGGGACACATTGTATCGTACCGACCGAGAATGTGTTAAATTTCCATATGCTTAGCTAATACATCAGTATTTCATTTCATTTTTCATAACAAAAGAATATAAACAGGATCACTGAAATATAGACAAGCACAACCATACAAAAGGAACACAAAGATTTATCCTGGGAAAACCATAAAGGGAAAAACCCAGCAAAAGCTTCCTCAATATAGATGCCCCAAAAAGATAAAAGATAAAACCAGCAAGGAGATCAAAGCCTGATCCTCCTCCTCCAGCTACTTCTCTTCTCCACTAATGCGCTACACAAGTGAGAATGTGTGTCCTAAATGAGGAGCACTACACCTCTATTTATATGCATGTGTTCACTTAAGTTAACTCATCTGTCATGTAGGCTCGAGTTAATCATGTAGGCTCGAGTTACACATGTAGGCTCAAGTAACCACACTGGGGTGCTAATGACCCACCTTTACAATTAGAGGGGACTGCCTCATGACTCTTATTAGTTCTTCCGATTAGGAGCATCAGGGTACAAAGTAATACAAGTGGTTCTCCCTGTAGGACCATCAGGGACTATAAAGAAATACATATAGAATATTCTTCGAAGTTACAATATTTCAACACTCCTCCTTAACGAGAAGGGTATTTTATAACAACATCAACAACAACAATAATAGGAGAGAGATAGAGGACATCATCAATATCATCAAGGTGATACATCTATAAATCATTGGAAGCTTTTCAACATCATGTAGTCTTCATATTCAATCTTTAGTCTTCAGCATCATCAGTACTTTGACCGCTTCGATCGGCAACATCTTCAACATCTCGACTCTTCAATCAGCAGCAACATCTTCAACACTTTGACCTTTCAATCAGCAACATCTTCAGCACTTTGACCTTTTGATCAGCAACAACATCATCATCATACTTTGATAATACGACATCATCATCATCAGGATCTCATCATCATCACAGTCTAATCTTTCGATTAGAAACATCATCATCATCATCACATTCTAATCTTTCGATCAGAAAACATCATTGTCATCAGCAACATCATAATCATAAGCAACTTCTGATCTTCCGATTAGAAAACACCATCATCATCATATTCTGATCTTTCGATCAGAGAACATCATCATCAACAACTTTTGATCTTTTGATCAAAGAAACATCATCATCATCATATTCTGATATTTCGATCAGAGAACATCATCATTGTCAGCAGCAACATCATCATCACATTCTAATCTTTCAATCAGAGAACATCATCATCATCAGCAACTTTTGATCTTTCGATTAGAGTAAACATCATCATCATCATATTATGATATTTCGATCAGAGAACATCATCATCAGCAGCAACAACATCATCATCATATTCTGATCTTTCAATTAGTACGTCATCATCATCATAAAAACATCAACATCATCAAAACATCAACATGATCCTTCCTTTCGGAATTACAGGATTTAGGTCTTTACGGAGTTACCAATGATCCTTCCTTTCAGAATTACGGGATTTAGGTCTTTACGGAGTTACTAACGATCCTTCCTTTTGGAATTACGGGATTAACACATCTGTGGAACTCAGACAATCCTTCCTATTGGAATTATGGGATCAATTCAATGATCCTTCCTTTCAGAATTACGGGATTATCACATCTGTGGAACTCAGACAATCCTTCCTATTGGAATTACGAGATCAATTCAATGATCCTTCCTTTCAGAATTACGGGATTTAGGTATTTACGGAGTTACTAACGATCCTTCCTTTCGGAATTACAGGATCAACACAGATGTGGAACTCAGACAATCCTTCCTATTGGAATTACAGGATCAATTCAATGATCCTTCCTTTCGGAATTATGGGATTTAGGTATTTACGGAGTTACTAATGATCCTTCCTTTCGGAATTATGGGATCAACACATATGTGGAACTCAGACAATCCTTCCTCTAGGAATTACGAGATCAACACACGTTCTCGAGTACCGAAGTCACCGGATCTGTTCTGAACCGAAGTTCAAGGATGATACAATCCTACCACATTCACGGGGACCGAGATCTCCGGATACATTTTGAACTGAGGTTTAGGGATGATGCAATCCACCACTTTCATGGGGGCCGAGACCTCCAGATACATTTTGAACCAAGGTTCAGGGATGATGCAATCCACCACTTTCACGGGGGGTGAGACCTCTGGATACATTTTGAACCGAAGTTTAGGGATGATGCAATCTTACCACTTTCATGGGGGCCGAGACCTCCAGATACATTTTGAACCGAGGTTCAGGGATGATGCAATCCACCACTTTCACGGGGGCTGAGACCTCTGGATACATTTTGAATCGAGGTTCATGGATGATGCAATCCTACCACATTCATGGGGGGCGAGACCTCTAGATACATTTTGAACCGAAGTTCAGGGATGATGCAATCCCACCACATTCACGAAGACCGAAGTCACAGAATCTATTTTGGACAGATGTCCCAGGATGATACAATCCCTCTTCATTCTTGAGGACCGAGGTCATTGGATCACTTTTGGAAAGATGGCCCGGGATGATACAATCCCTCTTCATTCTCGAGGACTGAGGTCTCCGGATCACTTTAGGGAAAGTGCCCAGGGATGATACAATCCCACTGCAACATCACTACTCCCCCTTTCAAGGAAGGTCTTTTCAAACAACACCAAGCTTGTCTCGAAAGTGTTTGAACTTTACCCAAGACAAAGGCTTCATCAGTACATCATCATTCAAACCATCATCATATACATCTTCAGTATGTGAATACTGAAAGCATCATAATCTATATCTTCAGTATAGAAATATGAAATCATCATCATTTGCATCTACATTATGTAAATACTAAAACATATCTATATCTTTAGTATGGGAATACTGAAACATAATCATCTACATCTTATCTTGTATGTAGAAATACCGAATTTTTATGTGTTACAATCGGAACACAAGGTTTTCTGTCATCACAAATCTGGTTATCACATAGAATCATTGTAGTATCCATATTCAGGTCAAAGAGACCTGATATCAGCTTCCGAAGCCATATGACTTCACAACTTAGCAGAGAAATCTGCTATGTATTTTGCTTCAGCCGTGCTATGAGAAACACTGCACTGTTTCCTGCTAAGCCATGAACTCATAGCAGACCCCAAACAAAAGCATCTACCTAATGTGCTTTTCCTGTCTGAGATACTTCCAGCCCAATCTGCATCTGTGTAGCCACACAATCTATACTCATGGCTACCATCATAGTATAGACCAAAGTCTATAGTCCCTTTCAGATATCTCATCACATGTTTTGCAGTTACTAGGTGAACCTGTCTTGGTTGAGCAAAAAAAATGTCTGGTCTGGAATTTGTTCAGTACATTAATGACCCAATGATCTGTTTGTAATGAGTCACATCTACTAACTCTGATGAGTCATCAGCTAACAGCTTCAGGTCGGAGTTCATGGGTGTGGCCATCGATTTGCATTCCAACATATTGAATCTCTTCAATATCTCTACCGCATACTTTCCTTGGTTGAGAAATATTTCTTCTGAACTTTGTCATATTTCCAGACCTAGGAAATAGTTAATTAACCCAAGGTATTTCATCTCAAATTCTTCTACTAGTTTCTTCTTGCTTTCCATGATCTATTTCTCCTTCCCTGTCAAGAATAAATCATCCACATATAATAACAGGATGACAGGTTCATCTTCTACAACCTTGAGATAAAGGTTAGGATCAGCTTTACTCTTGGTAAAGCCCATAATTGACAGGAAACTGGCTATCCTTCCATGCCAAGCTCTGAGAGCTTGCTTCATGCCATAGAGGGCCTTCTTAAACTTACATATATGAGTCCATCTGTCCTCAACTTCAAATCCTTTCGATGTAAAACTCTTCCCCAATCATACCATTAAGGAAGGATTATCTTTACTTCATCATGGAAGCAACTACCATCATAGTTCTGAAGGAAGTGTACCTTGATTCCTAGAGTAAGTGTCTCTTCAAAATTAATTCCCTCTTTATTATAGAAACCTCTAGCCATAAGTATTTCCTTACTTCTATCAGCGACATATTTTATCTTGCAAATCCATTTGTAAGATACCACATTCTTGCTTTCTGGTTTGAGTTCTATATCCCAAACATCATTCTAGTATTCTTTTATCATAACATCTTCCATGAGTTCATCTTGTCAGATCATCAACATATCCTAGTCTTCTGCATTCAACTTTGAAGGTTGGAACCCAAAAGTCTCGATCCATCAGGAAGCTGTCCATCATGTCGTACCGTGTCGAACTCAGATATCTTCTGTAGTCACTCCCCCTGAAGTGGAGTATTATCTTCCTTCTTCATTCTGTACAGGTGGTTCTATGCTTGATATATGCTGGTCAATAGATTATGTCATGTCATAGTCTATTCTTTCTGAGGAAAATCATGAACCTTGCTTTGTACACTTGTTCTTGTATATCCATATGGAGGATACTACATACTTTCCTTTATGTCTCGAAATCATATCATATACATCATTCCCCATGATTAGCTGTTATTCTTTGATCATAGCTTCTTTCATAGCATTCTTTTCTTCATCTTGAGTTATCTCTCATACCCATGGTAGTCTTCATCCTTCGAGGTGGATCTACTGCTCTTTGAAGCTCTGTCTTCCGTCATGGTGTCTCTGACCCTATGAGCTTCAGATTCATGTTTATTGAATTGTCATCACTCGTTATTTGGAAAAAGTCTCATCCTTCTTTTCTTATAGGAGGTTGTATAGGACCTTTCCTACAATTCAAATGCACCAGTTGCATGGTTAGAACTATTTCATAAATCATATGCATAACGACAAATTCTTATGCATCATGCAATTGTTTAGCCAATACAACATTCATCCATATCTCACAGAAACTTTCTAGACTACTCCAATATTTCAGCAAAGAGGTTTGATAAGTAGCAATGGAGAGTTGTATAGCACCATGAGCTACTTACCCATCACATGCATATTAGTAGTATACAGTCATTAATGCAAACAATCTATCATGCATAACACATCAACTGAATATAATCAAATGTAAAACAATATCATGAAATGACAATTGAATACTTATCTTTTATTTTTTTCATGGGTACACTCCATCTTGATCATTCTGCTTTATCATCATTTCTTATCCAAATGATAATATGGATAAGAGATTCGTCAAGAATTGAGTTCTTCATATTCCTCATCGCTTGAGCGATCTTCTTTGAATGGTGATAGCTTGATCTTCAATTTGCTCCTATCTTTCTTCTTCTCTTCTTATGAGATGAGCTTCTTATTATTCCCAAAGTCAACTAAAATTAATCACTTTTTTCTGGCACACATTCCTCGCATGAATGAATCCCATGATCATGGGAGGTCATTTAAGGTGGCTATCACCACTTTTGCATTCTCTACTTCTTCTTCTACTGCTTCAAGATGTTATGCATTCTGGATCTTCATATTCTTCAACTGTTTTCTCAAATCCATCTTCTGAATTATGTTCTTATATTCAAATAGCTTGATCAAGAAATCAAAAATCTTTGGTGTCTTTAGGGAAGACATTTGTGGTACAAGTTGATCTGTGATTGAATCAACAGTGATCTTCTTGGCCTTGATCAAGTTCTTCTTGTGTAAGGCTTTGAGGCTTATCTCCCTCTAGAACTGGAACCTCTCTACTCATGTAGGTGTCCAATTCATTTGCTTCAGAGAGATCAAATACTTTCATGCTTGGAAGTTTTCAACTTCACCAAGCTTATCATCAAGCTTATCTGATAGATCACTTTGAAATGACAACCTCAAATGCAAATAGCAAAAGATTAGATCTTACCGATTTGAGGTGTCCGTCCTACTTCCGGAGCTCGCTGATCTAGGGTTTGTCAGAGAAACCCTAATTTTAAAAACTTGGAATATTTAATATCTGATTAGATAGAAAGATAGATCTCTTACAATGGATCTATCCAATGTACTCCTTTTCTAAAAACAGTGGAGGGAAGCTCCTGGAACAAGAAGCCCTAGTTTTCCAATTTCTTCTGCAGAAATTCCTGTTACTGTTTCTTTGATATCTCCGAAATTACTACTCCTCTATATTTTCAATTTTGCAATGAGGTAACCTCACATGTCCCTGATCCAACACCACAGGTTTTATCATATTTTGTTTCACCAATTTGGATTTATGATCATTTTCCCAAGGTGACCTGTTACAGGACTGTTCAGAACATTGAAGTTGTATGGAATGACACATGTCACTGGTTCATCTTCAGGTTGTAAAATTTGGACCACAGAAATTACAGTCCATTATATTTCTAGAACATCTTCAGGAATTCCATTTGGACATATGTATCCCAAGCTATAGCAATTTTCCCTAGGTGTCCTTTTTAGGGATGAATTCTAGAAGAGGTTGGAACCCTAACTTGGAGGGATCATATCTCCTAGAATATAGCGAATCTGAGGCTGCCTTTTTGACACAATGTTAATCCAGATTTTATATTTGGTCTCTGAAATTTTAAGCTCTTGAACCTTATTAAATATTGGGATATAAGGAATATACCAAAACTTAGCAGGTTTAGTATTTAGGGTTTTTCTAGCTCCGGGTCAAACTAGGGTTTGACTTTCCCGGAGTTTCACCCAACCAAAAATCTTGATCCAGGTCTCTAAAATTCGATTTTGATGAGGAGAGAAATCCTATGTTGGGATCACTCAAAAATTCTTCTTCTGCAAGATGCCCTAATTTCCCACACGAAAAACTGAAAATGCTCAAAATTGAATTCTGCTTCGACAGAAAGATGCGCCCTTTAATGGAGAGTCATCCTAGCCTTCTTTTGCTGATCGATTGTGGAGAGAGAACCAAAAATTAAGAAGCCATAGATTCTGTAGTTGCACAATGTCTTCTTTTCAGGGTGGCTCTGATACCATGTTAAATTTTCATATGCTTAGCTAAGACATCAGTATTTCATTTCATTTTTCATAACAAAAGCATATAAACAGGATCACTGAAAGATGGAAAAGCACAACCATACAAAAGGAACACAAAGATTTATCCTGGGAAAAACCCAACAAAACCTTCCTCGATATAGATGCCCGAAAAAGATAAAAGATAAAACAAGCAAGGAGATCAAAGCCTGATCCTCCTCCTTCTACAGCTACTTCTCTTCTCCACTAATGCGCTACACAAGTGAAAATGTGTGTCCTAAATGAGGAGCAATACACCTCTATTTATATTCATCCGTTCACTTAAGTTAACTCATCTGTCATGTAGGCTCGAGTTAATCATGTAGGCTTGAGTTACACATGTAGGCTCAAGTAACCACACTGGGGTGCTAATGACCCACCTTTACAATTAGAGGGGACTACCTCATGACTCTTATTAGTTCTTTCGATTAGGAGAATTGGGGTATAAAGTAATACAAGTGGTTCTCATGGTAGGACCATCGGGGACCATAAAGAAATACATATAGAATATTCTTTGAAGTTACAATATTTCAACAAAATGGACACACCAAACCAAGAATCCTACATGCATCAACCTACTTGGTCCCAGACCAAGAATCCCAGTAGACAATGAGGGGTCCGACGGTACCTTATAGGGCCTTACTCCACCCTAGTTAAATGACTAGGGTACCATCCTACCTGAGAATGGGTCTCGCATCTACATGAACTTTAACAATTGTTAGCCCTAATGTTGTCAAATACAGTGTACTTATAGAAGGCCTTTGGAAAGAAGGCAAGTTCAACAATGCAAACAAGGTTTTATATTAAATGTAAAACATAAACATGTACCCTGATGTTGAGGCAAGTATCTTAATATTTTTACCAAGGTGTTCCTTATTTGAATATCTAACATACTTGACACATGTTCTTTATGTAAGTGTTGGAATTTTTACTTGAATTATTCTAATGTTATGTGGAGATTCCAAATCCACATGCTCACTATGACTAGGGGCATATAACATAACAACACTATGTTTTAAAACCCTGAATGAGTAAGCACTAATCCCCAATTCATCCTTCTCTCTAGGCAGAGAACATGAATTTGGTTCGAAGTTTAGAGCTGGCAAAAGCAAAAAATGCAAATGTGTAAATTCTGCTAAAGGAGAAATAATTTCTTCTAATAGGAAGAGTCTAATGGCATATAACATAACAACACTAAGTTTTAAACCCTTGAACGAGTAAGCCCTAATCCCCAATTCAGCCTTCTCTTTGGGGAATGCAATGACAAATGTTTGGAATAGCCTTCTCTCTAGGAAGAGAACATGATGGGAGCAAGACTGAGGGACTGAGAACAGAGTGGAAGTGATGGTGGGAGAACTGGGGGTTGGCTACAGGAGGAAGGTCGTTCCGATGGCCGGAGGGTTGGCACAACAATTGCCAGCAGGAAAATCGTCGCATCATTAGACTCTTCTGTATGTGAAGGAAAGCTTAGTCTTGCATTTGAGGTTTAGACACCTCACACCTTCTTAGTTGGAGCTAAGAAAACCAAGCCGTGTCCTGTTGTTAGAGTTGGTGCTCTTTTATCAAAGATTGGATTCTTCCATTGTAATTCATATAAAATTATAAACAAAAGTTTCTATACTTATCTTGTGATGTGTCTCCTATTGTGATATATGTTGATGACATGCTTATGTGAACACATGACATTGGTTTATTAGTTTATGAATGATAATGTACTTGGTAGTGTTATGCACATACTGAACTCTATCTATTTTTTGAGGAGTGTAACTTGCTAGAGGTGCTAGCACATTGATTCAACCCCCCTGCTCAGCATGCCATTGTGTCTAAGAAAATATATATACTTGTCAAGGTTTAAACATGAAATATTTATATTACAATTTTTCTTTCTAATAATTAAATCATAACACAATAAATAATAGATAAAAATAAATAAATAATCCCAATAAATAATAACTAAAAATAAATAAAATGCAATTTACATTGATAACAAATAGTAATATAATTAATTGTAAACAAAGACTAAAAGAAAAAATTTATTCTCACTGCTTCAAAATTTGGGAAGTAGGAATGCATACATCTGGGAAATCAGATTAGATTAGCATTTACAAAGCAAACCAAGGCACACACCATATCCGTCCTTGCTACTAGGAAATAAAAAATAGAACATTTCACTAATTATATTTCGAAAAAATATCATAAAATTTTAAATTAAACATGAATATGTCCAATGTTCCATCAAACACTTCATACAGATTGACTTCAACTTACAGTGAGTCAGAAAATCAGATAATTTTCTCATTCTGAATAGTATTCAGTTTATATACTTCTATTTTTCCAATAAGAAAAAGAAGGAAGAATATGATGCATCCTAGCATCGTGCTAACATATTTGTAAATAACATCCTACAAATTGATCTTCAATCCATGCTTGGGCCTGGCATTGCAATCCACGTTAATAAATAAACAATAATGGTTTTGGAGTTTGGACTATATACACTCAGAACAAACACGAGCAAACAATATTTGGCAAGGATATATAAATGAAATTGTATATAACATGGCCTAGTATTCCATCCATGGCGCAAAATATTACAATTTCTTGTATTGTTCTCCATCTGTATCTGTCTTGAAAACTTCCTCATCCATGCTCTCATGGATGCTTGAAGTGTCATAATAAGAAGGGGTGTTGAAGTTAAGGCCTTCAAACCACTTGTTATAATGGAATATATCAGGGGCCACTTCCGTTGTTATTGTCATGAACAAATCTTCTATGCTGCAATTCAGGCCTTCCTCGGATTGGAAGTAAATGTAATCCTTGACTATACTCTATATTAACAAAGGTATACAACTTTGGTTAGAACTACTAATTGAATAGAACCCAAATAATAACAGATAAGTACAGAACAATTATAATTCAACCATGAATCTAGAGCTCTATATGCTCAAAAGTTGATCTAGATTTCTATAACCATAAATTCACTAAAGGTATCAATACATCCATTTTTATGTTGAAAAGAATACACCTTATCCCTTTTAGAAGATAACTTTGCTTGACATATTCCCAGTATCCCTCTAAAAAATGGCTCATAGAAAAAACAAATCATAAATGAAACTCTTCTGTTGTCAAAACCAAATCACAAATATTCGTAGTATAAAAGGAAAAATATATGTTGGTAAAATCCTATCTTGAGATAATGACTTTTACACGAAGCTAAATTTAAGCAGCTGTTTAAAACTTCCCAAGCCAAGGTGAAAATGTTGGTTCCTATTAAGAATGAAGTTATGTTTGAGCTATCAGTCCTTTTAGAAGAGAACTTTTCCCAGCATATTCCTAGTAACCCCCTAAAATAGCTCATAGAAAATACACACCATAAATGAAACTATTTTCTTTATCAAATCAAATCAATAATAACATCATAAAAGGGAAAATCTATTTGAGAAAAACCCTTCCTTAAGATAAAGTATACTACATGAACCCAAGTTTAATCAGTTGTTCTAGACTTCCCCAAGCCAAGGTGAAAATGATGATGCCTATTAAGCATGGAGTGATGTTTGAGCTTTGAGCTTTGCCAGCTCAAAGTCAAGAAAATTTGAGAGCCCAACTTTACAAAATGTCACAATATTGAGATTGAATACTATTGGATCACCAAATGTACCAAGACTATAAGAAAAATTATTTAACATCCATACTTAATTCCAACCACAATTTCTTCATAAAGTTAGTCTATTCATTGTTCTTGGGGGTATATCAGATTCTTTAAATACATTTGAGTACAGTAAACTACTATAAAACCACACTAAATTTATTTATGGGTTTTTCCTTTGAGCAGGATACTAAAAATACCGGGATGGACCCGCTAATTTCTGAAGGCAATCATCAAGACAATGAGAAAAGAGACTTATTCGTGTCCAGTTCTATGACTCTAAATAACTTCTTCATGGTGAAGTCCAAGAGTGTCTTACTAAGTCATTGAATTCTCAATAAGAAAACCACGCATTTTCCCAAATATATATAATAGTATGAAGATACGGAAGAGCTTGATAGTAGAACAAGGAATCACACTAAAAATGTTCCCAAACTTATATATAATTCCCAAAATTTATATAATGGTATGAAAACTAATTGAATTATCAATAAGGAAACTACACATGTGCCCCCCTCCACCCCCCGACACACACACACACACACACACACACACACACACACACACATATATATATATATATTGTATGAAGATATAAGAGAGCTTGAGAGTAGGATGTGGAAGAAAAGTACATATGTTCTCAAACATGGTATGGAAATACAAGAGATGAAACTGCACATGCTCTCCCCACACACATACATATATTGTATGAAGATAAAAGAGAGATTGACAATAGGATGTGGAAGCAAATTGCATATGTTCTCAAACATGGTATGAAAATACAGGAGAGCTGAGAGTAGGATGTGGAAGCAAACTACATATTTTCTCAAACATGGTATGAAGATATAGGAGAGCTGAGAGTAGGATGTGGAAGAAAATTTCATATGTTATCAAACATGGTATGAAAATAAAAGAGAGCTGGGAGTAGGATGTGGAAGCAAACTACATATGTTCTCAAACATGGTATGAAAATACAGGAGAGATTTACAATAGTATGAGAGAAGAAGATAGAATCCTTTTTAGTCTGAAAATAATTATCATAATCAATTATGTAAGGAGCTTAACTATCTCTGTGATGACATTTTTATTATCATTAAGATCATGATATTTAGGGATTTATACACTAACGCAAACTAGACTTCACAACCAATATGGGACAGCACAGAAAAGAGGAGATTTTTAACTCAGAAACTATTTCAAAGCACTAATTTGACGGTTCATCCAAATTTTTATAACCACAAACAGTAATAATCAATGGCCTCTTATGGAAGAAAAGCTTCCCAAATATTTCTTGAAATTAAAAAGAAAAATCTTTTGGTGTTCATTGAAAAATACAATAGTACAAAAACGCCAGAAATACCAAAGATACAAATAACAAGCTTCCTCTACTGCTGAATCATGCCTCTTCCATGGCAACCACTATTAACAGCTCATTCTAAACGTGGGGAGACCCTACTATTATTAAGAACAGTATTCATGGCTTGATCAAAAGGTGTGGGTTGCTACCATGTTTTGACAGCATGTTGAAAAATTGGACAGACTAGGAAATCCAGGACTTTTCTCTAGCATGTGGGATGCTCTAATGCTGATATACATTTCATGATGGGAACCCTTAGCATTCAATCTAAATGTGTGGATTAGTGTGAATTTCTACCTCCAACATACTTAAATATTGTAGTATTCTAAATTGCTAGATATTAAGCCAATGTTGGTCCCACATCAACTCAAGTATTTGAAATCATTCCTAAAAACACAAAATCAAAGCACAATGCAGTTCTAGCCACGACGATCTTCATTCCTTATTCATGAACGAATCCAAGGTCAAAGATTACGGGAAATACGAATGGAAAGTATATTTCATTCATTCTTGAGAACCAGATCAAAATAATGTTAGCACACCAGTCTCAAGAATTCTGTTTCATTGATAATAAATTGTTTTGGTCAATGCTCAATTAATTTCTCTTCAACCCAAATCGAATGTTATATACACTGCCTTAAACAAGTATAATTATAAAAAATGAAAATGTCTACCATGTGTATAAATGAAAATATATAGTGAAAATGAGGTAAGTATTTAGTGGAACAAAGGTCAAGTATAATAACAAAAAAATGAAAAAATCTACAATGTGTAAAAATAAAAATATACAATGAAAATGAGGTATGTATTTCGTGGAACAAAGGTCAGACTGTGTGTTGTGTAGTGCAATGGTATCTTGCGGTGGTTTAATTCTCACATATTTGGAAAGCTTGGATTCACTATGTATTCCTAAGGTGAAATAACAAAGTTTAACATTGCAGTGATTATTTTTTTATTTCGTCAAACCAATAATTGAAAATAAACAAACATTGGTGTGCATCTTTTTAATCAAAAGTATACACTGCATTTTTAATGAGGTAGGTAGGCATTTTTGCAAACAAATAATTTACAATAAATAGGCATTGTCGTGCAGCTTTCTTTTAAAGAATATCTAAAAAATTGGATAAAAGTGATGAACTTTTGTTTGACCAAGGATCATTCTTAGTGATACTTTTCTTCTTTAGCAAAGTATCATCATTTTTCAAACATGGATGAATTTTTTCAAACATGGATAAGAATGTATGAACTTTTTGGATTTTATCCAATTCTGACTGAAAGCTTGATATCCAACAACGGTAATATTGAATGTTGGACTGAACATTAACGTGGAATGCCTGCCAAATTCATATCATAAATTCATAATGATGACCACATCAAGTAAAGCTACCTTGGTGGACGAAGACACCAATAAAGTGCTTCTCAATTCTCATTGTCTATTTAGCACTCGTCCATCACAATCACTTTTTGTAAACAGCCAAGAGAAAATTTCGTTCCTTCCCATATTATTCTAAACACACCTCAAACTTAACATTTCCTTATGTGATTCATATTTTGCTAAAAGGGATAAAGGGTGCTTTTGCTTCATAGAGAAAAGCTTACATCCAGAAATGATATGCAATAATATTGTAAAAACCATTATGTAGAAGTAATACTCAACAACCAAATGGTTTCCACCTCTTACCAACAAAAAGACTACTAAATTACAAATAAATGTCCATTACAGAGAAATAATGTTCGACTTACCCACATTTTTCTGCAATTTACGCTTATGGAAATTGAACCAAGAGTCATTAGTTTCAACAATTACAGCAGTTTCATTTGATAGCATGCCCTACAACCAACAATTTTACACCATTGAATATCAACTATAAAGAACAAATCCAAACAAAAACAATTGTATAAATATTGTTACTACAGAAATTGGTTAGATTCTTTGAGTCCTTGCTTGAATGTGTTTGAACAACACATTAACCCTCAAGGGCTCATTTGGTGCACTTTTTAAGGAAACACCTTCAGGTACAAAACTAACTCCAAATAACCGCTAAAGGTAACAATATCAAATATATTGTTTGTGTCGTCTAAAGCCTCATTTGGGATTCGAAGGATTCAAATCTGAATGCGACCTCTTCTTTCTCGATTCGCCTCTCATATAGAGAGTGCCTGTGTGGGTAACCAACTATGTCAAAAGAAGCATATAAGTTAAGAAGTGTGTGCAGTGTTTTTATTTCCCCACTCCTAGGCCAACATAATGAGTATATATGGTTGAAGCAACAGATCCTATAGAGACAAAGACAAATCCAGGGGTAGATCCAGACGTGTACCTAGGCTAGCAACATACCTTCGAGTTGGAGTTTAGCCAGAGTCTAGATCTAGCTTGGTGAACATCTCCATATTGGCGATCTTGATTCTGGAATACACCTTAGAAAATATGACAAGAGCATCGACCAATGATTGTATAGGGTTAGTCGAACCTACCTGTAAGCACGTTTAATTTCAATCCTTGAAGCATTTCTTCTTACCCCAAGAACAAAATAATAATCCCCTCTGCAAGCCCTCGTTCCTAAATCCGCCCCCTTCTTCTCAGGTCTTGGTCACTTGAATCCGAACAACTACGTGGAATTGTGGGTAATCTCACCGAATAGCAAGCCATTGAAGAATTTGGAGGGGAAAAAGTGGTCGATGGAGTTTACAGTGAACATGGATCGAAACTGAGAAGAGGAAGAGCAATACTTTCAATGGGATGGAGGTTTGAATTCAGGATCGTCGAGGGAGAAGAGGGACATGGGTGGATGGAAAATTAACTGCATGGACGACAACAGACAGAGGTATATGACATTGAAAGCTAACAACAATGAAAGGGGGTGTAACAAAGATGAAAGGGGATGACAGAACGGGACATGACGATGGTGGGTGAATGTGGCCGACGATGGGGAGGAAGGCCAGTTCGATGGCCGGAGGGCCAGTGCGACAATTGCCGACAAGAAAAATCTTCGCACCATTAGACTCTTCCTTTTAGACCACCCATCTAGGCCTGGAATTTCAAATCTCTTCTACCTATCATATTGGGATTTGATGATAGTTTTATATTTTTCATGCCTTCTATTTTATGTTTTATGAAAATTTATGTGTGAAATTTTTATGCATTTTTATATGAGATTTTACGTTATTATTCACCTAATGATTTTTAGCCATAGTGGAAGGGGTTTATATAGATTATAGTTTTAAGTTATTTGGATTATTTATTAATTATTCGTGTGTTTTGGACATATATTGAACATTAGGTGGAGAGTCCTAGATACCAAGTTGTTCCACACTCTTTATGTGTTCTAGACAGGTTTTGAACATTGCGTGGAGAGTTGTAACTACTAGCAATTTGTAACAATAATAATAAATACATTAAATATTAAATAGTGATATGTAATACTAGGTTAAGGGATGTGGACCTTCATTCATGGCTGTCCACACAATATATAAGGGTGGCTACAAATTGTAATCTAACACACATCTTATTTTACATTACTTTCCCTTTATGGCATTTATACGTTACTTATACTAGTTATTCTATTATTGATGAACTGTGTTCCTTTCAGTGGTATCAAAGCTTCATTGGCTAGATCCTGCCTTTTGGCCATATTTTTGGCTTTTAGCCATCACCCAGGGTTTCCCTGAATTTTTGGCCTTTGGCCATCTACACGAAATGAATATATATATATATATATATATATATATATATATATATTCCCCACACACACACATATATATATTCCACTGCAAAATTTAAAAAAATAAAAACCCTCTGCAAGCCATGCTGTTCTTCATCCCTAGCTCACACGCCATCCTCTTGCGCTACCTGCCAAACCTCTGCTTCATCTCTTTCGTTGACCATCTATTGCCCCACTCCAACCACGTCCAACTCCACCATCTCCCACACGCTGCTTGCGCACTCCTCCCATCCCTGCACGTCCACCTTCTCTACGTTTCCACCCACCTCCACGCCAGTCACCTACCCCGTTGCATCATCCTTCCACCGTTCTACTCTGCACCGTGCTGCACTCCCCACTCCCCATTCCTTCTTCCTCCCGCTTTAAACTCCCTCACGCCTCCTTCCACCGCCTTCCTGCGTCCACCTCCACCCAGCCTCTCCTTATTTCACTCCTGCTAGCCCTCACCTCCGTGCTCATCACTTCTCCCACCTTCCTCCCTCTCATCTTGCTCCATTCTCTATCCCCTCACCCTTCGCCCCTTTTCACTCCCACGCTAACACCTCCTACTCCCCATTCCTCCATCCGCTCCCTACCACTCGGAAACCTCTACCATCACGCTTCATTCCACCACCTTTGCCATCACCCTCCACCACCACCCACCACGTCCATTCCTTGCCACCAACTCCACGACCTACCAAAACAAAATAACATAAAAAATTATATATTCTAATATAATATAATTATTAATTTCAAAATAATATATTATAACAATCCCAATTTTTGTTTTATTATAATAATAAAAAAGTAAAAGGAGGTCATAAAGCCAAAAATAATAATAATAATAGTAATTTTATTATTTTTTAAATACATATTGGAAAAAAGGCAAAAAATAAATATAATAATAATAATTATTATTATAATTAAAATAAACGGGGGGTTTATTTAACCTAATCAAAGAAGATTTTCTATCATTGAAAAAGCGAAAAAAAAGAAGACTAAATAATCAACCGAAATCTGTTATCAAACAAGAAGACCAATTCGAAAAATTGGAATTCAAGAAGTCATGGCGACTATGATACCAAAATTACATTCACAGTTACAGGCAGTTTCGAATGAGCTAAAAGAGTGGGAAATCGCAAATAATAGTCTAATATTCGGAATCGACAAATAGAAACTAAGGATTACTACCTCGGAAATGAATATTGGATTTTTGGAAGATAGTAAAAGAAAACTCATAGAAAGGCTAACAGATAAAGATGAGAAAATATCACGTCTCGAAGGCATCATTCAAAAACTTGACAATCGGATAATAAAGTCAAAAAAAGTCGAAGAACATCCGTATCGGAATATTATCGAATTGGAAGAAGAAATTATTCATCTTAACAAACTCATCATCGACAAAGAAGATGAATTGGTGCAAGTACATGAAAAGTTAGGAAATCAGGAAACAAAATTACGTCATCATCAACAACAAGAGGAAAGACTACAACAACAACATGACGACATTAAGAAGACACATAAGTTGGAATTGACAAAATTCAACAAGGTATTATCAAGCAATACTTAAGATATTTTTTTACTACGAAATCATAACAAAACATTGATTACAAAGATCAAAAAATTGAAAATCAGTAGCAAGAGGAAACACACTGGTGAAGACCTCGAAGGAAAAATACTAGAAAAGCAAGAAGAAAACAAGTTTCTAAATAATCATAATCAGGAACTACAGAATCAAATCAAGGAGTTAGAAATTGAAAAAATGTCGCAAGATGAAATAATCGAAAAGATTCAGAATCATAACAAACTACTGGAGAACCAAGAAGCACAAATCCAGGAAAATGCACCTAAAAATCAAATCGAGGAAGTGAAGACAGTCCTCGCCGCAATCCAAAAGAAAGAAGAACAAACAACACCTACACCTTACAGACATCATAATTATAATCGTCATTTTGACCAACGACAGGGTCAAAATGAATATTCATAGAAGACTTATGTGGACTTGCAAAAATATCAACATACTAAGCAAGAATTGAGATGAATCATCCCACAAAATGATCTCAAAGCTCTGATAAAAATAGATCTGGGATGGACCACAGCAGATACGATGCGAAAATTTTCCTGGGGAATCCGTAACTGGGTGTGTGCAAGAAGTTGAGGGACCTTTTTGGCACGTTAGATGCAATAGAAACCT
The DNA here is from genome assembly GCA_001517045.1 of Pseudotsuga menziesii. Taxonomy (NCBI): domain Eukaryota; kingdom Viridiplantae; phylum Streptophyta; class Pinopsida; order Pinales; family Pinaceae; genus Pseudotsuga; species Pseudotsuga menziesii. Next base: position 38,948 of record LPNX010182961.1, read on the forward strand.
GAAAAATCATGCATCCCTCAACTTACTTGGATTTTTTGAGATACTTATGAAAAATATATTGCATTGAGTAAAAAACATGAAATGTAGGAAATTGAATCACCTTTATGAATATATAACTTTTATGTATTGAAAATTTGCATAGCTATATCAAATTTCATTTTTCCTAACAGGCACTTTTTATTTTTCAGGGAAATTATAAGGTATATGTTTTTGTGGGTGCAGCCTCTGAGGGCCTAAATGATCGAATCAAGCTACAAAAATTGACATCCATGTAGAGAACCCATAGCACTAGTGTGGCACTATTTTTCGAAAATTAAATTAGTAATTTTATAATATTTTTATAATTGTCTAAGTGAGAAAACCTCGAAAATGGTACGTGTTTTGTGGGTGCAGCCTTTGAAGGTGTTAATGCAAAAATCATGAAATGGGGTTTTGATAGAACGTAGAGGTTAGTGTCTTCTTGTGCACCATACAATTTTTGTTTTAAGTGATCAAGAATTGAAAAAGTTATAGAAGAAACACTAACAATGTGTTTCACGAGTTAAGGAGGTAGGAGAGAAAAGAATTTGAAGAAAAATATGAAAAATTAATAATTTTAAATAAAAGTTACATATTTGGAATCTGTAAAAAAAACCATATTTGTGTTTAAGATTTCATCAAAAATGATTGTGTGTAGCATACTGTAAAGAGTGGTTAAACACAGGTTTCTTCAGAAACTGGAAGAAACACCCAATTAGCTTTGGTTCATGATTACCATAGCAAAGGTTTGGTATTGCCGAAGCAAACACCAAACCATACACATAGGATTAAGGTTGACATGTGACCAAGTGATTCGGATTGGTTTTAACTCTAAAAAACATGGCGCATTTTATTTGAATTCAAAACAAAATTCCCGCTCATAGAATTTTGAAACGCGCTCGCGTTATAGTGAGCCAAAATGCGCACGCGTTATAGTGAGCCAAAACGCGCACGCGTTATTGAAAACATAAAAAATATTTTTTCATAATTCAGAGGGGGTAGGAAAGACTTTGGTTAATGTTTTGGAAGGGGTGGGGAAGGATCAAGGGAAACTATGGCTAATATTTAATAAGGGTGGGGAAGGGTTAAGGGAAACTGTGGCTAATATTGTATAGGGGTGGGGAAGGGTCAAGGGAAGCTATGTGTAATATTTAATAAGGGCAGGAAAGGGTCAAGAGACATAGAGAGAGAGAGGGGTACTAGAGAAATAGAGATAGGGGTACGAGAGAGAGAGAGAGAGAGAGAGAGAGGTACTAGAAACATAGAGAGAGAGAGGGGTACTAGATATATAGAGAGAGAGAGATACATAGATAGGGGTATTAGAGACAGAGAGAGAGAGCGGGGTACTAGAGACATAGGGAGATAGAGAGAGAGCGGTACTAGGGACATAGGGAGAGAGAGCGGGGTACTAGAGACATAGGGAGATAGAGAGAGAGAGAGCGGTACTAGGGACATAGGGAGAGAGAGAGGGGTACTAGAGACACGGGGAGAGAGAGAGAGAGGGGGAAGTAGAGAGAGAGAGAGAGAGAGGTACTAGAGACATAGGGAGGGGGAGAGAGAGAGGGATACTAGAGACATAGGGAGAGGGAGAGAGAAAGGGGTATTAGAGACATAGAGTGAGAGAGAGGTAGTAGAGGGAGAGAGAGGGGGTACTAGAGACACAAAGAGAGAGGGGGATATAGTAGAGACATAGAGATGACAATGACCATGACCACGACAACAATGATGATGATGATGATGATGAACAATGATGATGACGATGATGACCACGATGATGATGATAATGAACAATGATGATGACTATGATGATGATGACCATGATGACTATGATGACTATGATGATGATGATGACCACGATGATGATGACCATGATGATGATGATAATGATGAATAATGATGATGATGATGATGAAGATGTTGAGGATGATGACAATGACCACAATGATGATGATGATGATGATGATGATGATTAACATTGATGATGATGATGATGATGATGATATTGAGCATGATGACTATGATGATAATGATGATAATGATGATGATGATGACCACGATGATAATGAAGAACGATGATGATGATGATGACCACGATGATGGTGACCATGATGATGATGATGATAATGACTTGAATGATGATGATGACCATGATGAACAATGATGATGATGATGATGATGATGATGATGATGTTGAGCATGATGACTATGATGATAATGATGATGATGATGATGAAAATAATGAATAATGATGACGATGACCACGATGATGATGACCATGATAATGATGAATAATGATGATGATGATGATGATGATGATGATGATGATGATGAGCATGATGAATATGATGATGATGATGACCACAATGATGACGATGATGATGATGATGATGTTGAGCATGATGACAATGACCACGACAATGATGATGATGAACAATGATGATGATGATGATGATATTGAGCATGATGACTATGATGATGATGATGATGATGATGATGATGACGACCACGATGATAATGAAGAATCATGATGATGATGATGACCACGATGATGATGACCATGAGGATGATGATGATGATGAATAATGATGATGATGATGATGATGATAATGATGACCATGATGACTATGATGATGATGATGACCACGATGATGATGATAATGATGAACAATGATGATGATGATGATGATGATGATGTTGAGCATGATGACAATGACCACAACAACAATGATGATGATGATGATGATGATGATATTGAGCATGATGACTATGATGATGATGATGATGCACACGATGAAAATGAAGAATGATGATGATGATGATGATGATGACCATGATGATGATGATGATAATGAACAATGATGATGATGATGATGATGATGATGATGATGATGATGATGATGATAATGACTTGAATGATGATGATGACCACGACGATGATGACCATGATGAGGATGACGATGAAGGTGAGGATGATGACCATCATCATCGTCATCATCATCATAGTCATCATGTTCAATATCATCATCATCCTCTCTTTGTGGTCAAAGTTGAGACCATGATAAAAAATCATCATTATTCATCATCATCGTGCTCATCATCATCCTCATCCTCATCATCGTCATCACCTTCATCATCATCATCATCCTCACCTTCATTATAATCATCACCATCAACATCATCCTCATCATCATCATCATCATCCTCACCTTCATCATCATCATCACCATCAACATCGTCAACATCATCCTCATCATCATCCTCACCATCAACATCATGAACATCATCATCCTCACCATCAACATCATGAACATCATCATCCTCACCATCAACATCATGAACATCATCATCCTCACCATCAACATCATGAACATCATCATCCTCACCATCAACATCATCATCATCATCATCCTCACCTTCATCATCATCATCACCATCAAAATCATCAACATCATCCCCACCATCATCCTCACCATCAACATCATGAACATCATCATCCTCACCATCAACATCATGAACATCATCATCATCATCCTCACCATCACCATCAACGTCATCACCACCATCCTCATCCTCACCATCACCATCATGCTCATCATCATCCTCATCACCTTCATCATCATCATCCTCCTCACCTTCATCATCATCATCACCATCAACATCATCAACATCATCCTCATCATCATCATCACCACCATCAATGTCATCACCACCATCCTCATCCTCACCATCATCATCATGCTCATCATCATCCTCATCCTCATCATCCTCATCACCTTCATCATCATCATCATCCTCACCTTCATCATCATCATCATCCTCACCTTCATCATCATCATCACCATCAACATCATCAACATCATCCTCATCATCATCACCATCATCCTCGCCTTCACCATCATCACTACCATCAAAATCATCAACATCATCCTCATCATCATCCTCACCATCAACATCATGAACATCATCATCATCACCATCAACATCATGGACATCATCATCATCATCCCCACCATCATCATCCTCACCATCAACATCATGAACATCATCATCATCACCATCAACATCATGGACATCATCATCATCATCCCCACCATCATCATCCTCACCATCAACATCATGAACATCATCATCCTCACCATCAACATCATGAACATCATCATCCTCACCATCAACATTATGGACATCATCATCATCATCCTCACCATCACCAGCAACGTCATCATCACCATCATCATCCTCACCATCACCATCACCGCCATCACCATCATCCTCATCACCTTCATCATCATCATCATCCTCACCTTCATCATCATCATCACCATCAACATCATCAACATCATCCTCATCATCATCATCATCATCATCCTCACCTTCATCATCATCATCACCATCAAAATCATCAACATCATCCTCATCATCATCCTCACCATCAACATCATTGTTACGGAGAGAAATTCCTATGGCTTGGGGTACCACAACAGACAGCGAGACTCCAGAAATCAATCTTTCCCAATATGCAATAGAAATAAACAATCTAACACTAAAGGATCGAACCTCATACCTTATTCGGGACGGTTGAAGTAGATCCCCATTGAGCTTTCCAATCTTCAGCTTGAATTGTTATAGCACGTCCTCAACAACAAGTAAACAATACAAGCATACTATATTTCATGGTGTTAGATCTATTCTAGCATATATAATCAATAATGTAAAAGCATTTGACATATTCCAATGGATACAATATTCATTCAAATACACATTACTGGACAGGAAAAGATATTTCTATTAATATGAATCAGAGATTACAAGTGACAACCTCTAACGGCATGTCTGCGAATCGGAGAAACTGAATCCCCCACTTGGGCCTCCACCACCTCAATCCTCCATCACTTCGATAGCAAGCTTACTAGCAAAGGGAAAGCTTGGGAAGAACACAACAGTGCTCCAAGGGACAAAGGGATGCAGACTCAAGCATAAAGTTCTGGCAACAATGGACTATAGTTTCGATACTCTCAATTCTCTCTTATGTTCCTCCCTCTTCAATGTACCAAGAGGTTCCTTATATAGCTTCACATGGGATACTGAAGGGTCGAATCCGAGCGATCTCAAGGCATATGGAAGGCCAGGAGTCGAATGAGTCAGATCCAAGTCAAGGAAAACTCCAAAAGGATTTGGATTATGCACACATCCTGATGTATGCAGTTATCGGGGATATATCCGCGCATGTACGCGGTTATTGGGGTAAAAGCCGCGTATATCATTTTTTATATGGTTTTAGGGATGATCAATGTAACATCAAAGGATAAAATGTGGTCCATGGGGTCCAAAAAGTCTGCAGCACGACAGGGGAAGGCCATACAAAGTGTGATTCACCTAGTGTGGTGAAATCCGCTATAACAGATGCCCCCTAATGTATGAGATCAGAGGGGTTATGCGATGGCCGAAATACATTATAAGTCCATCCTAGAAAGGAAGTGATGAAGGTACCCAAATGGAAGACCAGCCACCCAATCAGCATAATATCGTAATACAACTCTGCATATAACTGCGAATACATATAGCAGTCCCAGATACATAAGAGTACAATGGCCATGAATAGGCATACAACATGATATCACATATGTGGTCATCGCCACGTACAATATACATAGATCAGAATCTCCATGAGGAAGATATACAAAGGACTATGATCTCCACAAAGGCTGAAGATATACAATAGGGCTGATCTCCATCGTGGCTAGAAATATCTGACATATACTGGAACAAGTCACGAGAGCTCAAATCTCATGAACACTGGCACGATCAAGGAGGTAGAATATAAGAGATGCCACCAATCCGGAAGGTCTTCTACACAAACCGCTACGAGTACATGTCCTACTATGCGAATAGAGGTGTCGAGGTCGAACATAGTGGTCCATCGTCTGATTACCAGTCATTGATGTATACCGTTAACAGACGCGAGATTACCCACCGATAATGAAAATGGGAATCAAGGTACTAGAGTGCAAACTAACAAGTGTGAATAAATGTGTTGAGGTCGAACACTTGGGAGAGTCCATCGATCAGGGGACATTGATGTATTCCCAAAACTGTTGATGGCGAGAGAACCTGCCACTGATGACTGCAAGGCTCAAGGCACTCATAATGACTCTAGACTCCAATCCCATAATAAATGATCTGAAGTCGATGGGATGAAATCCGCTGGAAGGAGGGCATTAGGGAATCCCCCATCATCCAACATGAGGTACTCAGCAAAGCTATCTAATGTGGAAGAACTCGATGATAAGGTGCACAAACCAGTAACTGTACCGGGAATGGCTGACATGCAAAGTCAAGATAACTGAGGAATGGCCGACTCAGGTTTCAACTTCCTTCGAACAAGAGCATAACAGCGTATGGTGACTGAATAAAGGCAGCATAGACTCGATATACAAACTGGGCCATCTCTATGACGCAGGAGGCATCAATAGAGGCTCCATAGGGACTGGAAGCATAACCAGTCGGTGGAGATAAACAGATATAAACGAGTACAGCTCCTAAAGTCAAACTATAACCCAACCAATGGATGTGATATACAGTGCTCTGTTCGAAGGCGACACGACTCGACAGCTGCCAAAAGATAACATCTTTCCCCATCCAGCTTTTTGGTTTTTTAATTTTTTTTTTTGGACTTTTTCAGTTATTTGAAAAGCTTGAAAAAAGAATAAACTAGCTTTATAGTTACAAACTAGGAGGAGACGAGTGTCATCGGGGCAAACAAACTAGTTCCAAGCAGTGGAACATACCTATGCTCAATGCAAGGAAACATGTGTAGGATATCGACACTCGGGGGAAAATCCCCTCCTGGTAAAAAGGGAAATCAAGCTGCGAAGGATATAAAAGATGGCTCTGCATGGCTAGACATGAGACAAGCTCGGGCTATATGGCTGAAACGCAATGTTAGGGGAGCCGACATAAAGCTCAATAAGACAGGAAAAGCTCATGAAAATGCATTCACAACTTGAAACAAGGGAGTCCGGGGGGAACATGGCCAGCATAAGATCAAGAGGAGTATGAGGCTCTTGCGAAATGTCATGGCAATACTATACAACGGACTCCCACACCCTAAAGGGAGAAACATCAGCATGGGCACCAAATACAAATAAGGTGCTAACTAGGGTACCCATGTAAGGTGAGGCTCTACCACTCATATCATGTCACTTCTAAATCAGCAAGAAGGTTCTGTGACATAATAGAGTGGGTTCGTAACTAAGGAGAGAGTGACATGGTCATAAGGTCATGCAAAATGCAAACGGTGGTGATCCTAACCTATATGCCAGTGTAGACGTTATACCTGTGAGTGGCACGAACGGTTTTTGGTCACAAAAGAGGCATCCAACAGACAACTTTAGACCCAAGGAAGACCCAACCACACTCACAACCCACCTAGCAACTTCCCACAACATCAGACTCACCAAAAGGGAGGATGTACGTGACTGTATAAAGAACAGCCGCGTATGTACACGACTTTTGTCCAAAAATCTGCGTATGCACGCGACTTTTGGCCAAAAACCCGCGTATACAGAGAAGGCAGTGGTAAAAAGTAGGTCAAGGCCAAACCAATAAAGGGGAGTGTCAATGGACAAACATACTATAAAATGCGACATAGAAACAGAGAGAAAGAAAAATTCAAATACATTGAATGCCAAGAACATCACCCCCAAAGGACAACTACTAGGAACTCCCCAGCGGAGTCGCCAATTCTGTTACGGAGAGAAATTCCTATGGCTTGGGGTACCACAACAGACAGCT
>LPNX010182966.1:0-17307 GCA_001517045.1 Pseudotsuga menziesii
GTATTTTTATACATTAATGAGTAATTAAAAACTATTATTTCCCTGGAGGGAATCGTGGGAATTATTCCCGTAACGAGATGGGATGCCAAAAATGTCTTAATAACTTGTAGACATTGGAAGGACAGTCACGCCACTGCGGCTCTTGGATAGCTAAGAGGGAGGCACAAATTTATTTTGGCAACAGTTATCAAACTTTGATGGAGCAACCTCTGCCTTAAAAAGGGGATCTCTGTGCCTTTCAAAGGGGAGAAAAGGAAGAAAGACTCTTGGGGAAAGAAAGAGGAGAATGATTCTCTGAGTTCCCTGGGGAAGTCCAATGAATTTTGGTTTTGTTTTAGTTGGATGCTTTCATCAAGAGGGGGAGAGAGAAGGAACCGGCCCCTTGATTATCCGGATGATCTTTCGATTTCCCCTATACGAAGGGTTTCCTGCGATGAAGGTAGAGGAGATAGCTTGCAAATCCTAGGACTTGGAATAAATGATTCATGTCTAGCATAAGATTCAGTAATGTTTTGGGAGGTCAATGCCTATGCCTGCAGGTGGTGGTGGAATTGTCCATGCTTTATTTGTTTCTACAGATCGACGATTACCAAAGGTCTGAATTCAAACTTAGCAACTTGGAAATATCATTAACAAGAGGATCATTGTAGTTGTTGAGTCATGGGATCGTTTATCACGGTATCCATCAGGTCAATATGTGCGGACAATAGGAGAAATAGGTGATCATGCTATGGAAACTGAGGTTTTTTTAATTGAGAATGGCATTAATACGAGACCATTTTCTGAGCAAGTTTTGGCTTGCTTGTCACCCTTTCCCTGGACATTACAACCAGAAGATTTGAGTAATCCTCAGAGAGAGGATCTACGTCACTTGAGAGTATTCAGTATGGATCCACCTGGATGCAAGGATATTGATGATGCACTATGCTGTAGAGCACTACCAAATGGGAATTTTGAAGTTGGAGTCCCGTATCATCATGCTGTCCCATGACTTTTGCATAAGAAAATATGTTTTGACGTGATCGGAAACCCAGGTTTGCATGCCAAAACCTGTAAGTCCTCGTTCTTCTTACTTTCTACTGCAAATAACATATAACATTACGATAATGCCATTTTTCCTCCTGAACTAAAAGTCCCATTTCTTTCAAGAATATGAAATTGTCAGGAGGTTTATGTTGTCCATTATTGCATTAAAGAATATCTAATTGAACTTGATGAAATGATTAGCTAGATGAAAAGGCCAGCATCTAAAATGCTGAGAAACCATTTACACTGATATAAATAAGTACGCTGGAAAAATATATGTTAAAAATGGTTATGGATTTTTAAATCAGATGATCCAATATGCTGGTCCATGTTCAAGTGGTTATTTAGTTCTATTGGAAATGCGATGTGCCCAAAGAGTTTTTTGATGTTTATCTGGTTTCCATCTTAGCATTTTCTAGGATATACCTTGGAGATTCGTTTTTCCCAAAGGAGTGAGTCGCAGTCTATTTTGTTGCATTGTCTGTTCTTTCTGGGAGATGTGATCTGCCCAAAGAGAAATTCGTTGTTCATCTTGTTTCCATCTTATCATTTTCTAGGATATACCTTGTAGATGCGTTTTTCCATAAAAGTAATATCGTTGTGTGTGTTTTGGGTTTAGCTTTGTTGAGTTACCTTGGATTCCATTGGAGATGCGACTTCCAAAATGTTAGGGTCTCTGTGGATTGGAAAACATAGCTAAGATTTGTTTTCATATCGTAGTGCATTTATTTGGTAGAGTCATATATGTTTACTGTGGATTTCAATTGCAAAATTTATGTGCCAACGAAATAAAGTTTTCTATCTATGAGAAGATTGCACATGAATAGTGGGCTATGCATCATGGTTACGCATAAAGTATACATGTTTGTTAGAACTAGTTGCTTTTATAAGTAAAATTATAAGTGAATAATGGCTATTATAATACGGAGTTGAAATAAGCCTATGTGTAAGACCCTTCAAAAGGTAACACTCATGTTTAGATGGAAATTTAGTAGTAAGGATAATTATCTGTCCATACTTATGTATTTAGCCTTATCATAATAATTTATGCTCAGGGGTAATTACATTACCTTCTCGTGTTATCATAGGAGCTTTACTCAATGGTTGCTATCTTGAGATAGTGAATAAGAGTAAGCTAGTTCAGTAGAACCTTGGGAAATAATGAGGAGGGTTTTTATACCTGGTATTTAAATTCCTTAAGATTTCGTTCATGGCTGGATAGCAGTAGGAGTAGCTTAGAGGTACTCCCAAGAATGATCCCATGAGAATAACAGAAAGAATGTTGCAAAATGCGGGGCGGCAAGGGGGGGAAAAGTTTTCTTCACTCCAAATGGATTGCTAGATATTAAGTTCACCTGGGGACTTGGTATTGACTCCAACAACATGGCGGAAGCCTTGGCTTTATGGCAAGGTCTGAGGATAGCCAAGGAAATGGGAATCTCCAAGCTAACTGTTATTGGAGATTCCAGAATTATTATTTGCGCTCTAGATGAAAACCTCATGCCCAATAATATGGCTCTGAGACATCTTATTCAACAGACCATGGCGCAAAACTCCTCTTTTAAAAAAATCTACTTTTACCATGTGTTGAGGGAAAGCAACTCCAATGCTGATCATGAATTTAACAAAGGCACCTCCCTTAGCCTTGGGGAGCTTATTGTCAATCAACAAGGTTCTTTGTGCCCACCCCCATAGGCCTGGGGGCTTGTTTTGGGCTACCCCTCTGTGGGCCCCACTCCTTCTGAATGCTGCATGTTGGAGGATCGCAAGGGCAGGTGGTGCATGCCTTTCACGTGGCCATGTGAAGGTTGGATTAAAGATTGGCTTGGACTATCTCTTTGTCCGGTGTGAAGACAGTGGCCTCTTCACAACTTTGTCCTGTGTCTTAAATGCTTGCAGGACAGGTGACATCAGGAAGAATCATTGTTTGACATCATGGGTTACGTTGGCTTTAATGGCTTTCATAGATTTGGGCTTCTCGCCTGAGGCGAGTTTAGCAGGAGTCCTGTCGAAGTTGGGGGCATCGAATGTTATCATGGTTGTATTTACTATCTGCACATTTGAAACTTGGATGATATCAGGTGGGAAGGTTAGAGGAGTCACGTTGAATATGGATCAGAGCAGTTTTATGATTTCTCATGAGCTGGATTTTGAGATGACGCCATGATCCCTGGGCCTCAAGGTTTTAAATGGATGGAATGCTAAGAGCCGAAGAATTCAGGATGTAGCTCTGTCTGGCTTTCTCCAAGAGCTTTGTCGACTCGCTGCTTAGAGTTTGCTGATTGTTATGAAAGAAGCGGGGTCCTCATCCATGGTCGCGCCTTTCATTCCAATCTCGGTGGACACGAAGGTGAGAGAATTGAAACATGAACTCAAATCGTTGCAGTCCCAGTTCAACGCTATCGGTTATGAAGGCAGAAGGAGATCAGAACACGCAAACAAGGATTTTGTCTACCTGTGCAAGAAATTCAAGCGAAAGGTAAAGTGGACTGAAAATTTACTCACCAGGAAGATAATCGAGCTGGAAATAAAGGTGAATAAGCTTTCTCTCAAACTTGTCAAACATGAAGCGATCGATAATGGAATGTCCTCCAACTCAGACAGATAGAAATCTTCGGAGGGCTCTGGTTCACCGTCTTGCATGTACATGCCTCTCTGTTTCTCTTTATAGTTATAGTTCTCCGTTTCTCTACATTATGGTAGTTCTTAGTTTGTTACTCTGTTAAAAATGGTATAAGATCTCAGACTATTCATGTTGCCACTTCTTCAAGGACATTTTTTGTTGGTGTAACTACCTTTTCCGCTCCTTCAAGGGAATCTATGTCTACTATAGGTTTTAAGTCTAATGGTTTTCAACTGCCACTACCATGAGGGCCTTCTGTAATCTACAACCTTTTTTGGTGGTTACACCACCCCCTTTATAATATAACCGATATTGTCTAAAGAAACAAGGATATTGTGAACTGTAATTCTTATTTTGAATGAATAATAAATGATATGACGGCTTGGTGGACGTAACCCACAGATTGGGTGAACCACGTACATTGCTCTCGCTCTTTGTGTTCTTGATGTATAATATCTCATGTGTTCTTATGTATTTATCTTATATACTCTTGATGTATGTAACTCATGTTCTGATGATAACAATGGTGTAAATCGTCAAATGATGGGTCCAAAAGAAGATGGATTATTTAATGTCAATAAAATGTTAGATAGTCTAATGGTAGGATTAAAGGCTTGTGGTTTTGGGCTAAGTTTATTTGGAATTGGAACTAACGAATGGATCGTATGTTATTAAATGTATGTTCATTATATGAACATATGATTAGTGGTTATACCTTTCCAGAGACTGACATATTTGACTTGTTTGGACTTAAAATAATATCGTTTCAAAAAGAGAGATAAAATAAAAATAAAACAAAAATTACCCCCTTTTTCTCTGAGTTTACCTTGAGGATTATTGGATTCGTTACATGGAACAGAGAGGATTTATGCAGCCTTGAATACCCAACAAGAAGACCATCATGCTTATGATTGATTGATCTTAATTAAAAAGTTTTTATTGATGATTATGATTGTTTTAGATGTAATTTTTTAATATATTTGTACAATCTCAATTTTTTTCCTTTTTTCCGTGTTGTTGTGCATTAATCTATCACAATTTTGAAACAATATTTAAAACTCCAAATAAAATTTTATTCATCAAAGTGAAATTATTAACACATTCAAAAACACTATTTGAACACCACAAAGCACAAAATTTGGATTTCTAAAAAAATAAATATCCCCAATTGATGTATAAAATTGATAAAGTAATGTTTCTTTTGTATGTATAATAAGTAAATTTTTACACTTTATTAACTTATAAGTTAAAAACATACGTCACTTGTTCAATTCTAAACAGTTTATATAATTTTATTGGTAGTTGGTAGCAACATATACTTTCATAACAAATTTATTTGAGAACATAGCTGCACCTAAAAATCAAGACATGACACGATCAATTCCTTGTTCCAACAAATTGAAACGATGTAAATGTGATGGTCAAAACTCATTTTCAAAGTACACAAAGAATAAAACAAGCTAAATATTACAAGCATTTAATGTCAATGAGTGTGTTCTCAGTGAAGATATTGTGTAAGCATAAAATATTCATGGTTCAATTAGATGAAGATGATGAACTTTCTTGTTGGGATAATGTTTTAAGTAACCTTATCAAGATACACTTCCATATACTATGCGCAATACGGTGAAAGGAGTTTTGACATCTTCATGCTCACATTTCATGGAATAAAAAGGTTGTCGTACTTTTTGATATGAAGAGATGAGTATGAAACTCATGCCAAGTACATAACTCATGGTACTAAAGTGGAATTGTTTTAGAACCTTCATGAGAGGAATATTGATGATAAGATCACCCTTCACACATTAGTGAAGCTAAAATTGTAGTATGTTATCACCATCACTATTCATGAAACATATTGTTGTTGGTTTCCATCCACCTATTTTCAAAGTTTTGAGTATTTCTTTAGAGCACCAAAAAGACCAATATACCAAGATAATCAATCCATCAAAATGTATCATGCTAAGTCATGTGCCCATATTATAAATTGTTGTATTTAAAACTAAGTTTAGTGTCACTTTGAAACTTATATATAGGAAACCATAATTAGAGTTATATGGTTGGCATGTATGAGCATGATCGAATTGATTAGAGTTAGGGTGTGAATCTGTTCTTTATTGTAAGTTATATAAGGAGATTGCATGAATCTTTATATACATGTATTATGATATACATGGATGAATCTTTTTTTTTATTTAATTTTAATTGTGTGCATGGTTTACAATTATATTGTATTTTCATGCTATATAAATAAACATGTCTTTTTAATTTTTCTTATTCTTGGGAGAGACCTTATCCCTATGTGGATATTGAAAATACCATTGTTTGTTAGTTATCATCAGTCTACTTGATAAACCGAGGGCTTAATTTTAGAGCTAATATTTGGTTTTGTTCATAGGACATAACACAATTTCCAACAAGGAAATAATAATTTATGTCATCCAAATCAAATTTTCACATAAGGAAATGTAGAATTTGAATGTATATGTAGCATGGTGGAAGAATAGGCCCATCAATCCTAAGAGTTGATTATCTATAATAATAAACTATTGAAACTCTCAAAACATTGGGCAATAAGTGGATGTGAGTACTAGACGATTGTTTTTCAAGAGTAAAACAAAGTCACATAATGGATTTTTCTATTAAATATATCACCACTATTAGCAAATAGAACTTAAGTAATTTTGAGGAAGGTCTAAGAGAGAGGTTGCTAAAATTGATATCATTGTATATTAAAAATATATTCATAGAGAAAAGATTATGAAAATGACACCAGATGCAATTGACTTGTAATCCCCATGTGACCATGGGGGTAAGAGAAGAACGGAGGGGGAATTTAAAAAAAGAGAGTAAAAAGTGGATCTAGAGTGATGCAAGGGCATCTAGGCCCAATCGAAATAGTCGAAGATAGACAACTGAAGTGCCTAGAGGACATTCAATGATCTCCAACAAATAGAAAAGACAATTGAGAGGAGGAGAGGTGTAGTAGTCGACAAGGTGTGGTTCAACTGAAGGAGTAACCAAAAGTTCTGACCAGGAAGATAGTTGATGATCAACAAAAGAACTGATGGTGGAAGTAGAAAAAATACCAACTAGGAATTAGTTGACAAACGGATGGTGAGCAGTGGAAAGAGATGGAAACAAAACCAATGTCAACAAGCTACCAACCAAACCGATGTCAACAAGCTACCAACCAAACCGACGCCGACAAGTTACCAACCAACCAAATGACTAGAAACCCAAGAAACAAAATGACAGGGTAGTTGGGCTAGTTGAAGAATAGTTATGATGGTTATTGCAATACAACCAGGTGGTAAAGTCTACTACAATGGACTAGAAGATGTATTTAATGCATTCATGGTGAATCTTAGGCATTAGGACCTTCCAGAAGGAAATTGAGGTATTGTGCATGGAGGCACAACTATAAATACCAATCGGCATTCATAGATAAGGGGAGTTTTTTTGGGTTCCTATTGTTCACAAAGAGTTTTTTTCCTTTCTGTGCGAAAAGGCCAAGGGGTGAATAGTGTGTGTGTGTGTTGACCATTGAGGATGTAGCATTCCCTCTCATGATTTTATTGTTGGGTCAATGTTAATTCAAACTAGTAAAGCAGGGACTTGTATTGTAATTCCTCTCGTAAAAATAGATTGTTTATCATTGAATTGAAAGGAATAATTCTTTGCAACTGATGTGTTGTGTGTTTATTTTTTCATTTTCTTGTTTACACCAATATTCAACCAACCACTAGGGTCACGTCTGCATCAGCTGGTATCAGATTAAGAAGTTATCCCATGTGAGGTGTCTAGTTGCAATTAGACGAGTAAACTAACTCGAGCTCCAATTCAGTAGGGTTGTGGAATTGCGAATCTCATTGTCTAACTAGAGGAGAATGGATCACAGAGGCATCAATGTCTGTGGTATAACAAAACACAGAGGCACACGAGTCACTATTGACCATGATACATTTAAAGAATGCATTTAGATGATCAAAATGTTGAAGATCCAGCTAGCAGCCGTGAAGGAGGCACAACAACAAGGATATGTTGTTGAAACTCTCGACATCAGTGGTGACGAATTTAATGATAGAGAAGATTAAGAAGAAGAATAGGAGCCATACGAACTAGAAGAGAAACTGTTAAAAGATTATGTACGAGATTAGAGACCTAAGGCTAAAATAGATACACCTATGTACTTAGGAAGTTTGGACCTAGAAGAATTAATAAGCTGAGTCATAAAAACAGAAAAACACATCGACATGTAATAGATCAAAGAATGCAAAAGGGTAAAGGATGCATGTACGAAGTTGAAGTGTCATTCCTCGTTGTGGTGGGATAATGTACATTTCGACAGAGTAAAGAAAGATAAGGATAGTATAAGGATTGGGGATAGAATGGTCACCAAGCTTAATGATAAGTTCCTTCCCATCGACTACAGAAGGAAATGATCTTAAATAAATTCTATCGACTTTTGATTTGGTCGAGGCAGACCGACGAAGGAGAGGAGGAAGTCGCCAGATATGTTGATGGTGTGAAATACACCATGCATGATGAGTTGATACTGTCAAATTTTATAAATTTATAGGAATCCTATCAACTAGAATTTAAGGTAGAAAAGACGTTATTGAGGAAGGTTTTGACAAGTAGAAGTAAGTTGATTTCTCAGAGGCAGAGATATTATGCCCTGAGAGGAAAACTAGAGGTGATGCACATGAATATCGATGGCGAGGTGATAACCCTAGACTTCGAGGAGGTAACACTCGAATAGGAACCTTCATAGGTGGAAATGTAGATGAGTTGAATATACTATAGACCATTGATTATTGTTACCTCCACACAACTATCTCAAGGCGTGCATCTCTAGCATGTCTTCAACCACCAAGATTTAAAAAACTTGTAGCATCAAAATAATAAACTTATCATGGCTTCAATATTTATGGTGCAAATGAATGGCCTCCTCCAAAGCAACAATATATTGAAAGTTTCAAATCATAGAATCCATTATGCAGGATTCACATGAATTATCAAAATCACATTCTAATCTAGATAGTGCCCTTGCACTTGGCAGAGGCCATGCATACATTCGATGAGCTTTAGTCAAGATTTCAAAACCATTGTTATGAGGAGACATAGTCACATAATGAAATTTGAAACTACTGTTACAAACTACGTAAATATAATAATGGAGAATGGAAATTGCTGAAATTTCTATTGTAGTGGTGGGATGTATAGACACGTGACTCTTTCAATTCACATGCACTCGGAACTGTATTTTCAGATAAACAAATTCTCATTATCGTGAAGATACACACATCAACAAATTGAAAGCATGTAGAATGAAATGAGACGGTGAACAAGAGAAGAGTGTCTTCTTATACAAGCATGCAATCAACATCTTTAGCGGTGTTTATAAATGGGTCCCCATTCAATTCTTTTTTCCCATCTAGAGGATTAAGAAAGGGATGCCCCCTCTCTCCCTTCCTGTTTTTATTGGTAGCAGAAGCATTGAGTCATGTAATCCATAATCCCAAAGAAATAACAAAGATTGAGGGAATGAAGGTATCTAACTTGGAAGAGGTCAGACATACACTCTTTGTAGATGATGTCCTCGGTTTTGGGAAGGGAACCATCATGGAAAAATATCTTCCTATCCAGAGAGGCAGATTAGTAATTTTCAAAGAAGTCTTACAAAGTAGTCAGTTTATTAGGCATCTATAGAATACATTCCTAAAGGAATAATAACGAATATAAGAAATAAATGCTTCTTTTTCTTGTGGAAACCAATCAAGAAATTTGAAGGAATACCTTTGGTCAAATGGTCTTCCCTTGCACTCCCAGAAGATCTTTGTGGTTGGGGAGTTAAAGACCCTTCCTTGTTCTATAAATCTCTTGGAGAAAAGGCACTATGGAGACTAGCACATAATCCAGACACATTGCGGGGAAGGTTTATGACTTCGTAATATTGTCCTAAATCTACATTTGTGGAATGGTTCATAAATCCGATTTAAACCCATAGAAATGGATCAATAGGGTGGAAAACATTGGTTTTGGCATTTCCATTAGTTGGAAGTTGGACTGCGTGGAGAATAGGAAATAGGAGAAGAGTAAGAATTGGAGAGGACCCATGGGTAGGGGAAGCAGAGGAATATAGATTGTCAGAACTTGTAATCCTGCAATTGAGAGCTCATAGGATTACAGTTTTAGATGGTGCCAAGACACAATAACCTCATAACATAGGGAGAATGGGATGGAAAACATCTCAAGATCTTGGACTAGCATGAGAAGGAGTGGAAGAATGGAATAGGTTCATGAATAAACTTGTTGTGAGTTTTGTTCATTTAGATTAAGAAACACATGACAAGATAATATGGACCAAGAACCCTAAAGATGGTGAATTCTTAGCAAAACAAGGTTATGAGGAAGCAAGAAATGAATTGGAAGAAGGAGAAAAAAAGTGTTGGTGGAGATAAATATGGGGAATTCAAAGTCCCTTGAAAACCACTATAAGTGTGTGGCTGGCACTAAGTAAGTAAAACAACTGAGTAAAATACTTCTCATTTTTTTGGTTTATGTTTTTATGTAGGGGTTGTATGGAACTCAGTCTCAAAGACAATCTCCAATAATAGTACACACGCTCGAAGTGAAGCAATGCTCGAAGTGAAGCAACGCTTGAACAACACACACATAAATGGTGTCAAGATGATGGGGTACGTTTTAATGATGCTTTCCCAGCTCTATTCCTTTTTAGCATATGGGGAGCACGAAACATAGCAATATTCCAAAATAAATGATATCATTGTAGAGCACATAGCTGGAACACCGAGGATTTATGCTGCCTTGAATGGCCGACAAGAAGACCATCAGGCTACTATGGTGGATATAGAAGGTAAGCTTTCCAACACTTCTATTTCAATAGTGATTGAACCTGGTTCTTTCCAAAGCTATGTAGTGCCTAAATTTGTTGATTTATGTAAACTAGAAAAATTTAAACATGAGAAACCCTGGCTGGTGCAATTAGCCACCAGTACGAAACAAAAGGTGTCTAAAAAAGTTAGAGATAATAAGGTAAACCTGAATAGTTTACCTTATAGGATAAGTATGAACATTTTACCCTTAGGATCGTATGATGTACTTATCAGGATAGACAGGTTGGAACAGAGCTGGATGTCATGCTTGATTGTTTACACAAGTCAATCTTATGTACAGATAGAAAAGGGAATCAGGTAAAGATATACCCCCATAACATATAATTGCCTCAGAAGAGCCAATATACATACATTATTGGATCTCTTAAATTATAGTCGAGAAGATCTGATGAGAATTGAACACTTTGGGAATGAATCTGTCGAATGGGAATTGGAAGTTCTACAAAAAAATTTTGCAATTGATCCACCCAGGAATTAGTTTTTGGTTCATTAAATGGTTGGTTCCATTCCATCTCTTCATTCATTTCCTTTCCCCAAGTTCTTCTGGAGAGCAGTGATCTGCATAGTCATATTTGTTGTTCACACATCTAGACTTTGAGTATCCTATCAAGCAGCGTTGTTCATCTTGCATTGCATCTCTACTCCAAAAGAATATTCATACTCTAAAAGAACATTCATCTATGATCAACGATCCATTGATACCCCAAAATTAAAAACCTCTAAATCTTTTCAAACAGTTGAATCTTCATTTTCCACAAGCTTACTTCACCATGACCATCTTTTGCTTATTTATAACCTTCTTAACTCAAGAGATGTGTCCGCTTTGTGAATTTCATTTACTTCGGATATCATTCCGCTGGATTGCATCTCCAACAAGTTATTTTTTATGTTGGTGTGCCACTTTTGCAATTTGTCTTAGTATTTAAAGACACACAAACTCCAATACACTTGCGGGACATTTGCGCACATAATTTTCTTATTTCACAAATCTCATACTTATGGTTATTTGTAAATTATTCTTTCATGTACATACATATGTGTGTAAATGCAACTAATGCCATGATGGTCCTTGGACCTCTTGGATTTTATATTGTGGTCCATATTTTGATATTTTGAGACCTTAGATCTATCTTGTCCATATTTCAACTTGTCCATCTCTGATCATACATTCAACATATATTCAGCTTGTCTTGAACCATATTTGATCTTTGACATTTGATCTTTGACATCAATGACAACATATATTCAACTCCCACAACTCAGCATTTGCTTTAGACTCCATCTCTTTACAAATTTCCTTTCAAAAATCTCCTTGTTTCATTAGATACCGTAAGTATTGATCTTTTTCATGACACTTTTTATATCAATTTTTATTTATCATCTTGTATGTTGGTCCCAATATATTATATACTTTTAAAATACTAATCCTCAACGTGATTCTTCACTCTACCTTTGATAACCATTGCTATTTTGCTTGCTTGAAATCCTCCATTAAGCTTAATAAGTTTCCTTTTTTCCGATTCTTTCTAAAATTTATTTATCTATATCATAAGATAAATGAAAATAGACCCTCCCAATACATATATCCATAAGTACATAAAACATCCCTCTCTCCCCTTTATTGCCAAGAGATATATTGTTCAACTTTAAATAAATTAAAACCCATAAAAAAATTGCATAAATTGCAAAAAATGCAATAAATATTTTGTTCCATAAAATAATAATATGTTTAAATTTATTGTTTTAATATAACTTTTCTATATGGAAATATTGATCCCAATGATCCAATACCTAATAACGTCATTAATCATTAATAAAGGCACCCAAGATCTATAATAAGGTCATTAATTTTATATTAAAGACACCCATTATTTATACAAAGGTCATTAATTTTATATTAAAGACATCCAAGATCTATACTATTTATAAATATTTAGAACATACCAGAACTTATTAGAATATGTGTGTGTAATTATATTTATAGTTTTTTTTTAGTATAGATAAGATTTGAATAGTGATCTTCTATTTACAACTTCCAATCTCAATTATTCATTACCAATTGACCTTTAACCTTATAAGTTTTTTTTGAAAAAATATTATATTATATAAATCACAACTTATTTAACAAAGACTAAGTTGAGTGATTTTGTGTTTATAATTTTGATTTTGTTATAATATTATAATTGGAAAATATCATTTTATATAAATAATTAATGGTTTTAATAACATAAATATTAAACTAAGATTTTGTTAATTATAAATAGGGTTTTCCATTTAGGTTTTTCATATTGAGTAGTTTAAAAAATTCTTTATTCACATCATTGTTTTGTTTATGTTTCAACTATTTTTTTAAATAGAAATATTAGGAATTGCAGATATATTAATTATTTTAGAGTGTTGAACCAATAATTAGAAGAATTAAAATC
This sequence comes from Pseudotsuga menziesii, assembly GCA_001517045.1. Lineage (NCBI taxonomy): Eukaryota > Viridiplantae > Streptophyta > Pinopsida > Pinales > Pinaceae > Pseudotsuga > Pseudotsuga menziesii. Next base: position 12,999 of record LPNX010182966.1, read on the forward strand.
CCTATAAGAAATAACTAAGGAAATGATAAATCCTTTTAAGTAGTATTTTTAGCTATATTAATGAATGAAAAATATTTACATCTATAAGCTTTTTTATTTTAGAATTATTTTCAGGGAGGCTTATTTAAATACTAATCAAATGCATTTAAACATAACAAGATACAATTACTATGAAATGAATCTGTGTTTTACACTTGTTACACTTAGGTTAATCTTGTTGATTTCAGATTATTTAAATGTTGATCGAGTGGCATTTAAGCATAACAAGATACAAAGACCATGAAATGAATCGGGATTATACACTTATTACATCCAAGTTAATCTTGTTAATCCACCAAAGGAAGCCTAAAATCTGAGATAATATCTAAAGGCAGGTTGTGCACTTGTTATGCTCTAGTTAATCTTATTGATGTGCTAAAAAACACAAAATTTGATATAATATTTAAAGGGCTATCGACCTAAAAATCATTAAAATGAATAACTTATAATTAATAGATGGATAACTAAAAATTAATAAATAAAAGTTAATACTAATAATTAATATATGAATAACTAAAAGTTAATATATAAATAACTAAAAGTTGATGAATATAAATTAATCATAATAAATCACTACAAGTTAATAACAAATAACTAAAAAAAATTGTAAGAAATTAAATACAAATAACTAAAAAATATAAAATATTAGATGAGTGTGATAATTTATACCCGTAAATAGAAATTCAACACAAAAAATAATGAAAGAATTTAGCTCCAATCATGCCGATGACGGGGTCAAATCCTGTTTCGAGATGTAGTCCGCCAAATCCTGTTTCGAGATGTGACTCACCCGCCACTGTACGCAGAGTAGTCCGCCAAATCCTGTTTGAGATGTGTCTCGCGAATGGGTAAGATCGGGTGGTGGTTGGTAGCCAGTGTACGCCGAGTAAGAATTGAAACAAGAAGCAATTATCGTCTAAGCTCAGAAACAAGAAGCAATTCTCGTCTCTTCTTTGCTGAAAAAGATGAAGAACAGTCCTTCTATTCTGCTTTTCACAACAACGATTTCCATGATCATACTGCTGCTCTCAAGAGCTCCTTGCATTGAAGCTGCAGGTCAAAACAACCCCATTTCAGGTGATTTATTTATTTGTAAATATCTCTAAACTTTTATTTATTTATGGTTTATTATAACTTCATGTGATCATGACCTTATCACTATCACAGCACGTGGTCGCGAGGAAGCAACAACAGCAATCCGAAGAATTACTGGACTGGTGTTCTCTGTACCATGTGCAGTTACTGAGTATATTCCATTTCCCTGTACACGTCCCAGTAGTGCAGATCCACAGATAACCGACTTCTGCCAATGCAGTATAGCATAATATCTGTTGGGCTGGGAATCGCCTGCAATTATTACTGTTACTGCTAAGTGCATGTACGTTAGGGTTAGCAAATAAGGATACTTGTAGTGATCCACTCTCACACACGTTTGTACTTTTTACTTTAACCAGCAATACAAAATTATGTTTTCCTATAGCTCCTTGCCCTATCCTTAATGAATTCTCAAATGGTTAATCATCTGTTGATTCTTCACACTTGCATTTATGGTTTTATGGCAATATGTATTTGACCATTAAAGTAAAATTATTAATAAATGTAAATTAAAATGTTTTTATTATGATGACTTTAATATATGTTTTTTTTAAAGAGTTTTACAATTTCATTTTTTTTTAATAGAGTTCATAATTTTAGTTTTTTAAAATAGAGTTCTAGATGAGAAGGTTTTTGGGATGAAAATAGAGGAACCATGTGGGTCCAATAGGTATGGATATGGTAAAATAATTTCATATAAGCTTTTTATGTAAGATACTAACTTTATGTAAGATAAATATATTTATTTTTTTATAATAGAACTTTAACCTGCTCAATGTATAGTTTATGCTAACCATAAAAGGATGGTAAAAACAAATCAGCAGTTCAACCTTTTCAAACTTATATTGTTTCCCATAAACAAATCAATGTCATTTTTCAAATTTTTTTTGGCTGTGTTTGCAATTGTTTTTTTTTTAAGAAATAAACAATTATTTAAAAAAATACTAACCTAGATATACAAATATTAATAATTGATAGATACATAATGTAAATCTGAATCCAAATACACACATCAATTATTAATGAACACATATATCAATCATTAATGGATACAAAATATAGAGTTTATTGGTCACTAAATATTGATATATTTTATATAAAAAAAACACTAGTGTAAGTTTGTTACACCTTGAAATCATGCAAAGTCAATCAATACTTACATCAAATTGATGATATTTAAAGATAAATGTTAGATATACTATTATAAACGTGTTACACCTTGAAATCATGCAAAGTCAATATTATAACAAAGTTAAGATGATATATAAAGACAAGTGGAGTTGAAAAGCAACAAGTCCCTACTTAAAAGTAAGAGCAAATTAATTGTTGTTAGTAGATAGTAGCAATAATGTGCTTTAGAGCAATTAAACAATTTGGACATGGATAATCAGTCATAGTTCTTCTCTTAAAGTAAGATTGTTGAGTCATTGAAGCTCCATGATTAGGATATTCTAAGTCCATATCATCACATGTTTTTGAGGAACTCATGTTTTTAGAGTCTAAGGCATTAGAGGAAATTTCAACTCAAAATGGGCCTTTTAAATTTTATTCAAATTCCAAGTCATCATGTGTTAGCCAATGAAATTGCTTTAAATTTGATATACCGTATAGGTCTTAAACACTTTTTTAATATAAATTTGGGGATAGGTATCATAAAAAAAACTACTTTTTTTGTTTGTATTTTCGACATATCTCCCTGTGTTTTTACTCAAATTTCGATCGGGAGATCTTGTTGGATGCGGAATTAAAATCCGCATCCAATGAGTACCCACTCGGCATACTTTTGACGTACCCCACTACCCCAAAAACAAGAAATACCTAAAAAAACGTGATGATGACATCATCATCACGTTTTTTCAGGTATTTCTTGTTTTTGGGGTTGCGGGGTACATCAAAAGTATGTCGAGTGGGTACTTGTTGGATGCAAAATTTAATTCCGCATCTAACAAGCTCTTCCCGTCGAAATTTGAGTAAAAACACGGGGAAATATGTCAAAATTACAAACAAAAAAGTAGTTTTTTTCTTTTCTTCCTCCAAAATTAATAAATATTATTTTATTATTTTAACTATTATTTTATTAATTCGTTTTAGGAGGCCCATTTTGAGTTGAAATTTCCTCTAATGGTATTAATCATAGTTTGAAAGTTCAAATAGCAAAGAAGAGAGAAATATGGCATATTGTAGAGAAAATACATATTAAGTTATGGGGGAATAATTTTGTGAGACATCAAGACTGCATGCAACATTTTATATTTGACTTACTTAGTCGACAAGGAACACTAATATAATAAAATAGGAAAATGAAAGTTGACGAGACAAATGCTATATTGGGTCTAGAATATGATCAGATTTAGCATATAGGTTTCATGTAGGAAAAAAGGGAAAAAAGCTTCATTGAAAAGTGAAATACTTGACAAGTGATTTTCATATTACATGGATACCTGCGGTAGTTGAAACGTTAAGCAAGAACTCATCAATCAATTGGAGGGTCAATGGTAGGCTACACCCATTCCTTGAAGCTTCGATATGTTGGACAAACAACTTCTTTAGGAAAGGAAGAGGGAGGGAGAATTGCAAACACATAGAAAATAATGGTTTCAACAAGGGAAGAATGCACAACATGAAGTTTCCAAAGTAATTTTACATATTTGGGATACCAATCTATAGATCAAGAAGTTGCAAGAAGACTTAAACGACAATCTAGTTGAAGTCCAAACTACAGAATGCATTTGTTCCAAAAAAGATTTAAACTAATATGTTTAAATGAAACACACATTTATTCTGTGAAAAAAGTATTTGAAGACTAGTAGGATTTTGAACACTATATAATAAATAGCAGCACATATTTAGTTACGAGGCCTCGTCTTGTCATCCAATATTTTCCTTCTTCCATCCCATTCCTTCATGTTGAAATATTGTAACTTCAAAGAATATTCTAAATGTATTTTACTGATGTAACCTATGGGAGATGTTTTATTCCTCTCTTGGGATGTTACTATTGTATTTGGTAACCATAGAGTCATGAGGTAAAACCTCCATTGTAAATTGGGTAAATAGAACCGTTCCAAATATAATATAACATTGTTTTGTGACTTCCTAGGTGAAGTCGCTCCAATAAGTTTGTTTGCGCCAATAAGTGTAAGAAAGAGTATAAATAGAGGAGGTGTGTTCCTCA
>LPNX010182975.1:0-136255 GCA_001517045.1 Pseudotsuga menziesii
TCTTCTTTGAGCTGTCTGGAAGGGAGATGCCATTCTTCTCTAGGAGTTGGGTCAGCATGTCTATTTTCTTCTTCATGCAGGAGCTTTCAGAATGATTTCCCTTACTACAGTATGCACACTTGCTCATTTCTCCTTTGTTCTTCTTCTTCTGGGGATTCTTCTTGGAACCTTGAGCCTCCTCTGGAGACTTGTTCTTGTCTCTCTTTTGCTCAGGTGGATTTTTAGCTTTCTTCTTGATTTTTGAATCCACCCTCAAATCTCTAGCAACCAAAGCTTCATCTTTGGATGGTTTGATGGTGCCCATCGTCACTAATTTATCTTGTTCTTGTGTGAGAGATTCCATGAAATATGCAAGGCTAGGCATTTTCCAGGATCGAGCTATCAACTTTGTGGCATAGAAGGTCGATACAAACACTGAATAGTCAGGTCCAAGCTTTGAGAGTATGGCCAAAACCAGTTGTTCATCCTTCTTTTCGATCCCACATTGTTTTAGCTGCAAAACAAGTGCTTTGAACTTGGAAATATAGAGTTGCAGGGATTCAAATCTATTGGGACTTAGGGAGATCAATTCATTTTCAATTTGATGTCCCCTCATCTCATCTTTCTTACCAAAAATATCAACAAGCTTCTCCCATACTTCATTTGGTGATGTCAATCCATCAAGATGGAAAAGGAGGTCTCTGGATATGCTCAGACACACGAGACCATAGGCCTCATCCCTCCTGTTGTGCCATTTAATATTCTCTGTAGCTGCATTGGGCTCTGCTTCTATTGCCATAGTCACTCTGTAGAGGACTTTCTCTCTCAACAGTATCTCCATCTCTGCTTTCCATTCAAAGAAGTCAAATGGAGTCAAGATGATCATCTGAGATTGATCCATAGCTCAGAAATTGTCCCTTCATTCAGCAGAATGCTCCCAGTCAATGATGTCGAAACTACAATACAAATTGGAAGGATATAAATCGATCTACTAAGGCTCTAATACCATGTGTAAATTGAACCCAGTTGTTAGAACAATTACACTCACAACAATTGCCAATTACACATGCAAATTACTCACAAAGGAGACTAAATATGGAGTAGAACACTAATCTGTATTGAATAAGTGTACAATAGCCAACCCTGTGAAGTCATAGGATTCCATAATAAATAATTACATGAGATATTCAAATGCATAAGGATTCCATTCGAATTTAGTCAAAAGTGGGCTTACTAAATCTAAGCAAATCCCCCATAGGTGCATAAAGCAATTTCCAAAACTGTCTAGGAGCTCACAAATTGGAAAAATAAATTAGGCAAGCTAATAGGTGGTGGAAGGAAAAATCATACATGCTTTTCATAGGAGAAAAGAGTGGAGAATGATGAGGAAAAAAAACAAGTTAACTTCACCTAGTCAAACTTTCCCAATTGCCTTAAAACTCAGAAAAAGCAGGCAATAAAGCAGAAAAAAGAGACATGCGCTAGAGAGGCCAGGAATAAAGTAGATTTGATTCCAAGAGGTTTCCCAAGTGCTCCATGACTCAAATTTAGCAATTTTTACCATTCTGGATGTGTGGAGGACAACTTGCATAAGGTGGAATATGGAAACTAGGCAAATAAGACAAAAATTGGATTAATTAATGTCTAAGGTAGGTAACTATGGGTTGATTATTCTAACACTATGAAGGGTTTTGATCCATCACAGTACTTTAGGGGAAAAGAGAATGAAAAGAGGCTTACTACAAAGTTAAAGAATAAGTATGATATTGTCGAAAAAAAGCGTGTGTATGTGATCAAAACCATCAATGATAGAGTCATCTGATTCGCATCCAAGCTGCTAGCTATGAATATGGTAAGGAAAAATAGACCAAATCAGTGTACTTTTGGATTCATTGTGTGCGCTGAGGGAATCCAAATGAATTACTCATTATTTCTACTAAATTAGCTGACGAAGGAAGCAATGCTAGTCCAAGAAGTTAAGCTACGCTTTACCTATTCTTGGTTACTAATTCTTATTGCACTGGTAGGGTGGTTGGAGGCCAAATATTATCAAGGCATGGAAGTGGAAGTCGCCAAAACATGTCAAGGTGCGTGATATAAAACTTGTGGTGGTTGTATGTGAAGGAGCATCAAGTTGATTGTGCTATTCAATTCTATCTATATTGGGGTGTAATATGTGACTCAAGAGGAAAGGTTATGCGCCTCACTAAGGAGGCGGTGACAAAATATCTACGAATCACATGATATGCGATGGGAGTGCATGGAATCTGTATTCAAGCATGTCATAATAGTGAGAAGAAATGGCTTACCACCTGGTATAAGCTTACATATGAAAAAGTAGATTCCATCATTGATGAGTGTCCTATCAAGTGGAAATTCCCAGTTATTATCGAGGACTTGTCGAACACCGAGGTAGGTCCCCCACTTGATGTACCTGTAGAATAGGTGCAAGCAGAGGAAAGCAACAAGGAATCATAAAAGGAGTCATCCAAGACTCCGAAGGATTCTGAGGCAGAGAGAAAGTTTGAATAAGGAAGGAATAAGCATAGGTTTGAGAAGGAAGAAAATAGCATCACCACAAGAATGGTTGAGGATCAGGTGAGTCTCATAATAGATGCGATCACCATTGTGACTAGTACAAGTGACGTGTAGGTGAAATACCATTCAACTGGTTTTTTCCACCAAGTCAAGAATTTGTTACAATACTTAACCAATGCGGTATTGGAGAAGGTTTTGAAAGCCGACATGTTGTAAAGATTAGTAGAGATCAGTACATGTAAGAGGGTACGCATCATAGAACTTCCACCATGTTCGATGGAATCTGATAGTGAGGATGTCGACACAATAATGCAGCAGTTCGATACCATCAGTCTGGATGTCAACAAGTTTCCCATGCATGTTCTTGCACGATTAAAGAAGACAATGATCCATGAGCTCTCCTACTGGGAAGCAATTGTATGTGATAACGTTTCCAAGTCACAGGAGCAAGTGGTTGTGGTGAAGGAAGAGATCAAGAGGATGAAGGAAGCACAGGAAGAAGAGCCCCTGTTGAAGAAAAAATCATTAGATGAGAAAGCACGCCTGGAGAAGTCCATTACTGTAGCCTGTCAAGAAATACTGGATTTCATAGCAGACATCTTCAGGGAGGAAAAGATCCTACAGTTAGAAAAAATTGTCACGGATCTAAGGAAATAGAACGAGGAGATGTAGGTAGGGGAAGTTCCAAGTACACCACCATAGTAGGTCACAAATCGCAAAGGAAATATTGAGGATGATACCACCCAAGTTGAGGACTGTGAGAAGGTCTCCAACCACTAGCAGATGAGAGCACACAATTTTGGATTATTATGGTATGAGATGAACAACTGCAGTAGCTAAATGGCGCACAACTACATGAAGCCGACTAGCATCTAATGACAATGCAATCATCTCTAAAAATTATTCCCCCAACGATGCAGGTTAGTAAGGCCACAGAGCTAAAGGAACTCCAACAACGGAAAATAAAAGCGTGGGAGAGGCATCAGTGCCACACAACCCAGTTGTATGACTTCTAGGATATCAAGGAGTAGTTGGTAATGAAATATGTGAGTGCACTGGCGAATAATCACGAGATCTGCAACCAAGTAGCTGAGAAGATTGTAGAGAACCCAAAGAAGCAAGATGCATAAGATTGCACATAAATGGTCACACATACAAAGGAAGCGGTTGAAAAAGTAAAAAAGGAATATAATGACTTCAATATCTGAATTAGAACATACACTATTTCTATTTCATGTGGCTCAAGGGTGATCCACAATATTTTGTTGGGGGCTATTGGTAAGCGGTTTGGATGTGCATGGTACGATAGTGACAAACACGAAAGAAGAATGTGCAAGACGAAGATGTCGACAATGGTAGGATTAGTGGCATTTTTGGGAATTTTGGTCCGCGTTAGTTATAAAGTTAGTTAGATATGGACCATTTTGTAAAGGTGCATTCCTATATAAGGAAATAGAACTGTAGTAGAAAATAATCTTTGAATCTTGATGGTGATATGTTTTGGTGAGATCTGATATTGTATGTTCGGAGAAATATTGTCTTTATCGATCTTGCGAGCTGTTTTGAAGGTGTATGCTGATCTATGAAGGATAAAAATATGTGAGTGTTGTTGGAATTTTCATGTGTCTTTAGTCAGTGATGCGATATTTGATTCTATGATGGTTGTTTGTATATTTAATTACTGTGATATGATGCGATCTAATGTCTTATTGTTTTACTTATGATGATATGTCTTATCATAATGAATGCATTCATACTTGTCAATATATTTTCTAAGTAATAACATGATGCAGTAATAAATCCGATGTGAATGATAATTTTTTATGTGACGAATGACGAATCATTTATGCTAAAGTGAAAAACCCTCATCTAAATCTCTGGTCAATATTGTGACAGAGAAGGAATAGTTGCACAAGTCTCCTCCTTATTGTGGAAACTTGGTTCCTACAACCCTCCCTCAAACATCTTGGGTGAGACTGCAACTACTTCACAGGTTTTTTTGGGTAGGGTAAAACCTATCCGAGTTGATGTTTAGGGGGATCGCATTGAAAAGGGTGTCAACAGACTGTGAACCCCTGACGATATAGTTGCCTCAACAATACGAATGTTGTACTTTATAAAAAATTTGAAGAAATGATAACCATGATTAATTGCAACCCTTGATTTATGATATTAATCCCCATACTCTTTACTCAAATTTAGGAGGTTTGTACTGCATTTGGATATCCAAAAGTGTCATCTACCCTTGGGGGTTTTAACATCAATTTCCTAGTGTTTTTGTCCTTCTTTCCCTATGGCCAAAAGAAAGTCGTAGAATCAATTGGAAAGTTTATGATCATTAATATTATGAATTAGTATTTCCTAATACCCCTCAATCTCTTCCATACATAATTTGAAGTCATTTGGGTGCATTTGGGTCAACTTGGGTTTCACTAGTCTAAAGCTAGAAATTGGCCAAAGTTATGCAAACTTGAGTAACATGTAAAAATTAATTTATGATTCTACCATTGATTTTATGAGGTATGTTGGTATGTTTTAAATCCAATAGTATATCTCCATGATAATTTTGGAAATTTTTGGTGATTTTTGGAACCAAACCAAGAAGGACTAGTTGACCACATTTTCCTAGTAAATTTGCATACTTTCTCCTTAACCCCAACCAAGGTTGCAGAGGTATAAATCCAGATAAAAAGTGTCCATAAAGCACCTTGGAATGTATTTATACTCTCCATACCATTTTATTTCAAATTTGGGACCATTTGGTGAAAGTTGGAACCCTCTAGAGTCATGACTAGTTAAGCTTGAATTTTCCCAATTTGTAATTTTCTCCAAAATCCCAAGTAGGGACATTACATTGGTATAAAAGCATAGTCCTTTCACCTATGCATTAATGTCATCAATTGGATAAAAATTTGTATCCATTTCTTATTATTATGATGACTCCTCTAAAGATGATTATGAGCAATATGAAGAAGAATGTGAATGGTATGAGGAAGAGTTGTCATCGTGTATCACTTCTTACAATTTCACAAGGGATGAGGGTTATTATTATGACCCTTTCTATTGTAAATATGTATGTGCCAAATTACCATGAGCTACTCCTATGGATGAATCATAATTTTCTATAGAAACATGTAGAAATTTACCCCAACAATATTAAGCATATCTTAATGTGATGGAAGAGGCCTCTAAGTGCTACCCTTTTGTAGACTTTGCTGAGTGGGTGTTTGGATATAGGACTAATATTGCAGGTGTGGAATTATTAAATAAAAATAAACCTATTTGTAAAAATGTCAAATATTTATCTACCCCAATAAATGAGGAAGATACAAACACTTATAAGTACATCATGTGGAAGAAATTTTGTTCTAAAGAAGATGAAAAAAACTTAGATATGCCATTAAAGGAAGAGGAATAAATTCATGAAGTGGAGGATCAATCACCTCAAGGTGGTTGTAAAGAATAATATGAAGAGGAAGGTGAATGCAAGCACACAATCCTTACTAATGGGGGTTGTGCAAATCAAATAGAATCTACTCGTGGATCCTTGAACTATGAACTATGAAGGAGTTCCTAGTGATGGGTGCTCACAACTCTATGTTGGTGACATAGAGATTAGATTCTAAAATGTTGTTGCAATAACAAGTTCTCATAAGCAGAATACCCTGTGAAAAATAATGAATAACCAATATCAAATTCCCCATCACCACATGAACTTCAAGAAATTGATCAAATCAAGCAAAAAGAAGAAGAAGAGGTTCCCTCTCATGAACCATCCTTCATTGAAGGGTATTTGAATATGAGTGAAAGGAACATCCTTGAGACCCTTAGAATACTCAATGACACTGAAGAATTGGTATCAAATTATTGTTGGAAAGTTTCTTCATTGGAGGAGCCATCCTTCCTTGAATACATGGATAAGATTCAAAGAGAAATGCGCAACACCAAAGGTAATTTCATGTCTTTGATTTTTTATAGAAATAATGTGATTGAGATTAGTGAATGTTTAAATGAAGCATACTTAAAGAATAATTAGGATTTTAATAAGCTCAAAATTCAAAATGAGCAACTTCTTGAGAGTTTTCAAGATACTTGTTCTTCCTCCTATGTTTGTTATTGTCATATGGTAAATTTCTTGGAGTATTCTCATGACATGATGGATCATGAGAAGCATGGAAAATTCCAGTTTCTTGATGAGTTTGAAGATGGTATTAATGAGAGATGATCACTTGTTCTGGTGGAAGAGGAGCTTGAGATGCCTCTTGATAATGGTTACACACTTTTGGAAGCAGTGCATGATTCCACTACCTTGGAACCAAAATATGAGGAAAGTGTCACACTTTTAAGGGAGATGGATAATCGTACCCCTATGGAGACTTCACATGATGGTTTTTTTTAGTTTCTAATCCTTTGGGTGAGTTGGATCTTTATCTTACATCCTACACTTCCATATTTTGCAGCATTCATCCTAATGAAGTATGGGTGAAAATTTTCTTTTGATGGTTCCACATGAAGAGTATGTACTTCCTATCTCTCATTTTTATGATGATATGACTATAATTCCATGTTCCTTACATTTGCAGCAACATCCTTTATTACATTATGTTGACATACATATTCAAGGGTGTATTGATGAGACTTCTTTGAGCCACTTGAATTCATCATGTTTTCTTTGCTCCTTATTTGGTTTAGATTTTAGTCGAGGTTCTTCATTCACTTCTTGGATTAAAGAACACATGGCTGATTATTATTTTGATGCATCTTACATTATTTTGGAGCAGCATTATAGGATATGTGATCCTCACCTATGTCATTCTAGTATATTTGATATAATACTTGATGCTTGTGCGTATGGGCCATGTGATGGTCTACTTACTTGGATGTAAAAGCACTTTCATGATCCTTTGATGATCAGGGACCTTCTAGATGTAAAATTGTATGATGTAGTTATGTACTTTAATGATATATATTTTGTACTCATGATGTTTGGAAGGGTGCAATACAAGTAATGGGATCTGGGTATTGCTTGGTTTCAATTTTGGGGGAAACAAGCAGTAGGGGATATTGAGTCACCACTTGAGAAGGTGATTGTAATCAGAGTAGAGAAGAAACATGCATGGTTGTTCCCATTTGAAATTTTCTTGAATTATTTGAAATTCAAGTTTGGCAACTTAGTACCAACTTGAAACAATTATACAAAAGAAAAAAAAGATTGAAAGTTCAGAAAAGGTTTCCAAAAGATGGAGGTAAATATCATTTGTGTAAATTTTGTTTTGATGGATTTGATTAATCCTTTTGGTGTTAGTGGTAATTTCACATGATATATCAATATTCAAATATCATAATATATTTAATTTTGGAAATACACAATTGTAGTACATGAGTGCCACTACTCAAATTGCAACTAAGTTTTGAAGCAAAGTTTTGGAAGGAAAGAAGGTTATTAAAAATCCATGTTTTAAATTTATTGAGTACAAGAAATATTGAGTGGGGAGGAGTTTCATGTCCCCAATTAAATAATTTCCAAATAATATTACTTTCAAATAATGTTCCACCAACCTACAAGTTCCCTAGGTTGAGATGGACACATAAATTTTGTAATAAGGGGATATGGGACCCAAAAGGACTTTATACCATATTAACATTTAAATGGGTCACATAAATGATAAATGCTAAGAAAATAAGGTGGCATGGGTTCATGAAGACACTTGGAAGCTTGTGGAGCCTTTGGATGACTAGATTCCCCAAACACTTAGCATGATCTTCATCCAAATTTCAACACATGGGTAATTTAACGTTATTGGAGGGTGATGTGGTGTAAAATATCATATAATTAGCCAAGGAATTTGAATAGGAAAAGGAGATTAACTCCCACGGAAGAGGAAGAGACTAGAAGACAAGGTGTGCCACTTGGAAGGATATTACATGCACTCTATGACAACAAATGATGAAAGATTCTATGACAAGTATGACAAATTCATACCTGATTGAAGAAATATGACAAATATGACATGTTAAGGATAAAAATAGACACCAAGGGGTCAAATTTGGGAGTTATAGGAAGCCATTCAAATTGGGGAAAGAATTGGAGCATGAAGAGGAATACAAGTGTCATAAGAGTTACTAAAACACTAATATGATTTGGAGGAATCCCATGGAGGAAAATTAGACTTAGGCATTGGTATCAAATTATTGTTGGAAAGTTTCTTCATTGGAGGATCCATCCTTCCTTGAAGACATGGATAACATTCAAAGAGAAATGCACAACATCAAAGGTAATTTCATGTCTTTTATTTTTGATAGAAACAATGTGATTGAGCTTAGAGAATGGTTACATGAAGCATACTTGAAGAATAATGAGGATACTCATAAAATCAAAATGAGAAATGAGAAACTTCTTGAGAGGTTTAAATATACTTGTTCTTCATCCTATGGTTCATATTTTCATATGGTATATTGTTTGGAGGAATCTCATGACATGATGGATCATGAGAAGCATGGAAAATTGTAGGTTCTTGAAGAGTTTGAACATGGCATTGATGAGAGAAAATCACTTTTTGTGGTCGAAGAGGATATTGAGCTACCTCTTGATAATGGTTACACATTTTTGGAAGCAATGCATGATTCCACTACCTTGGAGCCAACATAGGAGGAAAGCGTCGCACTTTTGAGGGAGATGCATAATAGTAACCCTATGGAGCCTTCACATGATGAAATTTTTTCACTTTTTAATCCTTTAGGTGAGTTGATTATTTTTCCTACATCCTACACTTCCATATTTTGCAGCATTCATCCTAATGAAGTATGTGTGAAAGGTTTATTTTTTATGCTGCCACATGAAGAGTATGGAGTTCCTATCTCTCCTTTGATGATGAAATGACTAGATTGTTAAGATTCCATATGCTTATCTAGATATCATTAGTATTCAATTCAAATTCACAACAATAGCATATGTAGGATCTTTGAAAGAAACAAAATCACAAGATAGACACAGATTTATCCTAGGAACCCCTCAAGGGGAAGAAAACCCTACAAAAATTCCTCTATATAGATGTATCAAAAGTAAAAATATAAAACATGAAATAGGTGCTCTTCCTCCTTCCTGGTATGTCTCTCTCTCTCCCTCTCCTATGAACTATACACAAGTGAGTGAGTGTGTTCAAATGAGCAACACACCTCCTCTATATATACTCTTTCTTACACTTAACTTTTTCCCTAATCAAGTCGGCCCCAACAAACTTACTCGGCCTACTTCACCTTTAGGAAGACATAAAACAATATTATATTATATTCTTGAGGGTTCTATTGACTAGACTTACAACGGAGGATTTACCTCATGACTCGATGATGACCAAATACAATAGTAACATCCCGACAGAGGAATAAAACATCTCCCATGGGTTACATTATTATAATACATTTAGAATATTCTTTGAAGTTAAAATATTTCAACACTCCCCCTTAACGAGAAGGGTATTCTATTGACAATTTGTAATATCCCGATTTTGACACCAAATTGCATTAAAATTGTATATGATGTAAGTATCGTTATTAAATCATGGTGAGGAGCTCAAGGCCAAGGCCCCACCATCGATTTAGTGTTTTATGTATCGGCAATTAAAATCGATACCTATGGTTCTCATGCTATCCAAGAACAATATAAATTGAGACATCATGTAAATATGCAATTTAATAAAATACCCACAACTAGCTATGCAATCCAGCAAGAGATGGGGGCATGATTTCACAAGGAATGGGGAGGGAAATTATTCGAACCCTTGATCCAATAGTGTTAATCCAAATGTCAATGAGAGAAACCATAAACTATCAAATACCCATTTTATCTTATGCAAACAATCATTTAATTGTTCCAGAAGTTGGTTGAGGTAGTTAATGCATTCAGAATGGAGAGGTATGGAAGTCAATTTCGTATTGGGGCAAGCCATGAATTTTGGAAAAACATATTTTTTCTTGTGGGGTTAAAAAAACACACAGAAATGAGTGCCCAAACCATTCCTCACCCACGATTTTCATTTCACCATGTAGCTGGATCTAGTAAAGGCATTTTTATTCTTGTTTTTCTACAATTAATTCATCTTTCCATAGCTAGAAATCCCTTTTTTTGTGGCACAGTGGATGAGAAGAGAGATTCACGATTTGGGGCTTTATAAAGGTCGTTTTTTCCCATAAACATTTTCTAAAATCAAATTTTCTCTCCCAAGTTTGTTTTCCCCTTCTACCATTTAGTTTTTTGTTTGCCCACAAATTATGAGACTAATGGAAATCCCATCTTGGGAATCCCATAGCCAAAACATTTTTATTCATACCCACCACTTGTGTTTTGATGTTATGTGCATCCTTGTTTTGGTCTAAACTGTTAGGTGTGGATGAAGACCAGAATTGGCTTGATAAACCTAGTGAAGAGAGGAAACTCGCAAAAAGATTGAAAGGGGTTGGCTAATATTCTATGAACAACTGAGAGAACACTAGATTGGGAGGTATGGCCTGAGGGACTATGTAGCAGAGAAGGGAATACTTCCTTGTGCTGGGTGTGTAGGTATTATGGAGGCCAATCTAGATATATATTGAAGAGGTGTCCATATCTCTGTTTTTTAGCTCACTATATTAGTAATTATTCCTTTCCACTGCCTTAGCAGCCTGATAAACCCAATTGTGGATTGTCTTGGTTGAACCTTGGTGTGTATTTGGCTATTTGTGAGCCTGTTGTTATCTATTTCACTGTGGAAATCATTCCTATCTTGGGGGTGGCAGTTGTGTTGAGATATTTATGAGCACAACTGGCCTATGGTTGTGTGGAACAATGCATCGACATAGCTAGTTGCTCAGGGAAACTCATTTTCAAGATAAGTACTATTTTTTAACACTCTTGCAATGTATTTTTTTTATGAATTATTATGAATGTATTGAATGAGATTTACTTCCGATGTAGTTTATTGCATTATGCATCTGCATATGTCTTTTACTTTCAATTCATTTTTTTTTTTTATGGGGCTAGATGCCCGGTTATGGCATCATTCACTGTGTCCTCTCCATGGTGAGATGGGAGGGGACGTGACACAATTACAACATCAACTGTAGGAGCAAGGAGAGAGAGAATCTTCAGAAACATCAAGGTGATACATCTATACGTCATTGGAATTTTTCAACAATCATCAGCAACTAGAACAGTTACTAGAACATATTCAACATATTCAGTACTGGAACATCAAATTCTACAACACTGAGTCTTCATATTTAATATTCATCTTTTGCAGCATTCAAACACTCGATCCTTTGTATTTCTTTGATCGTTGGATCCTTTGGAGCAACACTTGATATTCATCTTCTTTCAGCACTCGATCACTTGATCCTTTGCAACAACACTTTCATCTTCATCTTCTGTAGCACTCGATCACTCAATCCTTTGCAGTACTCAATCATTTGATTCTTTGCAATACTTAATTGCTTGATTGATTGTTTGATCCTTTGCAGTAACACTTGGTCTCTCAATCAATATCATCATCAGCAGCAATATAACCTATAGTACACATGATCCACTTACGGGATGATCAATTACTATCACTTTAGGACATATGTCCAAGGATGATGCAATCCTGAACCACTTACAGGACGATCAATCCCATTCACTTTAGGACATAAGTCCAAGGATGATGCAATCCTAAGCCACTTACGAGATGGTCAATCTTTCTCACTTTAGGACATAAGTCCAAGGATGATGCAATCCTAAGCCACTTACGAGATGGTCAATCTTTCTCACTTTAGGACATAAGTCCAAGGATGATGCAATCTTGAGCCACTTATGGGATGGTCAATCCCTATCACTTTAGGACATAAGTCCAAGGATGATGTAATCCTAAGCCATTTATAGGATGGTCAATCCCTCTCACTTTAGGACATAAGTCCCAAGATGATGTAATCCTGATCCACTTACGAGATTGTCAATCCTTCTCACTTCAGGACATAAGTCCAAGGATGATGAAATCCTGAGCCATCTACAACATGGTCAATCCCTATCAATTTAAAACATAGTGTCCAAGGATGATACAATCCTACTACAACAATATCGACCTACTCCCCCATTTCTAGGAGAGTCCACATTATCAACCTACTCCCCCTTTTTCAAGGAGGGTCCATATCATTGACCCGATCATTCTTTTCGAGGATGGTCCATATCATCGACCTAATCCACCTATCTGAGGAGGGTCCATATCAATGACCCCCTTCCCCTTTCCAAGGAGGGTCCATATCATCGACTTGCTCCCCCTTTCTGAGGAGGGTATGTATCATCAAACTCCTCCCACTTTCTGAGGAGGGTCCATATCATCAACCTACTCCTCCATTCGAAGAGGGTCCGTCATCATCATCATCATTGTTCCTCCTTATGAGGAAGGTATCTTTGAACTATGAAAGCTTGTCTTGGAAGTATTCAAACTTTGTTATAGATAGAGGCTTGGTCAATACATCAACAACTTTCTAATCGATACTCACATACTGAAATTTTATAGCTCTCTTATGTACCATATCTCATATGTAAAAATATCAAATTTCTATGTGCTTTGTCTTGTCATGGAACAGTGGCTTCACCGTCATCTTTACACAAATCTATATGTCACATAGAATCACTATGGTATCCAAATCCATATCAAATAGACATGACATCAACTTCTGAAGCCATATGGATTCACAACTAGCAGGATAAGCTGCTATATACTCTACTTCAATTGTGCTAAGAGAAACATTGGACTGCTTCCTACTAAACCATAAGATCATGAGGTGCTCTTCTTGTATGAGGTACTACCACCCCAATCTAAATCTGCATAACCATACAGTATGTAGTCATGAACTCCATCATAGTATATTCCAAATTCTATTGTACCTTTCAGGTACCTCAACAAATGCTTTGCAGCTATCATGTGAAGATGTTTAGGTTTAACTATATACTGAATTAGGGTGTTCACAACAAATCATATATCTAACTTGGTATTCATCAGATACATCAATGACCCAATAATATGTATGTACTGAGTCACATCCACTAATTATGATGATTCATTGGATAACAAATTCAAGTCGGTATCCATGGGAGTGGCCATGGATTTACACTCCATCATATCAAATATTTTTAACATTTCCACATCATACTTTCCCTAGTTGAGAAACATTCCTTCTGTCCTCTTCCATACTTCTGAGCCTATAAAATAGTGCATCAATCCAAGATCTTTCATCTCAACTTCTACAGCGAGATTCTTCTTGCATTCTACAATCTGTTTCTCATTTCCTTTTAGGAATAAGTCATCCACATATAGTAATAGTATAACAGGTTCATCACCCATAAAATTAAAGTAAAGGTTAGGGTCGGACTTACTTTTGGTAAAGTCAAATATAGTTAGGAAAGTATCTATCCTTCCATACCAAGATCTAGGAGCTTACTTCAGTCTATGCAGAGCCTTATTCAACTTACATGCATGAGTCTTTCTGTCTTCAACTTCAAATCCTTGTGGTCGATCTATGTACACTTCTTCATCAATAACACCATTCAGGAAGGTTTTCTTCACATCCATCTGATGTAAATTCCACTTCATCGTGGATGCAAGTACCATGATGGTTCTAATTGAAGTGTATCTTTCTACTGGTGCAAATCTCTCTTCATAATCAATTCCCTCTTTCTGAGAGAATCACCTAGCCAAAAAACTTTGCTTGTATTTCTCAATACTTGTATCAGATACATGCTTTATCTTGTAGATCCACTTGGAAGATACCACACTCTTTCCTTCTATTTTGGGAACTATATTCCAAACATCATTATTCATTGTTGACTGGTATTATTTCATCATTGCTTCTACCCATTCTTTCTTTTGTACAACTTCTTCATAACTGGTAGGTTCTTGATCTACAAGGTCACACATCAAAGATACATAATTGGATAATGGATTTCATCTCTTGCTTGTTCTTGTGGAGCCTTTTGGAGGTCTATACTTCTATGCTTCTTGTATGTTTTGTCTTACCCAACTAGGATTTCTCTTCCATGATATACTCATAGTAGGAGGTTCTTTAGGTTCTAGCATATCATGATCCTCTAATGTTTCATTTTCAGGGGAGGGTGCAGCTTCTATATTTTTGGAAGGTATATCTTCTTCATATACTTCTTCCTATTGGCACTTTATGGATCTATTGAGTGTTGCTTCATCATTAAATGTTACATCCCTACTAATATCCATGTGATGGAATGTCAGGATGTATATTCTAAAATATTTGGATACTTCACAGTATCCAACAAATATTCCCTTCTTTTTGGAAGGATCCAACTTGGTTCTCTTTTCTTTTGGAATGTGAACATATACTGGACATCCAAATATTTTGAGATGGATTGCTTTAGGATTCTTTCCTATGAAAATTTATTCAGGATTTTTAAATCCAAGGGCACTGTGGGGTATTCTATTATGTACATAAGTTGTTTTTTCTTGCTGCTTCATCCCATAGATGCATAGGAAGATATTGATAATGTGTCATTGTATTCACTGCTTCCATAAATGTCCTATTCTTTCTTTCTTCAACACCATTATGTTGAGGATTATAGGGAGTGGTTAGTTCCCTCTTGATTCCTTCTTCTTTACAGAAGGATTTAAATTCTTTTGAATTATTTTCTCCACCATTGTCGGTTCTGAGTATCTTGATTCTTCTTTCTGAGTGATTCTATATCAAGGATTTGAATTCCTTGAAATTTACGAATACTTCATCCTTTGTTTTCAAGAAGTATATCCATGTCTTTCTTGAATATTCATCAATAAATGTGACATAATATTCATAACCACTCAATTATGTGGAGGGAATTGGACCACATACATCATAATGGATTAATTCCAACGTACCTTTAGTCTTTGTTTCACTTTTCGGAAATGGATTCTTGACATTCTTTCCTTTTGCACATCCTTTTCAAGTTCCTTCATTATCGATATTAAAATGTGGTAAGCTTGTTACTAATTTTCTCACATAGGTTAATGCCTTGTGGTTGATGTGAGCAATCCTTCTATGCCATAGTTCACATGGGCTAGTGGTATCCTGAACAAGGGTTGTTTCTGAATGTCCCTTGAGTTTATATAATCCTCCTTCTTCTTCACCAATGACAATTGCATATTCAATTGATTTTCCTTTGAGGAGCATAGGTACTTGTCCATATATAAATGAAACCCTATATCCTTTCTTATCTAATGAATAGATAGAAAGTAAGTTCTTCTTCAAACCTGGTACATATATGACTTCCTTCATCTAAATGGGGTTTCCATAATCAAACTTATAGCTTGCTTCACCAATACCTTCTATAGGATATTGATAGTCATATCCTATTGATACTTTCTGATGAGAGTTCTTCTCTTCAAGTTTTGACATATTTTTCTTTTCTTCATTTCATGTTATTTGAAGCACAACTATCAATAATCCATGTATCTTCTTTAGGTGTCACAAATCCAGAGAGTGAAGAGAATAATACATACTCTTCTGCATCTTCTTCTTTTTCTTGTTTTCTTCGAGGTCCTTCTTCTTCTTCTTCATCTTGAGATAGATGTGCATGATGTATTCTTTTTTTGTTCTTATTATATTCTTCTATCTTCAATGGACACTCTCTAGCAATGTGTCCTATCTTGTGACAATTGTAACATTGAAATTTGTAGAAGTATTTACTTTGACTATTTTCGATTTTCCTATGGAACCTCTTTGGAGGTCTAGAACCCTTGTGGATTTCCTTCTTGAAGTTAGGTGACTTCTTGCCTTTCTGGTATGGGTGGATAGGGCTTGATCATCTTCTTTCAGCAAAGCTTCTATATTGGCTACTCTAGCCTCCTCTTGGATGCAATCTTCCCATACAATGTCAAACTTCAAACTTTCTTTTATAGCACACATAGTTTGTATGAATGAATCCTAAGGTCTAGTGAGACCATTGAGAGAAGTCATAACTAGTTCATATTCATCAAGGGATCCTACATTGTCTTCTATATTTTCCTTAAACTGGAAGACCCTTGTGAAGTAGTCTTGGATGTATTCGCCTTTGCTCATATTGGTACTTTTCAATTGAGTTCTCAGATTCATCTTTATGTTGATGTTCCTTCCTTCATACATTATGGATAGGGAATCATACATTTCCTTTGGGATCTCTTTGGATCACATTTGAGGAATCAATTGATCTTTGATAGAATCAACAATGATCCTCATAGACCTAATCAGGTCCTTCTTGTGCTTCTCCTTATATTCATCTTCTTCTAGTTCTGCAACTTCTTCTTTGATTTACTTATCAATTTCATTCTCTCTAAGAATGAGACCAATCCTATATTTCCGTGCTCGGAATTTTTCTATGCCTTCTAACTTGTCCTCAAGCTTACTGCTTGGGGCCATCTTATCTAGGAGGTCACTAAAAAATGAAATTTCTCAAAATAAAAATTGACCTTACCAAGAGATGTGCATGACTGAGGTGATTTGATTGGTCCACTTATTTTGGATATTCCAAATCTTCACCCTTCAAATTGTCTTGCAAGATTTTAGTTTTTGCAGTTTTTTGGTTCTCTAGTTTTCTGTAGTTTTATGGTTCATGGACAAACTAGAGTTTGGATTTCCCAAAGATATTCCCACTAAAAAAATTTGATCTAGGGCTCAATAGATGCGCTCTACATAGGCACAAATTTCTATGCAATAAGATCTTCAAAATTCCAACTTTGACAGAAACCCTAATTTCTTGTCGAAGGGAGAGGAGAGAGAGTTTCAGCTTGTGAAAGTTGTTCTATTTAGGATACCTCTGATACCATGTTAATATTCCATATTCTTAGATATATATAATTAGTATTCAATTCAATTTCATAACAATAGCATATTCAAGATCTCTGAAAGAAACACAATCACAAGATAGACATAGATTTATCCTGGGAAACCCTAAAGGGGAAGAAAACACAACAAAACTTCCTCTATATAGATGTATCAAAAGTACAAAGATAAAACCCCAAACAGGTGCTCTTCCTCCTTTCTAGTATGTCTCTCTCTCTCTCTCTCATATGCACTATACACAAGTGAGCGTGTGTGTTCAAATGAGGAACACACCTCCTCTATTTATACTCTTTCTTACACTTGACTTTTTCCCTAATCAAGTTGGCCCCAACAAACTTACTCGGTCAAATTCACCTAGGAAGACACAAAGAAATATTATATTATATTCTAGAGGGTTCTATTGACCTGATTTACGATTACCTCATGAATCTATGATGACCAAATACAATAGTAACATCCCCACTAAGGAATAAAACATCTCCCATGGGTTACATCAGTAAAATACATTTAGAATACTCTTTGAAGTTACAATTTTTCAACATAGAGTGCCGTGTTATTTACATTTGTAGTAGCATCATTTGTTACATTATGATGATATACATATTCAAGGGTGTATTCATGAGACTTCTTTGAGCCACTTGAAGTCTTCATGTTTTCTTTGTTCCTTATTTGGTTTAGATTTTGGTGGAGGTTCGTCATTCGCTTCTTGTATGAAAGAAAACATGGCTGATTATTATTTTGATGCATCTTACAATATTTTGGAGAAACATTATAGGACATGGGATCCTCACCTATGTCATTGTAACATATTTGATATGATACTTGATGCTTGTATGTGTGGGCCACATGATTAACTACTTACTTGAATGTATAAGCACTTCCATGATCCTTTGATGAGGTACCTTCTTGATGTACAATTTTATGATGTAGGTATGTACTTTAATGATTTATATTTTGTACTCATGATGTTTGAAAGGGTGCAATACAAGAAATGGGATCTAAGTATTGCTTGGTTTCAATTTTGGGGGACACAAGCAGTAGGGGATATTGAGTAACCACTTGAGAAGGTGATTGTAATCAAAGTAGAGAAGAAACAAGAATGGTGGTTCCTCTTTGAAACTTTATTAGAATCTTGGAAATTCAAGTTTGGCAACTCAGTACCAACTTCAAACAATTATACAGAAGCAAAAAGGGTTGAAAGTTCAGAAAAGGTTTCCAAAAGATGGAGGTAAATACTATTTGTGCAAAAAAAAAATGATGTATTTGATTAATCATTTTTACCATATTAGTGGTGATGTCACAAGATATATCAATATTCAAATATCCACATATATTTACTTTTGTAAACACACAATTTTATTGCATGAGTTCGACTACTCAAATTGCAGCTAAGGTTTGAAGAAAAGTTTTGGAAGGAAAGAAGGTTATTCAAAATCCATGTTTTAAATTTCTTGAATAAAATCAATATTTAGTGGGTATTAGTTCCATATCCCCAATTAAATAATTTCCAAATAAGACTACATGCAAATAATGTTCCACCAGCGTACTAGTTCCCTAGGTTGAGATGGAGACATAAATTTTGTAATAAGGGGTTATGGGACCCGAAAGGACTTTATTTTACCATATTCACATTTAAATGGGTCACATAAATGATAAATTATAATAAAATAAGGTGGCATGGGTTTGTGAAGACACTTGGAAGCTTGTGGAGCCTTTGGATGACTAGATTCCCCACACACTTGACATGATATTAATCTAAATTCAAACACGTGGGTAATGTAATGTTATTGGAGGGTGATGTGGTGTAAAATATCATATAATTATACAAGTAATTTGAATAGGTAAATTATACTAACTCCCATGGAATAAAAATAGGATAGAAGGAAAGGTGTGCCACTTGGAAGGATATCTCATGCACTCTATGACAAAAAATGATGAAAGATTGTATGATAAGTATGATAGATTCAGACATGACTGAATAAATATGAAAAATTTGACATGAAAGGGCTGAAAATATCCACCAATAGGTGTAATTTTTTATTTATAGGAATCCATTCAAACTAGGGAAAGAATTGGAGCATGAAGAGGAAGACAAGTATCATGAGAGTTACTAAACCACTAAGATGAGTTGGAGGAATCCCATGGATGGAAATTCGACCTTAGGAGGCCTAATGAAGTTGATAAAAGGATTTAATGAGTAATTATAATATATTTGGATCATTTTTTAATTTTCCTTTATCATTTTGGAGATATTTTTCTTGTCCATTACACGGTGAGTGTTCACTCTCCCTGCTTGTGAACCAATTTCGAGGGAGTTGGATTCCTTTCCAAGTTGGTTGATGGAGAGGCCATTCATAAATATAATTGGATATTAATTAAGGAGTTTTAGGTTTAGTTTTAAGTACCATACAATCAAATTATTATCTATTCCCCTATCCTATGATTCCTTCTTCTCCATTCCCTCGCACGCTCATGTTGAGGGCGCACTTGTTGTAGTGGTGCTTGCACTTTGATGAGTATATTTGGTTCCCAATATGTGAAATATGATGTATGGATATGTAATATAATTTCAATATGATATGTAAGTATAAATATCATAAATACATTTATGAAAGGCTTGCATTCCCATGCTCTTGAATGACTAGTTTTCTTGTATTTGGCTTCAATTTTGGAAAGAGTTGCATAACATATTTGTATGAGGACATTTATCTGAGTTTGATGATTATGGGAAAGAAATATATGATGTATGGATCCATACTCTTATTTACATATTCTCTGTAAGTTGAAATATCATAATTCCATGTGTGAAAGGCTTGCATTCCCATGAGCTTGAATGACTAGTTTTCTTGTGTTTGGATTCCGTTTCGAATGAGTTATATATCTGATATGTTTTAAGGAATGCCTCTGATGTTAAATGTTTTTTGTGAATAAATTTATATTATGTATATGGTATCCATTCATAATTTCATGTTCTAAACTATTTCATGTACTTTTTATGAGTTAAAATGGAGCTAGCAATGCCATTTCCCCCTAAGCAATTTTACTTAAAGTTATCATACAAATGTTGTACTTTATAACCAGTTTGAAGAAATAATAGAATTGAATTATTACATACACTTATGTATGATATTCATTCACGTACTCTTTACTCAAATTTGGGAGGTTCGTACTACATTTGGAGAGACAAAAGTGTCATCTACCCTTGGGGCTTTTAACATTGGTTTCCTAGTGTTTTTGTCCTTCTTTCCGTATGGCCAAAAGAAAGTTTCAGAATCAATTAGAAACTTTATGAGAATTAATATTTTTAATTAGTACATCCTATTACCCCTAAATATATTCCATACAGAATTTGAAGTCATTTGGGTGCATTTGGGTGCAATTGGGTCAACTTGGGTTTCACTAGTCTAAAGCTATAAATTGGCCAAATTTGTGCAAACTTGAGTAACATGTAAAAATGAATTTTTTATTTGAAAATTGAGAATATGAGATATTTTAGTATGTTTTAAATCCCATATTATCTCTCCATAATAATTTTGGAAAGGTTTGGTGGTGTTTGGAACCAAACTAAGAAGGACTAGTTAGCCACATTTTCCTAGTAAATTTGCATTGTTTGGATTTAACCCAAAACAAGGTTGAAAAGTTACAAAATCAGATAAAAATTGCCCATAAAACACCTTGGTATGTATTAATACTCACCATATCCTTTCCTTTCAAATTAGAGACCATTTGGTGAAAGTTGGAACCCTCTAGAGTCGTGACTAGTTAAGCTTGAATTTGCCCAATTTGTACTTTTCTCTAAAATCCCAAGTAGGGACATTTCATTTCTATTGAATCAAGTATCTTGGAAAGGAACTATATTAATATATACACATAGTAAATATAAATGGATCTACACTAAAAAATGATTATATATAGCCAAGGAAACAATTTGGAATAAATATATTATATCTGGATGAAAAAATAGCATGTGGTAGATAAATCAGGTCTAGTGTCATTTTTTTCATGGATACTGAAAGAGATTAAGTTAAGATCAGGGTATTCATTGATGGTATGGAAATACACAATATATGGATGATAGGGTTTATATATTCCAAGGTTTAATGCCTTAATAATGGAATTTATTGTCGCACCCTTTATTTCTACTACTTTGCATCTGAGGAATAATAGCGAGCTATACTTATTGTAATCTGCTATACCAAAATCCTGTCACCATCATGTGATAAGACATTTGACATACCTACTTGCCCTTAATCTCAGCTTCTGGAGTGGAAACTAAATGGTTTTTAATCAATCTTACATGAAAATTCCAGCACTGTGCATACCCCTTTATCTAGGAGCGATACCCCTGCTGGCACCGCCTTTCATCAGTTGTCCACAAGCGGTGCCACCACCCATTTCCCTTGGTCCATAGGTATTTATTACCAAAACCGCTATGTCATAGAAGGAGAAGTGAGGAACCTGGTTAAAAATGGAAAAAGAGAAGTTTCTCAAGGCTTCTAGATGATAACCCTCATGCACTTCCTTATCCCTATTGTTGTGGGTTGGTTGAGCTCGAGATCCCTCATCCTAGGATCTTAGAGGCCACCTCACCCACTAATTTCTCAACCATCTCTATCCATTAAAGTCCTATAAATATGAGCTCATATCCATGGTTGAGGGGAGAACATTTGAAGGTATTGTTATGCTATTGGATTGATTCTTGGCCCAAGATCATTTGGAGAGAGCATAGAGAGCTAGAGTCGGAGCTTTTGGGGATGAAGAGCTGATTTCATGGAGATGCATGTCAACACTAAGGATTGGTTGTAAAATTATTCATATTTCTAATGCAAGTTGATTTATGTCCCACATATGATGTTGTTGTTGTGATTTCGCATATATATGTTGCTAGATTCCTTATTCACTAGCATAGATTAGTAGATCATGTTCTGGTTGCTTCGATTCGTTTCGTGTTGAGATTTTTTGCAGGTACACAAGTGAACTGTCAAATCCTTGTATTCCAGATCATATCTACAACATCTAGGGAGAGTCTTCAACCTTTGTCCTCTATTTGTTCTGGATCTGAACCATTCAGACCTGTGGAACACCTTGCTGTCTGCAGGAGGTGAAATATTCCAGCCAACAATATCAGTTGTTCTAATCTTCCTCAGTCTGCAACTCTTGTCCGAATCCAAGCTCCATTTTATTCAACTCTTTTCAGTTAGATCTACTTTCTGACTTGCATTATTTGGGTTTGAAATTTCCAGATCTGTTCATATCTGAGTCATTTCGGTCTTTTATGCTCTGTTTCCATACTCAATTCAATAGTATTTGCCCTGATCTAGTCTGTTTCTGACTTGATCTATCGTTCTCTTTGTGCTTGGATTTTTTACAGGGAACCGCACATGTTCTGTTGGCAAGGAGCGGTGCCACCGCCTGAGTCAAGTTAGCCATATGCGGTGCCATCGCCTGAATACAGTGAGCAAGGAATGGTTCTGGCTCAAAACCACCTGTCAACAACTTCATCTATGCGGTGCTAGGTAGGCCCTATTCCAAACTTTGTATTTTGATTTTTTGTGTGTTTTTGGATTACTTTTTGATGAAAATGAAGTGTATTTAAAAAAAAATGCTTCTTCACAGTCGGGAAGGGCCATGAATTGTGCATTCTGCAGACACTTTGATTGTTGTATTCTTTATGCATTCAAAGAGAGTTTAAGTTTCTTGCATTGGATTTTGCATTATTTTCTTTGCTTGAAGCCTCTTGCTTTTTTTTGTAGATATATTCATTGGAATTGGAAATATACATTTCATTTTCATGTGTATGCCTTGGTTTGTTTTGGACTTCGAATGCATGAGTGATCCATGTTGTTTTGAGTCTTTCTTTGCTTGGGGTGATTCTCGTTTCCTTTTGCATGCTGATTTTTTTAGTGCTTGGTAGGAAATATTGGTTCTTCGTTTCCTTGTCTGTTTCAAAGAGAAGTTCTAGTTTTCTCTCTCTTTTTCTTGATTCACAAGTTTGTTGAACGATTTTCTTCTTGGCTTGTGCATGATTGTTTGAAATTCTAGATCTTACTTTCATTGAGAAGAAACATCTATTTAAACTTTGTGTGAATTAGAGTTAGATTTGTTTGGAAGCGTTAGTGAAATCATCTTTCCATTGAGTTTTTATGCATCTTTTTCAAGCATGAAAAGATAGGAAACATTTTGATTTATGTTATATGTTCTCTAGATCTCTTTCTTATTTGCTTTGAAGATTGTTTGGGGTGCATTGATATTTCACTTTTTGTTTGAAAAGATAGAATTGCATTGGCATTTGGGTGTGCATCTTTGGGAAGAAAAGTAAATCTCTCTCCCCTTCTTAGGTAGAATTTCATTGAAGAGGAAAACTTGCATTATCATATAGATCAGTGTGCATCTTCTTTAATTTCAAGTTTTCCCTCCATGGTTCCACCTAAACGCACAAGATAAAATTAACAGTAGTACTAGGTTAAAACTTTTAGCAATTTGAGTGATAAGTTAGAGACATGTTTGGGTGTCGCCAAGCATAGAGCTGTCATTATTTGTTTGCATTACATCCCAACACTCGCGTGGTTCTTCCACGTACCGTCAGTATATCGAACGTCCTTTCATGTACCCTTGAGTTATATAGAAAGGTACTTCACGTACTCTATTGTATATCGAAAGGCCCCTTGTGTACGGTTATGCATTAGACAACACTACTACCAATTTGAGCTTCCTCGTACCTTGCGTATATCGGGAAACCCTTTTAGGAATCCTCAAACCATCTGAGTTATCCTTTTTCCCTATCCTATGAGATTCCTGACTCTTATCCACTCCTTTCACATGTTTGCTTGTTTCTTTTAGTTTGAGTAGTACTTGCTTGTGCGTGGTATTTAGGGGGTTATTAGAGAGTTTAGAGATGACATCCTCATCTGGGACTACCAGTCAAGAGGTCCCTTTCCAAGGTGTACCTTTTGTGTTCCCTCCAAGTGAAGGTATTGGTCTTCCCTTTATTGCCACTCTAAATATTCCTGGATTAACTATAGGATTACCAGTCTTGATTTTTAATCCAGTAATTCTTGTTACACCTAATCTCTCAAATGTCACCTCTCCTCTGAGAGGGGATTTACCTCAACCTAATCCTGCTCCTTCTTCGCCAGTTGTGGCTTCATCTCTTTCTTCTTCTTCACTTGACCAAAGCTCTGTGGTTAGTAGTCATGTGGATAAGAAGAAGAAGAAAGGGAAGGGTAAAAAGAAGAAGGATAAGAAAGAGAAAAAGCAGCAACCATCTGCTCTTGATGGTGCTCGTTCCAAGAGAACACCCAAAAAACCCAAGTTGCATTGTAAGCTTTGCAAGGGGGGGCACCTTTTTAAGGAGTGTTTCGATCTCTCCTGTGTACAAGAAGAGTGGTCTAAAAGATCCAAACTGTCTATGTCATCAACCTTTGATCATCATGTTGACGATACTCCCTCAACCAGTGACCCATTGGTAAAAGGTCGTAAGGGTAAAGTCTTGTATCCTTCTTTAATATGCAAGGCTATGCATTGTACTTTTCTTTGTCCAAGCATCGATGAAGCTTTGTGTTGGTTGGAAAATATTACTGATCATCAACAGGTGATTCCAACAAGTGATAGTAAGTTATCCGTCAATCCCCCACTGGTTGACCAAGTGGTCGATTTAGATTTATCTGTAATTGATCCCACTCTTCCTTCGGAGAGTGAAGTGGTCAAGTCGATGTCATTTCCACCCGATCCCACTCTTTCATCAAAAAGTGTTAAGACTGAAGTAGTCTCTTTGACTAAATCTTCGTCTTGTTCTTTTCTTCCAGTAGAGAATGAACTAAAACTTGCTAAAGTTTTTGTGCTTCATTATGATTGTTCTCAACAAGAGGAAATTCTGTCTGTTTCGACAAAACCCTCTCCAAGTAGTGAGGTTATTTCCTTTGACTGGAGTAACCTAACAGAGTCTCGTCTTCATTCGAGTGTTCCTTTCCAGATAGTTGTGAATGTTACTATTAGGCAGATACACTATTATTGACAAAGGGGCTTCTGTTAGTATTCTATCCTCAACTGCTTGGCAAGATTTAGGTTCTCCTCAGCTTGTGCCAACCACCAATTAGATACTGGATTTTAATCGAAGACCTATTGCACCTTTAGGGACCCTTCCTTATTTACCTATTACATTAGGAGGGAAAACTATCTGCATTGATGTTATGGTGGTCCAACGTCCTTTAGATTTCAATCTGCTCCTTGGACGTGATTATGTTTATGCCATGAAGGCTTTTGTTTCCACACTCTTTAGAGTTATGCATTTTCCCCATGATGGGAAGATTGTGACCATTGATCAGCTTTCTTTTGTTACACCTGACCATCGCATTACTCCTAGTAATCAGACTGCCCTGAATGTGCTGCATGTTCTTGTGGTTCCTTCCCCTTCTTCTAGTTAACTTCTTCCCATCATAGGTAAAATGGGGGGCATGGTTCTAGCCTCTAGAATTCATATTGGAGTTAATTTTATAGCTTTTATGAAATGGGGGAAACCTACCAACCTTTGGATATCATGTTGGATAGGATCAGGTTTGAGAGCATAGTTTACTTTTGGTTTCAAGCTCATTGAAAAATAAAACCACTCCTTAAGCATAGTTTACGCTTTTGGTTTCAAGCTTGCATAAAAATGAAACCATGTCTAGAGCATAGTTTACCCTGTGTTTTCAAGCTCATTAAAAAATAAAAGCACTCCTTAAGCATAGTTTACGCTTTTGGTTTCAAGCTCGTTAAACAATAAAACCACTCCTTAAGCATAGTTTACGCTTTTGGTTTCAATCTTGCATAAAAATGAAACCATGTCTAGAGCATAGTTTACCCTGTGGTTTCAAGCTCGTTAAAAAATAAAACCACTCCTTAAGCATAGTTTACGCTTTTGGTTTCAAGCTTGCATAAAAATGAAACCATGTCTAGAGCATAGTTTACGATTTTGGTTTCAAGCTCGTTAAAAAATATAACCATTCCTAGAGCATAGTTTACGCTTTTGGTTTCAAGATCGTTAAAAAATAAAACCACTCCTTAAGCATAGTTTACGTTTTTGGTTTCAAGCTTGCATAAAAATGAAACCATGTCTAGAGCATAGTTTACCCTTTGGTTTCAAGCTCGTTAAAAAATAAAACCACTCATTAAGCATAGTTTACGTTTTTGGTTTCAAGCTTGCATAAAAATGAAACCATGTTCTAAGCAAAGTTCCAATTCTATGTCAAGCTCGTTAAAAAATGAAATAGCACCTAACCATCATGTCAGGTTCTGACCATCATGTCAATTTTTCTTGAGCAAAGTTCCTATTCTATGTCAAGCTTGTTAAAAAATGAAATGGATCTCCTCCAGCATAGTTTACCTTTTGGTTTCAAGCTTGCATAAAAATGAAATCATTCTTGAGCAAAGTTCCCATTTTGTGTCAAGCTTGTTAAAAAATGAAACATATGCCTTTGAGCAAAGTTCCCATTCTATGTCAAGCTCATTAAAAAATGAAATAGATCTCCTTAAGCATAGTTTACCTTTTGGTTTCAAGCTTGCATAAGAATGAAACCATATTCCAAGCATAGTTACCTTATGTTTCAAGCTTGTGTAAAAATGAAATAGATCCCCTTCCCTTGATTCGAG
Organism: Pseudotsuga menziesii; assembly: GCA_001517045.1. Taxonomy (NCBI): domain Eukaryota; kingdom Viridiplantae; phylum Streptophyta; class Pinopsida; order Pinales; family Pinaceae; genus Pseudotsuga; species Pseudotsuga menziesii. The sequence goes on from LPNX010182975.1 coordinate 26,974, forward strand.
TCTTCACTTTAGTGTTAGAACTTGAACCTTCGCATGCCTGGTTCTTGTTCTTCCTACCCCCCTGGTGAACATTTTCACATTAGTAACCAGGTTTTTAGGTTGGGTATGGAAGAAGAATCGTCAGATGAAAAAAAGCTTGGGGGCATGTCGAGTCGCTAGCAACCATGATAGGGGTAAGCTTCGTTAGCAATCATGATGGGGGAAAGATTCCAACCTCCGTATATCATGTTAATGGGATTTTTCAAGCATAGTTTACCTATTGATTTCAAGCTTGCATAAAAATGAAACCAATCCCTGAGCATTCTTTCAACTGATCTTCGAGCTCGTTAAAAATAGTAAGTTGGTGTCGAGCTTACTTTTCATTTTTTGTGCTCTAGTTAAAACATGAAAAGTGGTTTGAGCTTAGTTTATTACTTTTTCATGCTCTGGATTCAAACATTAAAAAGTCTAATGGAGTTCTCTTTAAACTCTTTTTAGGCTCCCTAAATACGAAAAGATCATCAAGCAATCTTGTCTTCTTCATGCTTGTTAAAGTATTTGAAGAGTCATCCGTCCAACGGTAGGTTATCTCTTTCTCGGTTCGGATAGGACTATTTACGAAAAAGGAACACTCTAGCCAATCATGACTGGAAGAGTTCTCTAAGGTATGATTTTACACTTTTTTGGTCCTTAGAGACTAAATCATATGAAAAAGGACCCCCATGGAGTTTTCTTCTGTATTCGTTCAGACTCTTTAAACATGAACGATACTGAGTTTTCTTTTAGTGGACTCGTTAAATTAAACATTGAGAGACCTGTTTTAGGAACGAACCCCTCCTCTCTCAGGTTCGTAAAAGATATGAGACTGGACTTGTCTTCTGACAAGCCATATCGAGTGTTTGTTACCCTCTTTGAACTCGTAAAACCGAAAAGAGGCACTCATCAATCATGATGGGGGAAATGGGAAGGGAATCATTTTGTAAATAATGGCAGTTGTTTGTCATTACCTTTGAACATGGCACTTGTCTGGACAATCATGTCAGTCAATTGGGTATTCAGTTGATCTCTGTGATGATCCACTTTCATGAGTCATGTCAATCCTTTGAGTCTTTCAAAAGAATGCATTGTCCACTGTCACATTGTGTATCTTTCCTCTTTAGTCATGCTACCAAGTCTTGTTGTTGTGCCTCCCAATGTTCAAAGGGGATTTGAAGAAGTCTTACCTCTGCAGTCTACACAGTCTTTGTGTCAGTATCTTTGAGTCAGTCGTATGGTTACTACATTCACATCATTCCAGAACTATGTTCTGAGTTTTGTGTCGTTGATGTGGGGCTCATAATGGCCCTCCTTCAACGAGACTATTCCTGTCGACATCAGCTCATCATCTGGGAAATAGTCTTAGAAACAATGTTTAGTACCTTGAGATCTATATGCCTTAATGACAGATTCTCTCGCTCTCAACATAGGTTCACATCATTGAACTTTAATCTATAGAATTGACTGGGTGTTTGACGTCAGGACATCTATTCACACTCAATAGATTGTACTAGAGTACCTTGGGAATCATTGACATTAATGGTGATCTCCCTCGCACTTGTTAACAGTTCACATCATTGTCTGGTAATCAAGTGGTTTCTGCCATGTTCGACTTCAGATCATTGTAATCACATGGATAGAATCGTACTTTGTGGAAGACGAGATGAAGACCCTGGGCATTTGTTTAAAAGCACTCATTTCTTTTTCCCCAGAGTGCGATGGAGTTTTGTATATCTAGCATGGATCCACATTTGCATGGTCATGGCTATGCCCAAATTTGCATCTGTATGACATAGATCTACGTTGTATGTCTGGTAGCTATGTCCAAGTTTGAGTCCTCTATCACATGGATCTACGATGTATTCTAGTAGCCATGCTTGTTTATTCCACTCATGGATCTGCCTTGTATTGGTCTGCAGCTATGAGTTTGGTTACTTGTGTCTATGAGTCAACATACTGATGTACTATAGATGCCTACTTGACTACATACTCCGATCGAGCCAACATTTTCATCTCCTGGTGACGACTTGTTCTCAAAGATCTCGTTTATCATATCACTCTAAGACTCATGCTTTGGGGGGCATCCTGTTATACCAAAATCCTGTCACCATCATGTGATAAGACATTTGACATACCTACTTGCCTTGAATCCCAGCTTTTGGAGTGGAAACTAAATGGTTTTTCATCAATCTTACATGAAAATTCCCAGCACCACGCATACCCCTTTATCCAGGAGCGGTACCCCTGCTCACACCGCCTTTCATCGGTTGTCCACAAGTGGTGCCACCGCCCATTTCCCTTGGTCCATAGGCAATTATTACCAGAACCGCTCTGTCATAGAAGGAGAAGCGCAGTACCCAGGGTAAAAAGGGAAAAATAGAATTTTCTCGAGGCTTCTAGATGATAAGCTTCGTGTACTGCCTTATCCCTACTATTGTGGGTTGGTTGAGCTTGAGATCCCTCATCCTAGGATCTTAGAGGCCACCTCACCCACTAATTTCCCAACCATCTCTATCCAGTAAAGCCCTATAAATATGAGCTCATAGCCATGGTTGAGGGGAGAACATTTGAAGGTATTGTTATGCTGTTGGATTGATTCTTGGCCCAAGATCATTGGAGAGAGCATAGAGAGCTAGAGTCAGAGCTTTTGGGGATGAAGAGCTGGTTTCATGGAGATGCATGTCAACACTAAGGCTTGGTTGTAAACTTCTTCATATTTCTAATGCAAGTTGATTTTTGTCCCACATATGATGTTGTTGTTGTGATTTCATATATATATATGTTGCTAGATTCCTTAGTCACTAGTGTAGATTAGTAGATCATATTCTGGTTGCTTCGATTCATTTTGTGTTGAGATTTTTTGCAGGTACACAGGTGAACTGTCAAAGCCTTGTATTCTAGATATCTACAGTGTCTAGGGAGAGTCTTCAACCTCTGTCCTCTATTTGTTCTGGATCTGAACCATTCAGACCAGTGGAACACCTTGCTGTCTGCAGGAGGTGAAATATTCCAGCCAACATAATCCAAATGCATGCCAAATGAAGGAATTACCTATGAAAAATTAATCAACAAAGGCCCATAGTTATCACATATTGGGAAAGGGAATGTGATTGGTAATTTATCAAGAGTGATATTTGTATATTACCCTTCTTCACCATCTTAAATTTGTAGTATCATCAGTTATTTACATGATTGGTCACCTCGTGACACATGAAATAAAAAATTTTCTTTCTGTTGTTGTAGTAGGGGATTTTCTTGGCCATATGGGCATGGACCCTCTTTCCATTATAGGTGATTTTACTTAAACATGAAAAAATAGCATCTATGTAATAAATATTGATTTATAAAGTATGACTAACTCTTTTTAACAACAAAATGTAGGCATTTGAGAAAAATATATATTGACACTAAGGATTAACTAGCAATTACTAAGTTTTAAAAGTATACTTTAAAATTTTCTAACACTAACTAAGATCCTGATATTTCTAGTTGTATTCCATTGTATTACTAATACTGTAAGATTATCCCATAGGATCCATATGTCTCTCTTACAACATAATACCTTCTGTATTTGTTTTGGAAAAATTGATGCTTATATTAATATATGAAAAAACATAATATGATGATAGACTATAAGGAAGAAATTATTCATTTCTGCCTCGAGGAAAGTAAGAATGCCCCTAGGTCATATTGAACCCTCGGATAATAATATCTTGCATCTCTTCTAAAGAGAGTGATTTTGAGTCTAAATGACAAGAAAACATGATTGGGTTATTAAGCAAATTCCTTTCCCAAAGGATGAAGAGTTACAACTTGAGATGGCTCACCTCTCTAGGTCTAAATAGATGGGAAAGGATGAAGAGTTACAACTTGAGATGGCTCACCTTTCTAGGTCTAAATAGATATCTATATGCATGAACACAATCCTAGAAAAATGCATGACCATGGATTAGACTCAAGAGAGACGTGAAAGTAGTATAACACCAAGCCCTTGAACTCAAAGTTATATTACTATATTGGGATGCCAATGTGCTTGTTTACTTATTTTTAGGTTATTTTGGTGATTTGCAAGCTTATAAAAACGTGTTATTAAAAAGTGTTAGAAAGAAATAAATACATAGAATATCTAGTTAAAATGGAATGATTTTTAATTAAAAAAATATAAAAAAATCAATAAAAAGATAATTTTTTTAATATCTAACAAAATTAAAAATATTATTTAATATTCCATAAAATATATATATATATCATTTAGTGACTTTTCTATAAGTCGAGTGTTTAAAGAAACCTACTAATCTATTTCAAATTATTATTATATATATATATATAAACGTACTATGTATCTATATCTAATTATCAATTTTTAATAAAGCATGTTAAACATCTATCTCTAATAATCAACTTTTTAAAAATATATCTCTTGTTTATTTGATTAAATCACAACATGAGAATGAATTAGATGTTAATTAAAGGTGAAACAATTTATATAATACATGCATTTACTAAATGAAATTTTGTTTTTTAACAAATAAAATTCTAATAATAATTATTTTACGAGGAAAAAGTATTTTAAAATAAAATGTAATATATTAAACATTTAATGAAATAATCAAATAACCTAATTATAATTATAAAACATTCTAAATTTTACTTTTATTAACTACTCTTGTGTATATAAATGTACATCTAACACTATTATATAAATTTACATCTATGAATTTTTTTTCTTTCAAAAAGGTTGTGATGACATATCATCGTGATAATTTTCTTTATCAAAGGCATGTGATATATCATCCCATTTTAAAACGAGTATGATTTTATTTTTCAAAGAGCTTGCGATGACATATCATCCAACTTATTTATATGATAATTTTATTTTTCGAAAGAGTGTAATATATCATTCAATTTTAAAATGAATTTAATGTTTACCTAAACAACAAAAGAATTATTTATATGATAATTTTATTTTTCGAAAGTTTGTGATATATCATCCAATTTTTAAATGAATGTAATGTTTAACTAAACAACAAATGAATTAGATTATCTTTATTTTTAAATAGATAGACTTATATATTTTAAAATTTTAAGGTGGATTACCATTTATGTTTTAGATTGATTTTATGGGCCTCATCCAAGATTAAATGAGAATGAGACAATTGTACTCTCAAGATTGATTATATAGGTGTCGTCCAAAATTAATAATTAATCATTTCAAAAAAATAAAATAAAATAGATTAATTAACATGTGATAAATACAGTTAGTGATAGTTGTAAAAATTAAAATTAATCTTCAACTATTCGATTATTAGATATAGCTACTAGCTTAACTCCATCAATTATTAGATACAACTATTAGCTAAACTCCAATTATTCTAGGACTATTAGCTTACCTTCAATTTTAATAACAGTTATATTGGATAACTATTAGATACAAATATTATCTTAACTCCATTGATTCTACAACTATTAGCTCAACTTCAACTCGAATCACTTAAGGCTTAGTCCAAGTGCATTTGGCATCTAGGAGTCTAGCTAATGTGTAGTCATGTAAGAGTCAAAATCCTAATAAAATCGTTCGAACTCCTAATGAAATCCTCAAAACTCCTAATAAACTCTTGCATCTCGTAGTTGGGCATGTTAATGTAATATGCCCTAATACCCAGAGCCCATAAATTACTCCCTCTAATCACTTCCTTCTCGAAATACTCTACAAGGACATGAAACTTGTTTTTGTTTCTATTATCATTGTTGTTTGGTTAATTCAATTCCCATGAAGTATACCTTTGTTCAATTATGGGTTATTTGCAGCTTCCTAGCAATCATATTGGATGATTTCAACGAAGACTGCAACAATTATCATGATGTCTTTTCGGGGTACCTCTGTAATGATGCTGCTAAAGAATGCGAGACATATACCCTGTGTCAAGCTTAGCCCCTTTACATGTCCCTCCAAAACATCAACACTCTCTTCAACACAAATTCGATCCACATCACATCCTTGATTAATTTGTCAGGGATACAGGATTATTCGAAGCCTCTGCCCCTAGATGAAGCAGTCCTCATTCCAATTTAGCACAAATGTTCGAGCAATTTCTCACAGGAAAACCTCACATACACTGGTTTAAAGATATCATCTACTATAAACTTACATTAAGTAGTTGTGGAAACTTATGTGTTTTGATATTAAAATACGCTAAGAGTCAAGCATATTTTATGGGATATTCAGTATTGATAATATAATATTCAACAACTCAACCAAACCAAGCAATATATTTACCATTAAGGCATCCACTTAGGGAACCTCCAGACATGTGTTCATAAATTAGCATAAGCTCCATGCACTCATTATAGTAGCTTCATAGAGATACCAAGTGTTTATGATGGACTCTAGAAAGAAGATCGACCTATTTACCATATGGGACCGCTTAGAAGAAATTTATTACACAACATTTAGTTTTTTCTTTTAGGTGTCAAATGCGAGTATCGAGAGATCACAAAAATTGAATTATATTATGTTCATTCACAATCTTAGAATTGCCTCATTGAAGAATGTCTGAACTCCTTTGGAGAGCAATGATAGCACTTTTACTGCTACGCAATCTCCTTCCCCCAACTTAGAAAATAAAATTGATCCACATCCAACTTGCCCAATCTTTGCACTAAAGTTTTGAGTTGTTGCTATAATTTATTGTTGAGAAAAGACGGGAGTCATCGTCGGATTTGGAACCATAATCATCGAGTGATTTAAGAAATATGGAATAACAGTCTTAGGTAGTCTAGATGAAATATGGAATAATAGTCTTAGGTAGTCCACGATCTCTCATATCACAATATAAATTCAAGTGTTTTCCTATCACCATATTCCAAAAATTTCAGTTACTTCCCTACGTTCATTTACATGACGTTTTGTCCTTGATTTCTTTCAATATGTAGCAATATACACCATCAATGTTAAATGTTAAATTGATTATTAAAGCTGATGGAATTTATTCCCAGTACAACCTTATTTTTCTATTTTCTTAGATTTGGCAGAACCATACAAGCACTTTTGGGATTGGTGATAAGTTCCATGAAATTATTTGTTATTTATGTATTCATTTATCAATTACTATTATTTAGTTATCAATTATCATATATGTTTTTATATTCTTCTTTTTAGTTATATGTCATGAATTGTTAGTTAGGCTGCTATATCTTAGACTTATAGGGTGGACTACTATCTATGCTTTTTCATGAATGAGACAAGAGTACTATGGGCTCAATTATTAGATACAACTATGAGCTTAATTTCAATTGATGATACAACTATTAGCTTAACTTCAACTTCAATCAGAACTTTTACTTGAACTACACTTCCTAATATGTTAATTTTTAAATTAATTGTTAGGTACAACTATTAGCTTAACTTAGGTAATAAAAAAACTATTAAATGAACGTGTAGTTATACACCATTGACTCTATCTCTTAGTCTAAGTAGTTGTACCCCATTGACTCTATCTCTTGGTGTGACTAGTTTACCTTCATTGCAGTGTGCTCTGAGGGTGATAGAGCATATTTCCAACATATTAATCTTATTAATATGGTTGTTGCTAGTTAACATTAAGTGACCACAAATAACTATTCTATTTTCACAATGGAAAATCTATTTTTTGATATTTTATTAGAATTAAAGAAAACAATAACTTTTATATCTTTTGGGAGTGAAAAAAAATATTTATATAAAAAAAAAAATCTTTATAAAAAAAATATCTTTATACAAAATCATAATATCAAAACATAAAAGTATGAGTTTTTTTTCCACCAAAATCAACTTATCATTAGTGAAATATCAAAACATAAAAAGTACGAGTTTTTTTTCAGCCAATCATTAGTGAAAGTGAAAGGCTTTCGTGAGTCAAAGAGCCATGCCTAAATCATAGAAATGAAATACAATAAAAGATATATTGAAAGTGAAAGGGTTCCTAGGATGAGCCAAAGAGCCCTGCCTAAATCACAGAAATGAAAGACAATAAAAGATATAGTGAAAGTGAAAGGGTTCCTTTGATGAGTGAGAGAGCCATGCCTAAATCATAGAAATGAAAAACAATAAAAGATATTTGTGGAACTTATCCATGTTTACAAAATATAGATATTAAATATCTATAACTTAGACTAAAAATAAAAAAATATACTTCAAACATACTTTTAAGTATAGTAATTTTCACGGTAAGTAAGCCATGCCCTTTGATGACCGGAGAGAACTTATTAAAGTTGAATTGAGACATTCGTTTGATAGCCTTTCTCCGGATCATGGTTATCAGGGGTAGAAGCACACCCGCTAACCCCTACACTAGACTCTGATTCCATATAGACTTCAGGGAGAGGAGCTTCCCCTTCCAGTATTCGACACACTTGCCGTATCCCCAGCCTTGCCTTGGGCTCCGTGTTGGAACACAATAATCCCAGTTTCAACACATTCTCCATCTCAACCGCGTCGTATTCATTCCCCAGCTTCGGATCTGCCGCTTCTAGCAAACTTCCATGGCTGTACAGCATCCAGATCCAGTCCACCAAAAACTGTTGTTCGGCGTCCGTGGATAGGTCCACAGGCTTCCTCCCGCACGCTACTTCCAACAGAAAAACTCCAAAGCTGAATATGTCCGAGTCTGGCGTGGCCTTTCCAGCCTTTGTGAGCTCCGGCGCAATGTACCCTAGCGTTCCCACCACACAAGTCGTTCCAGGATTCTCGCTGTGTTCATATAGCCGGGCGAGGCCGAAATCCCCCAGCCGCCCGTTGAGCTCCGAATCCAGCAGCACGTTGCTCGACTTGATGTCTCTGTGGATGACCCTCTTCTCCCATTCCTCGTGGAGAAAAAGCAGCCCCGCTGCCACGCCCTTCAAGATCGCGTATCGCCGAGGCCATGGCAGGATGGTCTTCGGGTTCCCAAATATGAGTTTATTCAGGCTACCGTTGGGCATGTAGTCATAAACGATGAACAGCTGCTTTTGCATTCTGCACCACCCCCGCAGAGGAACCAGATTCCTGTGTTGCATGCGCCCCATGGTCGAGATCTCTGCCACAAACCCCTTCATTCCCTCTGAGAACTCTTTAGTTATAGATTTTACCGCGACTTCAAGGCCGCTACCTGGGAGAACGCCACTGTAAACCCTGCCGAAACCCCCGTGGCCCAAAACGTTTTCATCTCGGAATCCCTTCGTGGCGATGTTGAGCTCCCTGCAAGAAAATCTGTGGGGCCAGAACTCACGCTCCCATTCTTCGATTGTTTCGATCTGTTGGGTTCTTTTAAAATACACGGCCGCAACAAGCACAGACAAGAGAACCAGTGGGGCCACTGTAACGCCAGCTATCCATCCCCGTCTCGTATGCTTGGAATACATTTTCGCAAACGAAGGGAGACGCGAGATATCGAGGGGGGCCGCCGTGCCTTCTGTAGAGAAACTCCACGCGAAGACGTAATGGTCTTCGACAGAATTCCCGGTCGCCGCTGAAAAGCCAACGAACATCTCTTCTTGCAGAACGCTCTGCAGATCGATTTTCTGAGATATGAGTGGTTTCTGCGGTCTCGGCAATCCTGCCAACGTTATGGTAACGTTGAGTTGGCTTCGCAGATTGTCATATTCGATCCAGGCCTGTATATTGTTTCCGCTCTGGAGACTGAGTTCATGGAAATCCTTCCCATTCCAATATCCGGCATGCTCGGTGGTCACCGACATAAGGTTGTTGATATCCACGCCCACGTGATTGTCGTCGGGGTCGTCCAATTCCACACCCCGGGTCGTATCGAACTCGACTGCGAACAAGTGATTGTATGGCTGCCCGTTGCTGGTAACGTTGAGCAAGCCCAGATACTCAGATGCCTGACCGCCCATGGGAGTTGTGTAGGGCGAGAAGAAGAAGGCTATTCCGCACCCGCCAATGTCAATATGGGGATTCACCATTCTGAAAACAAAGGTAGTGCTGAAGGAGGAAAGCGTATCGTTTCTTTTCATCTGGACGGGAGTTGAATACAGCGCCCGCCCGACCACCCAGTGCGTGTGATTTGTGAGGGCTACCGCAGAATGGGAACGGATGAGTGAAGCACCCGCCTCCAAGATCAAGTTGGTTCCATTGAATCTGTCATAGACAAAAGTGGTAGGAAACACTGGTATAGCAAGGGAGAAGAAGGCAATTAGGCTGACGCTGACGCTGCCTACACAGGGTGTTAGCGAAACGGGAAGGACGCGATTTCTTCTCCAAGAGTCCATCTTATTATTTTTCTTCTGGTCGTTCCATATATTATGAACATATTGTAACACAACATAATGTTGAATATATATAGACACAGAATATTATTTTTTCTTACATATGGTCGTTTCATATAGTATGAACACGCCATAACATTACATTAGATGTATATCATGGACACAGTACTCAATATATATCGGTATTACAAACATAAGGAAAAAGTCGAGAAAGTTGGTCGGATAATTGTTTTCCACGAAATAAGTGTTGAGATTGTAGGTTTTTATAATAAATCATAAAAGTAATAATTCATTAACTTCATATAATTATATCATTTAAGTATAAATATTATCTCTAAGCGTTTCCCATCCACCACTAACCTTAACCTTGATGTGAGGTTTAGTTGACTCATTAATGATATCAACAACGTAAGGAGCAAGTCGATCACACAATTCCCACCAGAAAGTCAGTCACGTACGTAATCGTTTTTTTTCCAGAAAATGCGTGTTGACAATTTTTTGTTGTTTATATGGTGAACATAATCGTTGTCTTTTTCCACAAAATGCGTGTTGACATTTTTTTGTTGTGGTGAACATAATCGTTTTTTCTCCACAAAATGCGTGTTGACATATTTTTTTGTTGTTTCTTACATATAATGAACATGATCGTTTCGTTCTTTTTTTCCATAAAATATTTTTGTTGTTTACTACCTATAATGAACTCCAATTGAAAAATATCACAAAAACAATAGAAAAAAGTAGTCCCAAGAAACTAACATTCCACAACCACAACCATATTCAAGTGTTCAATAGTCTTCACAACCATATTGAATAGTTGTACCCCGCCACATTGAAAGCACCCACTCCTCAAATTTCAAGTTAATCTTCACTAATAGGGTTAGCCTTAATCATCCGTGCTTCAAATTCAAGTTAATTTTGAATTAAAATTGTTGATTGCCTGGGAGGGTTTATAGTGGTAGTTAGTTTGAACTTGCGAGGTAATTTTGATTCTGCCACGTTGAGAACAAAAATGATTAAAGTTTAAAGATTAATCATATTTGTTTTATATATTATATAAATATGTAAATATTACTTTTTATAGATAAATTTGTTAGAAATAACTTTAAACCATTGTGAAAATTCAATAACATTTTCACTAATAAATAAGAGAAAGTCTTTAAATAAGAAGAAAGTCTTTAAATAAGAAAAAGTCTTTATGTATGTAACATCTCTAAAATTTGCAAAATAAAAAAAAAATTATTTAGAATTTCCAAGAAATTCATTTAGATAGATGTTATTATCCATCCTTCTTATAATTCAATCACACTCTTTTATCGAGTCTATGTTATTATGTCCCCGACAAGGGGATATATATGAATCGGTCAGGGCTATTATTTGGAGTGATTTGTAGTAATTTTAATAAAAAACATGAAAGTTAGATTAAGGTTGTGCATTGTTTAATTTTATTTTGTTTTTTTAGTTTCTTAAATGTCTATTTCTTAGGATTATTATTGGTTTGGTTGAGATGACGTTGTCTTGGGTTCTAGTGCCCCAAGACCCGACGGCGTGGCGTGGCTGACATCAGCAATGGTATAATGCTCCTGGTCATTTAATATTTCTGATTTATTAATTGTCTTGACTGTCCTGACGCTATGTAGACTATAATTGTCTAATCTAAGAGATTGTGAATCTGAAATTTTAATTGAGATTATCTTATGACCGGCTTTGCGTCATTTAAAGTAAAAAACTTAATTCTCACCATTCCAACTATGAAGCCTTAAAACCAGAAAAATAATATAATAAAGTTATATTGAAAATACTTCCTTCCTCACAAGGTATTCTGGTATAGGTTAGTTGACCATAATGTTTTGTAAACCAGTTATCTCTTATACCAGGGATAGACAAATCGACCTTCTAGCCTCGGCTGAGCCCTTGGTTCGATTTCCTTTGGAGAATTTGTCCACCTCCTAGTCCCCCAATGCCCATGTTCACCGTTTCTGACAAGGCTTGTAAAGGTGGAGATGCAAATTCCTATGTATTAATTTTACTAGAGACGCGATCATAACTCATTATAACTGCTTTGACATGTGAGCCATCGTTTAAATGCGTTATTAACTGTGAAACGATTTGAGAATAATTAGTGGCGGTTGGAGCAGTTTCTTCCTGCCTTGAAAATCTGCCATGAGACGTGGTGGTGGACAAACACCTTACAAATTTCACTACTACCAATTTTATTAAATTATTCCCCTGTCAACCTGGGATTTTGACAAATGGCCACGACTCAAACAGGGGAAGGTGCTATATTGCAGAGACGTGGTGGTGGACAAACACCTTACAAATTTCACTACTACCAATTTTATTAAATTATTCCCCTGTCAACCTGGGATTTTGACAAATGGCCATGACTCAAACAGGGGAAGGTGCTATATTAATTCTTTCAGACTTTGAGTTCCAACACGCTCAAATCAACAAAATTTGGTAAAATCCTCAAGACTCAGCCAGGGGACCATCAGGTTACAGCTAGGTGAGCGTTAGTTTAAAACAAATGCATGGATTTTCAGGTCGATGATCATCCTATATTTTATCATTACCAATCTGCATAAATATGTCTAACCAATTTTGTAACTAACCTAGGTATAAAGCTTCTACAGTTCCAGCACGCTCAAATCAGCAAAAGTTGGTAAAATCCTCGAGACTCAGCCAGGGGACTATCAGGTTACATCCAGGTGAGCGTCAGTTCGAAAAGAAAATTATTTTTAAACTTATTTCTTCTATGATATAGTAAAATGCGTTATGCTTTCTGACTTTTTTGTCTTTATAGCGGTAAGGGACAGAGGCATTCACACACGGAGTGCTGGAGATCTCCCATCAACCGGATTGTAGAGTTATCTGCTGAAAGCAGGATGTTTTATATGGATGTTTCCTGGCTGAAAGTTTCATGACTGAAAGCTGTTAAAGCCGAAAAATGTTTAATGACTGAAAGCCGTTAAAGCCTTTTTTTTTAAATCTAGATCCATTTAAACTGCAGGGGATCTGGATTCAAGCCCAGATGAAAGTATCGACACGCCCGGCATTGAACACAATCCTGAAACTACCTCCAATGTCCCCAAAGGTGAAACAGTAAGCAAAACCATGGTCTCTGCCTTTCCTGGGGCTTTTTAGTTAAAAATGAGTTTAACACTTTTTACCGCGGCTGGTTAATCATCTTGGCCGATTATGTTGTTCATCATTACATGGAGGGCCCAGTGGTGTTTGCCTCAATAGTGGAATGCGAAGCTAAACCTCATGAAACAAGCCCAAACAGATGCTTTGATGTTGTTACACCACTGGAAAAAAGCGCTTGATAGCACCTTACTAAGCTTATTAAACTGGATGGATCCTACCCATAGGCTTTGGAGTGAGAGTCCAACTTCCCTAACCTATGAGCTTGGGTATGTTTGATAGATGTACAGAAAGTCTTTATGGTGAGAAGAGACAGGGAACAGGAGCAGGCGAAGTCATTGCTGAGTGATTCGCAGCTTCGACCAAAGCGCCTGCCATTTTAGTAGTGATCTTAAACGCTGAGGCAAAATTGCATTAAAGCTGCAGGTACTTTGAGATGTTACGTATCAGAAATGTCCGAAAATTTTCTTTTGTCGTTCTTGTCTTCGTATCTGCCCAGTGCCATGTTTTTAGTTATAATCAAAGGTTGTTTTGAAAATGAAAGCAGGAAAAGGAAAGAAATCCCACTTTTTTGGTTCGGCAGCCTCACTTTATTCAAAAGAAAATGAATCCTTTCATATTAATCGAACAAAAGTTATGGCTTACAATTTCCTGTTAAACAAAGTTGGATGGAAAAATTGTTCATCATAAAATAGTGAAATTCGCAAGTGTTTAAACTTTTTGACAAAGTTTGCTACAACTGTACTATGAGATTATGGTCATGCTACATCACGGTATAGCTCATCCCTTTTCTAAGAGAAGGAAAAGTTGTAGCTGTAATATCTCAGAATATTGCAGCTGTAATATCTTAGAATATTCTGCAAATACGGCAGTGCTACCCTAAGCCGTCAGGTCTTTTTCATGGGCAGCTTTGCATCATTATATCGATTACATTGTAAAGCGGCTCTTTCAAATTCAAAATTCAAAATTTAAGTTTACCTCCAAGAGCAGGACTAGTTATGAGTAGCTAGCTGTTGGACTGGTTTTTCCTAGTTCTCATGACTGCCAGACGCCATTGCTACCTTCATAGTTGCATCAATCCTTATAGGAACTTGCTCACTCTACAAGGTGATTATGACATTTTGTTTGGCCTTCTTTGATCCGAGTTTTTGTCCTACCTCCTTTGATTTGGTCAAGTCTCAAATGATCATTTTTTTTAGAAGGTAAGTTTAGTTATTAAGCCCTTGTTGTGGTACGTGAATGAACTGAGGGATTTATTTCTTTATAATCAGAGGAGAAGCTATCTTACTTTCCTGGTAGTGTGCCTTCTGGTTTCGGTGAGGAGTGAGGCAGAAGGAACAGACGATCTTTAAACAAGTTTCTTCTTCATAAGCTTCAAAGGAGAGATGCTCTAGTAATTTGGGATAAGCACGTTACTAGTGAATAAATCTTCCATACAAAGCCATCCATCCATTATGCATGTCAAGCTATGTGGGATGCCATATTGAAATCGGGACTAGTTATGCACATAAATTGGTATTTATGTGTGCGAGACTTGTTTTCAACGACATTATAATTTATTTATTATGTGTGTGCGCTGGAATAGTTTATTTTGTGCGTGCGCTGGAATAGTTATGCGGTATTGTGGCTCTCCCCCACTGCCAGACTCATCCTTTCATTCAATGTTTATGTTTTGTATGTAATAGCAAAAAAAAGACAATTTTACAATTATGGGATTGACTTAATTTTGGGTTACATTCTGTACTGTAAGGTAGAAAACAATGCTAGTTTAAAAAGTGAATTAGTGAATTATAATATGCGATGGAATTTATGTTTTACATAATAATCTTTCCAAGATCTTTTATTTTCAGGTTCCCATGAGTTGTGGGAGGATTCAACAAAGCCTAATGAATATATTTGGTTGTCTTTGGCAATTTAGTGATTCATCCACTAAATACAATTCAATTATGGAATGATTATGTCCATTTATAAAAGGGAACGACTGTTGAGTCGACAGGATTGATAGAGAAAAAATATGTAAATATTTGCAAGCTATGGCAATTAAGGAGTCCGCCATACAAACTGAAATAATCAACACTTCAAATTTGATCATGTTGGCAATTGTTCGTCCTCAAATTGAAGTGGTGAACATGGCATCAACTGGTTAGATATTTTGTTTGCCTATTGTATTTAATGTTGACAATCTGGGCATTCAATCCTCCATTCATTATGTCATGCTCGGTACTCATTCCTCGTTATCTACTAAAATCAATTGGTTTTAGCTGGTATTCACAAGTTACATTAGAACCATATTATTTGCACTTGCATTTTCATTGATTCAATCACAAAAGTTGGTTATTCATTGTTTTAGAAAATGAATAAATTTCACCTCTCGTAATTATCAAGGTATCAAGCTTTAAATTTGTTGTTTTACGTATGTAACATGAGTCTATTAATTGATGAGATATTGGATGAATTTTGAGTTTATTTAAGTAACATGAGTCCATATAATAAAACCGGTCAAAACCAACCGGTTTTGTACGGAACCGGTCATTTCTGGTTTGAGACACTGGTTTGACCTGTAATAAAAGTGCAAAATTTGATATGCCAATGCTTTATATTTTTTACTTTTTAATTAGTTTTTTTAATATTATGTTATTTTATATTTACAGTATACTTTTGAAGCATCCATCAATTAATTCATATGGTGTAAAATTTGAGCTTTGTTTTTAATTTGATTTATTTTAAATTTCATAGATGCATATCCATATAATACAAGTGTAAAATTTGGATTTTGTTTTAAGTTTGATTTATACAAGTGTAAAATTTGGATTTTGTTTCAAGTCTAATGATTTTGTTTCAAGTCTAATTTATTTGAAGTGTAAAATTTGGATTTTGTTTTAAGTTTGATTTATTTTAAATTTCAAATATGTTTATTTTGTTATTTCAAATATATATTTTTATTTTGAATATATGAACTTTATTTTTGAATTGATACATTTGGTTATTTGAAATGTATATTTTAATTTTGAATAGATACACCCTAGTTTGAATATACTTATTTTGAATTAATGCATTTTATTTATACTTTTTTATACACATTATTTTTATTGAAAGAGTGGTTAATAGTTTGAGTTTTGCATCTTACTTTTTTTTGTCATTTGTTATAAGCATATTTAGATCTTCATTTCACATAATTTGATTTTGCATATTATTATGCCCCTTATCATAGAAAATATAGTTTTTATGAAGATTGTATTATTCATGTAGGTGGAATTAATTTTTTTACATTACTAAAGTCAAGACAATAGTATATAATTTTTATATTATTTTATTAACTATTTTTCTTAAATGGGATTGGTTAGTAAAAATGATCTCAACCTTGTAAAATGGTGTCCAAGAGAATGGCAGGGTGATAAGATCATCATGCATTTATTATTTTAATTGGAATACTAAACAACTTCTTGTTAAACTCATCAAAATCATATGATATCACATATCCACCACAACTTTACTAAATACCTAAAATCAAAATATTATACTCAATTGAATTTTACATCTCATGGTTCAGTTTTTCATTTTTAGTTTTACATCTCATGGTTCAGTTTTTCATTTTTAGTTTTACATCACATGGTTGCCTTTTCATTTTTATTTTTACATCACATAGTTGCCTTTTCATTTTTATTTTGAACCATTAACGTCATAATGTTTTTTTAAGTGAAAAAAGCTATATCATCTACCTCAATGTTGCCATGCTTCCCTTGATAAGATAGATACGATGATATACCATGCCATACTTGATTATCGTAGACTAATGATCAATCAACAACATGTACACGTAAATGGTGAAGGTAAATGTTATGCAGAACTAGAGAGTGCTAAAATGGTTTTTTTAAAGAAAATAGGCAAAGTTTATTAGGTGTGGAAAATAAAAATTATAATAATTTTCTTTTATATGGAAGTGTTTATGTAGATTTATCCGATAAATTAAAATTGATGTTCATATAGCTTTATATATTAACTTAAAAGTTATTTTAATAATTAAATTATTATCATATATTGATATATATCAACTTAAAATAATATTGAAATAATATTTATTTTGATATATATATATATATATATAAACTTAAATGTTGGATGTGTAATATTTCTAATAATTTAAATCTATGTAACATTAATAAAAATCATAAAGTTGAATTGAGAGTTACTAATCTATGTAACATCAATAGAAATCATAAAGTTGAATACGAAGTTACTGTGAAATCATAAATCATAAAAAATGGAGATTTATGGATTAAATAACAATATTTTTTAAACTAATATTATATAAATTTAATAGTTAAATAATGTCTTCCCCTAACTAGATTTGAGTGTCTCGATAAATTTGAAGTGAAAAATTAAGATGTTCCTAACTTTGGCCCACCCTTTTCCTCTTTCTAAGTCTCAAATTCTTTGATAAGTATTCTGTTTCCCTTGTATAGAGGGATTTTATGCCTTATTTTCTTACAACTCTAGTCCTATTTCATTTGCTTTAAAGCAGAGGAAAAGGCTCCCATAATGGTGGTCTCAAATGCAACTCAAATTATGATGAAAACAATGTAGAAAATCACATTTAAACTAATTTTAGAAAATCCTCTCAATAACGCATGATGTGTGATTAAATGTGACCTAAAATGAAAAATTATGGATAAAATAAAATAATATTATTTTACACGAGGGAAAAATACATTATTTAATTATTACAGTTTATTAAATAGCATTTAAAACATTCTCAAAGTTAAACTACTTAAACTTTGAGTTTGTCTCTTTATGGCTAAATTAAAATACAATAACTACTTAAATTATATTTTTTTGTTTATTTAATTATGAGCAAGCACTTAATAATGTACTTGTTGTTGTGCTAGTGAACATATAATTATGCACCAATACATACAATTTCAAATAAATAATGTATTTGTGGTTGTGCTAGTGTACATATAATTAGTTTGTCTTTTTAGTGTATCTTTGAGAATATATGGTATATTTTGGACTGTATTTTGATAAGTAGGATGTTGATACTATGATCATCTATGGCTATGATCTTATGTAAGAACACTATATGTGGTTTTTTTTTATACTTTGGGAGTATGGGCAATTATCACTTGTGATATTGCACTATCTGAATAATGTAATTTTGTACTTGTATATAAAATAATGAATTAGACTATCATAAAAAAAAGTGTACATATAATTAAGCACCATCAAATAAAATCATAGAAATAGACTATCATTTTCATTATAGGTAACAATTTTGCTGCATCTAGATTTTAAAGAAGGAATTTTAATATTGGAATTATATGTTATTTTTATTTACATTTAAGTGGTTGCCATTTAAAGAATCCATAAATAAAATATTAGGCATTGAAATATATAAAAAATATATTTAAGAAATGTAATAATATATTATATTTTTAATATTTTTTAATGGAGAGTGCTTCATAAACCTAGTTAAGAGGATTGAAATATATACATCCATATCTGTCCTCTGTTACCAAAATAACAATTAAATTATTCATTTTTAAATGCATCAATTTTTAAAAGCTATATATAAATAGCTCCTCCCCATAGCAAGTGGCAATATCGGGGACATTGCCACCATCGTGGCTCTTGTTTAAAAAGTAGTTTGCATACTTTACATCTTATTATTAAGTCTTTATACTACCATCATCGATGCTATGTAAATACTCTTAACTCTTCATACTACCATCGTCGATGCTATGTAAATACTCTGTTGGACACTATATGGTGACAGTAATTTGTTTTGAAAGTTATATACTGATTATGGTCTTTTTCATTTTTGCTTAAGATCTATTTTAAAGGGCAAGGTTTATGGTCTTATTTAGTCTTTACTACTAATACATGAACCTTTAATTTCCTATTAGGCATGTGTTTGGGGTCGTCTTGTTTTTGGGAAATAGTAACCCATACTGAAGCATGGCTTTAGATCTTTATACTAAGTGCTTATACTCCATCTACCTCAGCATACTAAAGTCCTAACTTAAAAACATACTAGCATTATGCATTAGAGGAAATTTGGGGTCTAAAATGGGCCTTATAAGAAAACGTGCCAAAATAAGTTTTTGTGAGTTGGAATTCAAGAACCAATAGAATTTCAATAAAATAAGTCAACCATAATGGTTGAATTGACATATTTGTCATTAAAAAAAACTACTTTTTTTGTTCGTATTTTTGACATATCTCATTGTGTTTTTACTCAAATTTCGATCAGGAGAGCTCGTTGGATGGGGAATTTGATTATGCATCCAACGAGTACCCACACTGCATACTTTTGACGGACCCCACTACCCCAAAAACAATAAATACCTGAAAAAATGTGATGATGATGTCATCATCATGTTTTTTCAGGTATTTCTTGTTTTTGGGGTAGAGAGGTCCATCAAAAGTATGCGGTGTGGGTACTCATTGGATGTGGAATCAAATTCCACATCCAACGAGCTCTCCCGATCAAAATTTGAGTAAAAACACAAGGAGATATGTCGAAAATACGAACACAAAAAGTAGTTCTTTTCTTTCTTCCTCCAAAATTAATCAATATTATTTTATTATTTTAACTATTATTTTATTATTTTTACTATTATTTTATTATTTTTCTTAGGAGGCCCATTTTATACCCCAAAATTCCTCTAATGTCTACACATACTTTAGAATTTGTGACACTTCACCTTGGATAGGAGATGTCATGGACATTATAATAACACTTGCAAAGCCTAAGTAAAGAGCTCATGGGCAGGAATACTATACACAAAAAGTGTGACAAGACTGACATTCAATCCTTTGGACAGATGTCGATGAAATAAAAGTGCAAGGGTTGCAACTAAGAGTTGTTCACATGCAGCCCATGTGACTGCATTAACTCCTCTAGATGGCGGGTATAGGAAGGATTTCAAAACCCAAAGGTTTTAATATGTCCTGAAGATTTTACTTGTCCTTTCAGAGGAGTGGATGATAACTTCTTTCTTGTCTTTGCATCATGCCTTCCATCGCTCATTCTTGTCAATTTACAGTTTGCAAAAAGGGGAGGAAGGAGCCAAAGGCCTTGGCCCTCAATCCTCTTTAACACGGTCCAATCTAAAGCATCATGCCGATGGAGTTATCATTCTGGTGCCAATCAGGTTGAATCTTTTCAACGCCGATGAGGTAAATGTCTCCACTGCTCTGTCATTTACAGAAAAAAAATATTTTAAACATAATCTATCTAAAATAAAACATTATTTTAACTTATGTATCTTATTTATGTGTAGGTGGTTTCCTGGTTGGTCTTCTGTAATAAAAACTTCTTGGAAAAAAGCTAGCCGCAGAGGCTTTGCAGCTGGTAAGATCATGGCTTCACCCCTTTGAGGATTTTGTGGATAAAACTTAATATCTTGAGGTGTATACAAATTTGTAAGTTTTCGTTTTATCCCCTATGCCTGAGTGTTGCAGATGAAAGTATGTCTACAAGGGTTAATCCGAACTTTGTGGAGTCTTCGATTATGCCATATACTTCTGGTTTTGAAGTTTTATTTGGTTATAAACTTGTTTTTACTAGGGTAAGAACCTGCGAAGATTCGATACTGTAATCTCTGATATAAAAAAAAGGTTAAGTGACTATGTGAAATAAGACTTAATCTTATATGTGTGTTTAACGCCATAGCCATGGGGCATCCTCTCCCCACCTGACTATCAACTTGAAAGTGACACTATTTCTTTGGTAGTTAAGCTTCCATGAGGATTTTTAATACTGAAATCTCCTTACTTAAGCAAGAAAGCGACTATATATATATCTATATATAGATAGATAGACAATACTGCTTTGTGTGACAACTATTCTATAGCATCGAGTTTTCTTCTACAATTTGTAAGGTTATAGAAAGAAGTCGTGAGGCCTTAGTGTTATTTTGCTCATATTTATAAAGGACCTTAAGGTCTCTTTTCTGTAATTCATGTCGTATCGTGGAATCACTAATGGTTGTTCTTACGGTTGAGACTCATGAGGGCTTATAAGCCTATGAACATGTTAAAAATATTGTAGCTTCATTTCTTAAACTCGATAAGAAAATTTTTGAAGCTACTGAAATGTTTTTCCAGCCTGTTTAAAGGTTTAGAGTTTGTATTTAACTATACGGTGAACAATTTTCCAACTATCGTTTTGATTGAAAAAAAATAAAATCTGTAAGGCCTTTGTTACTATCATCGATAGCTAGCAATGTTGTGAGGGTTTACAAAAATAGTTTTTCTTAAAAAAATTTGCAAAGGCCGAGGAGCCAACGTTCAATAATTATGAATGTTTACCCTTATTTACTAATTGCAGTTGAACTTACCGTGTGCACTTGATGTATAATAAAACTTCAGTTTTAGGGTTTTGATAATTTATTTATATACTATAAACGACTGTGAATTTAACCTGTAATAAATATGTTGAGGAAGGTGAGATCTGATCATTGAAATACTCAGAATTTTCAGTATAAGTTCTTTTCTAAAAAAAAATTATTTCCTAAATCTACTTTCCTATATATATAATAAAAGTATCAAAGAGTTATGTTCTTACTTCGATTCATTAATTTCCTATGTATATATATGTATTTATTTGTTCTTGTATATAACTAATTATATTATAAAAGTTTATCATATATTAGCTTTTATTCTCATGTTACTATTTCTTCGTTTATATTCATTTCTATGAGAATCTACAATAATTTCCTAGTCACTTCGATATTAGTTTTAACCATACTTGCATTAAAATATTATGACTATCTTGAAGACAATTTGTAATTTGGGTTACTATTCTATTGGATCAACAGTTCTAAGGTTTCGTTGTTTTGTTTTAAAAGTGTAAGCCTTACTCTAATTAATCAGTTTTGTTCAAAATAAATCCAATACGTCAAGAGACTCTTTGAGATTTTATTCTGTAGATAAATACTGCAGAAACAACACCAGTTTAAAATCAGAATCATGTAACCAATGGTAAGATAGGTCGATAATCTCGACTTGGTGTTACATTAATAGTTTAGCTTATTATTATGATTTTAGGTGAACTCTAGTTATTCTAGATTAATACTTGAATTGATTAAGAAGAAACAAACCGTTCTTAAAGAGATTAGTATAAACAGAGTATTTGAGATGAACTTGGATCCAATTAATTATAATGCTAAACTATTAGAGAAATAAGGATTTGGGAATAAATAACTTATTTATATATAAAATAAAGAACTCTGTAATTTATTCTCGCTCCTAAACTTGTAAAGTAAATGAAAGTTCAGTTTATTTAACTATAAAAGGTTTATCTAATGAATTCAGGGCTATACTTGTATCTAAACTAAATACCAGATCTTCTGATTAACAGTGAATTATAAACAGTTTACAATTACTTCTATTTTCTGAAATAAAGAAGATACATATTCATTCGATCATTCTGATACTACTATTCATTTCAGAAGATACATATTCATTCGATCATTTTGATACTACTATTCAACATAATTTATATCTTCCAGTATCGGAGTACGTCACTTCGATGAGAGGAAAAATATAGGTCATTTTTAAACTCATTCCCTTTTCAATCAGTTTCAATGCAAATACTTCATCAAATAATCATTGAATAACTATCATTTAACTAAAACCATATTTGAAAATAATTTCAGCTTAGTCAAACAGAAGTAAAAAATGTATTACAAATATAGAGTTGGAACCTGGATGTGTTGCAGAAAAGGGACTAACACCCAAGGGAGACTGTTGCACCCAACCTTTTCCTAAAGCAGCCAAATCACTTGCTTAGGACTCTCGAGCTTGCTCACTGCTCCACTAGGACGGAGATCTCTACTACACAGCAGACTTATGCAACTTAGCACTCAACATCATACTTAACTCAACAAATCACTTTAGCTATCCCCTCATCAAATTCTTTGTGTGCCTGACTTTTCAGTTTACATCATTCACAAAGTTCATTCTCTCAGAAAATAGACTAAGTAGTGAGCCTCCTGCTCAATTTGATGGCTTAAATAAGATTTCCTAGGTATTTGGGTCAATTTTGGAATTTAATGAGCTACCCAACTCAGTTCCCCCTCTTAGGGAACATGACCATGTTTTTAGGGACCATGCTCTTGCAACAGCTAGAAAGTGAATGCTACTGTCGCCACTTTTCAACCAGCCTTCTACAGCTGCTCCTTAGTCCTAGTAGGCAGTGAACACTCATTTAAAATTCTTCCCCGAATATGTGTCTCCTTTTATTAATTATTAAAATAAATAATTTTTTAATTACAGTCGTCCTTGACAGACTTGGTATTAAACTTTACAATAAAAATTAACATAATGTTTTTGCTGAAATAAATAATAAATAAATATTTTTTTTTCCAGTTTTGGGTATGTTACAATGTATCACTTTGCAGAGTAAATAATATGTTCATAAATGCAATTTGTGTGGGTTGAAAAGAACAACCCAAAGAATCCAAGGCGTACAAGTCCTTTCACATGTATCATGCTCACCAAGTTGTCAATACAGTTTTTAATGTCAAAGATAATAATTCTTTTTTTTAACTTAAAATACAACTTTTTCTATTCTATGGGGAATCAAAGGGCTTACTATCCTTAGGAATGGACTGAGGGTCGTTGGACCTCCATCTTATGGGTACCTTATTCCTTCATGCCATTGTTAAATACAATAATTTAATTGGGGCAAGAAATTCAATTGCCTTATGGGTACCTTATTCCTTCATGCCACTGTTAAATACAATAATTTAATTGGGGCAAGAAATTCAATTGGGGGCAATGGGGCAAGAAATTCAATTGGGGGCAACAAGTTCGAAAGAGGGCTTATGTGTATGCAAAGTTTTTTTTAAGTGATGGTATATCTATTGAATTTTTTTAGTGGTGAATTATAATGGTCAAGACTTAAATATTTAAGAGGAGAAATTCCAATAAAATACATAGAGATTTAACAATACTATTGTATCATTTACAAAAGTTGAACATTGGTGAAAAAAATAATAATCATTCCTCCAAACCACTCAAACTACATTTAATGGATACTAAAGTAAAAAATTAAACAAAGATATTTTGTTTTTTTTTTAAATACAAAATTCAAAACAGTTAATATCACTTGCTTAAACTCTTCTTAAAATTATTTGTTCAAAACTTTACTAAATAAAAAAGTAATAATAATAAAGAATGTGCACCCCTTATTTCAATGCTCAAAATCTTACACTAGTCAACATCTTACACCATTACATGAGAGCCTACTAAGTACACCCTCAAAATATATATAACTAGAGGGAGTTGTTTGGTGAAAGATAGTATGAAGCGAAGCTAAGGAGCGAAGGAAAGGATAACTTTTTCTAAAGTTTTATATGTCCTTTACATTTTAATTTTTTCGGTCACAATGGTGATAGATGAAGTAGATTGTGATTCTACCACTCCAATAGGACTTAATTTCTCTTTCTCCCACAAGTGGCGAACTCACAAAATAAGGTGATGTCCACTCCCACGCGTGAGAGACAAAGGACCTGTCTTAAAGAGGACAAATCAATAATATCTAATAAAGGAGGCAAGTTAAGAAAACGTACAGGAGCCAAAGCAAAAAAATACATAGCATCCTTAACAGTAGGGAAGGACATTTCGGTAACATAAATACCTGAATACCTCTTGTTGGCACTGGTAGGACGTTTCTGCAGGAAATCAGTCGATGAAGCTGCTCTTCAGAGGTGGATGGAGATAAACTAGAGTCCCCACTCGCGGCAATTACTAGAGTTCCATATTCTCTCTCGAGGATAGATTTTTTTTCAGGTCAAGACTGAGGCAGAAAGGCAGATACTGTTAAAAAACAATTGGCAATGGGGGACTTCAGGATTAATTATTAAGAACTGGAAGGTGGACTTTGATGCCAACAGGGAACCTCAGAACGTACAGAAGATTTAGGCCACCGAAGTCTCCCTATTAATTTTTGGAAAAAAGAGACTCTAGAGGCAATAGAATATAAAATTGGAAAATTCGTAGCTTTGGAAGAAGGATGGGAGCAGAAAGTGGACAGAAGGTGTGCCAAAATTCTAATCGAGGTAGATTTGCATGATGGGATGTTCAAGGAAATTCATTTGGAGCTTCATGGGAGCCTGTGGAGACAAAGGTTGGACTACTGGAACATTCCATTCCAGTGCTTCTCCTGCAGACAGGTAGGCCATATAGTGTGGGACTGTCCGAATCCAGAATGCAGCCCACAATAGCTTAGGAGACAATGGGATAAAAGGCCAGTTCAGAATGAAAAAAGGAGTGATGCAAGGTCAAAAGATGGCAAGCAAAGAGATATCTCGATAGAATAAGGGTTACCTCATGCGCTCCCTGGTAAGATGGAAACTTCTCATGTTAATTCTACACCCGTCTATAATGTAAACATGTTTTGCCATGAGAAAACCCCTCCCAGGACATTTGTTCCTCATGCTGAGAGTAAGGTGGTATCTCCTGTCAAGGAGATGAGCTAAATATAGCCTACACTCATCATGTGTTTGGAAAACAAGGTGGTTACACTGATTAAGTAATTGACGGACACTTGTATTAGTCCAGACAAGGGGGAGAAAAAGGTGGCGTCCCCTAAGGAAACTCCTTCTTAGATTAAGCATAAAATCTATAACACGCGGTCTAAAGTGATAGAAGACAAAGAATAGGTTTCATCAAGAAGGTTAACAATAGACAAGGGGACCAAGGTCACAGTAGGAAGGAAATCTCATATAGTGATAGCCAAATCACAAGTTGAGGTGGACATAAACAATGGAAAACAAGCTACAATTGGTAGGACCCTTAGAAAAGGGAAGGCCCAGACTAGGGTCTCGTGATGTTAGTTCTATCCTTCAATGCAAGGGGGTTGGGGAGCTCCCCCAAATTAAAATTTCTCAAAAGGATGGTCACAAATTTCAAACCTGCGATCATCTTGCTCCAAGAAACAACAATGGAGGGAGAAAAAGCCAAGGAAGTTTTAGAGCCATGGCTCAAGGGCTAGAACTTTAGACACATTAGTTCAGAAGGTCATTTTGGGGGTTTGATAACCTCCTAGAATCAGGATTTCGAGGAAATAGCAGAGGTTAAGCATAATACAATGCTTAAATCAGTCCTCAAGGAGAAAGCCACAGGAGAAACCTACACCCTATTTAATGTTTAACCTTATCAAGACCAGAAAGGGTTTTGGGAGACTTTCTTCTCTTCAGGAATAGTGGAGCTAAAGAATATGATACTCGGAGGGGATCTAAATATAACACTATTAGATAAATAAAATTGGGGTTCATTATCCCAAAATGAAGACATGAGCTCTTTCTTTGCTACGCTCTTTGACTCGAAATATCTGGTGGAAATTCAACCCCTAAAGCTTACCTCGACGTGGAGGAACAAAAGAAGTAGGGATCAAGCCATTTCCAATAGGTTAGACAGGTTTTTTCTTTCCAAAAATTTGCTTTCAGGGTCTTTGATTGTTAAAACATGGGTAGAAGTAGGAGGCCTATCTGACCATCTCCCAATCCTCCTTCAAATCCAAAACCCTGAAACGACGCTGATGGCCCCGTTCAAATTTAACCCTGCTTGGCTAAAGGAGGAAGACTACTGAAAGTTGGTAGGATACACCTCGACCCCGCTAGCTATCACCCCCGGTATCACCTTCATGAAGTAGATGTCGGATAACCTACAAAAAATAAATAAGGTGACAAAACCCTAGGCAAGGGTCTACTCGGCTAATCAACAGAAAAAAATCAAAGAGATTGAATGGTCCTTGAAGGAGTTGTATAGTCAAAATAGTGTTGGAATCTTCACAGAAGAAGAATTGAAAGCAGTCAGGGACAAGTAACTAAAAGGACAAGAGCTTCTAGCTAGGGAGGAGGAGATCTTAAGATTACAGAGCAGAGCAATATGGATCAAGGAGGGGGACAATAATACAAAGAGATTTCATAATTTTTTCAACCAGAGAAGGAATATAAACATGATCTCGACAATAAAGGATATGAATGGGATAATGGTCAGCTCTTTCAAAGAAAAATCAGAGGCTGGGGAGAAGTTTTTTAAAAACCTTTTCAAAGAACCAGAGGGTTGTAATATTCTGGAAATTCTTAAGGTTATCAACCTTTTTCCAAAACTGATAACTGAGGAAATGAACAATTTCCTGAGGAAGGAGGATACAGAAGAGGAGATGGAGAAAACAATTTACTCCATTCAGAAAGGTAAGAACCTGGGACTAGATGGTTTTACTATTAAATTCTTTCAGGGGTTTTTGGACCTAGTTAAAGAAAATTTATTAAAGGTGGTGCAAGAATCCAGAGGGTCAGGAAGGTTTTGGGAGCATTGAACTCCATGTTCCTGGCTCTCATCCATAAGAAACAAGACCCCACCTCCTTTGAATATTTTATGCCTATCTCATGTTGCAATGTAATTTATAAAATAAATGAGAAGACTTTAGCTCAAATGTTGAAGCCAATTTTTAAATGAAATCATATCAGAAGAGCGATATGGATTTCTATTCAATAGGAAAATCCATGATGCGGTATCTCTTTCGTATGAGGAAATCCATTCCATAAAGCGAACTAAGAGCAAATCCTTTTCCTTAAAACTTGACCTATCAAAAGCTTATGACAGGGTTAGCTGGACCTTTCTAAGATTGGTTATGATTCAAATTGGGATGGATTTAGAGACAGTCAACTGGATAATGGGATGTGTTCAGTCGGTGTCCTTCCCAGTACTGATTAATGGCTCATCCTCCAATTTCTTCAGATCTTCTAGGGGCCTTAGACAGGGATGCCCTCTCTCCCCTTTTTTATTCTTGTTGATTGTAGATGCCCTAAGCAGAATTATCCACCAAGAAAAATGAGTAGGCACCTATAAAGGAATAAAGGTGTCTAATACAGAAGAATTATCTCACATACTGTTTGTGGACGATGTGATAATGATGGGAGAGGGGTCTTTGGAAAACCTAAAGGAAGCGGAACAAATTCTGGATTTATATAAGAATGCAGCAGGCATGCACATCAATGTTGAAAAGTCCATTCTCTCTGAAAATGGCTTCCCAAAAGAGTTGAGGAATAAGGTAAGCATCAATTTCCCTTACTCCTTAAAACCTATGGATGAAGGATTTAAATACCTAGGTTCGTTTTCAAACCTAATGATTACTTATTTAAAGATTGGATGTGGCTGTACAAAAAAATAGAAGATCGCATTGGGTGTTGGATTTACAAGTTCTTATCCAAGGGAGGAAGGATGGTGCTCCTCAAGGCAATCCTTCAAAGAATTTCGGTATATTGGGCCACCATCGCTTACATTCCTAAGGGTATCTTATAGAAGTTAAGGAAAAATTTCTTGTCCTTCTTATGGTCTGTCAACAAACATTCTAAAGGAATCCCCTTAGATACATGGAAGTTACCAGCTAGCCCTAAAGACTTAGGCTGATGGAGTATCAAGAACCCATTTCTTTTATGTCAATCCCTGGGGGAAAAAAGAATGTGGTGCCTAATCAAAAACCCTAATTCCTTATGGGGGAAGGTCTTAATCTCCAATACTACCCCAATGGGTCCATCCAAGCATGGATCAGAAAGCAAGATAAATCATTCAAGAATGGGTCCATTGGTTGGAAATTCATGGTGCTAGCCTTCCCTTAAGTAGGGAATTGGTTGGCATGGTTGGTAAGCAATGCAAAAGAAGTTTGAGTGGGAGAAGACCCTTAGTCAGGAGAAGGGGAGAGTTTTAAACTATCGGAAGGCCTAGTCACTAAAATAAGAAGCCTAGGAATCTACACTCTAAACTAAGATTTCTCTATCTCATTGCAGAGGGAAACAATTTGGAAGAATTTAGAGGATCTAGGTCTAGAAGAAGGGTTAAGGGAAGAGTGGACAAAATTTGTCTCTCTGCTTAAGTCCAGTTTTATTCATTTAGAGGAGGGCAAGAAAGACAAATTAGTTTGGACCAAAAATCCTATTAATAGGGATTTCACAGCCAAACTAGACTATAAGAATTAGTCTTCGGAACAGTATCAGGGGGAAAAGATGGAATGGTGGAATACTTTATGGAAATCTGAAGGCCCCTTAAAAGCTAAATTAAGTCTATGGATGGCCCTAAATAACAAGCTCTTAATCTGGGATAACTTGCAGAAGAGAGGATGGAATGGGCCAAGTCGATGTCCACTTTGTCTTTCTGAGGAGGAAACTGTTTCTCACTTGTTTAATCTCTGTTCTTATGCATATTCTATATGGAAGGAAGCATGTAAAGAATTAAAGTTTCAAGGGACACCAGGGGGCTCTCTTGAACACAAAACCAAAGCTTGGTGGACCAAAAAATTAGTATGTTTACACAGTGCTCTCCCATCTCTTTTCTCATATGGAATTTGGTGGGCCAAAAACACAGTTACCTCCAATAATAAATTGATTCCTCCTAAAGTAACTTCATCTCTAGTGGTATAGTGGTCCAAGGAGCACAAATCCATAGAAAAAGAGCCAAAATTAAAGATTCTAGTACCTCCAAAGATAAACAAGGTTGTTCCTTGGGCATTCTTTGATGGTGAAAGCCAAGGAGATCCTTCTGTGGGAGGGTTGGGAGGAGTGACCTATTTCTTGAACAAACATAAGATGCAAGCCAAATTTTGTCCAGGACATTGTACCAACAGCAAGGCAGAGCTAGCAGCCCTGCATCTAGTCCTAAACCTGGTAATAAACAACAATGTAACACAGCTCCAAGTTTTTGGGGATTCCAAAGAGGTGGTAGATTGGGTTAACGGGAAGATACAAATCAATGCTCCTCACCTACAACAAGTACTGAAAGCTATTAGAAGGCTTTTGGAATTCTTTATAGGATTTAGAATCTCCCATATATACAGATAGATGAACATGGAAGAAGATGGGCTATCAAAGTTAGCATTGCTACTTGACCCAGCTAACCTAGAAATAGAAGAAATAAAAGAGAATTTGCAACACTTTGTTGGGATAAATGGTTTTGTCATGTAAAATGAATGAAGATGGACATACTATAGAGGTTTTTGGGTATTTTTAGCAGTGACATAATTTTTCACGAAGGGTCAATCTTTGATCTAGACCATGTATTTTGTGATATACAGTAACACTCTTTAATTACTTGTGACAATATCGAGGTATCGCTCTGATTATTATTTATGAATATAAAGAGAGTTCCTAAGGAATAATTCATGGTCACTTTTTATTTAGAGCGACAGTTATTTTCCTATTGGAATATATATATATATATATATATATATATATATATATATATAACACTTAATAAACCAATTATCACGAGTGACTTTTTAACAATCCCTATGACTTAGGCTTAATATAATCCCTTTATTTAGCATGTTTTTTTCATTATAGTTTTGACGTAGAATTTATAAGATTGTAATAAAGTTTTGGATGCGAATAAAATTACAAAAATAAATACCACTCTTTTCTCATAATGTAAAGTACAGTTTTTTTCATTTCGATAATGCATTTCATCCCTATTATGAATGAGAAACCAGGTTTGTAATTTGATAAACACTCTAACATCACGAGTAAACTTGATGTTTATAATTTGATAAACACTAGATATCATCATGATAGTGGTTATTAGTAGTGAAAACTTTTGGTTTTTACATAATTGTATTTTATAAATTGGCTAGTAATCATGATAAGAATAGGTGGTTTGGTTGTTTATTATGAAATAATGATTAAAAAAATAACAATCCATATAAACCTATGTAAGTCAAATTTATATTTTTTATTTAAATAGATATTATCTTTTTACATTTCTACATAAATATGCCTGTCAAATATTTTGACGAATAAGTAATGCGATGTCAAAATCCAAAGCTTATAAGAACACTGTTAGTACATGGATTTTTCGAGGTTCCTGAGCCCTTGAAATACTTGGTATGTGACCCAGATATCAAACAAATGGCGTTGAATCATGAAGATCAAGAGTTAGAAGGCCACAATAGTTTCCCAAGACATGTAATCAGGACTTAGCGTAGAGTTAATAGATCCATCGTCAATCAGATTTTGATCATAGGACTAAGAGAAATAATGCTTGGTTGAATTTTAGTGTAGATATGGTGAAGGATAATCTAAAAGATCTATAGCAAAAATCAATCAGATCAACAGTCAAAATGGAAAATGCACAAATAAGGTGACAGGTAATTAAAAGAGAAAAAGTGGTGATCACTTTCAGAAAAGTCGGATCTAATATAACGGTGGAGATCAAGAATGCATCCATAAAGTGCAAGTACATTGTTGGGGTCTGACCATGCGCAATAAATAATACCCCTTGAGACGTGTGGCTGATTTTCATTGGCCACACATACTTGGGGGCCTTTTTATAAACCGCCTAGCAAGTGTGTATTACCACTCTATGAAACCAAGGTGGTTTCTACACAGGATAAAGTGGAAGTATTGTTGTTAGTCTGAGTCACCCCTACCAAGTCATCTCAATCAATTGGGACCCAGTTTCAGATGTCACATCACATCCCATTAGCCATTATTACCTTTCCAAGTGTCATTTTGAATTTTAAAGGTTGTTAAAGTCCAATTTTGTATGTTTGTATAGGTCATTATCATTTGAATTTCCAAGGCACCAGCTAACTAGACCTCCCATGCACAAGTACTCCACCAGTCGACCTAGTCATTAATATATAGAACCAGTCACCCTCCATGTCATATTAGTTCGGTAACTCAATTTTTCACCCAACTATGCTCAAATTTACTATTGCGATTAAAAATTTTACCCTAAATTGTAAATCGGTAAACCAATCCCCAAACTTGTCATTTTTTCACCATTGAAATGCCTTAGTCAACCTCTAAATCGACTCCAAATATTGTTTCATCCAAAAATGCGGTCATATTTGACTATCAAGCCGAGATCATAGATCCAAAAATTAATTATTTCGATTTAATCTAAACCTTGGGTGAAATACCAATACAAAGATTCTTTAGACCAAGACACACACAAGCTCTAGGACTCAGGCCTAGTACATTCAATGTGGCCCCCATTCATCCATTTCCTAGAATTTACTACCTGGTGTTCAACCTGCTACACTTCTAGTCGAAGAATCATCATGTCCTTAGATAGAACTAGGATTGTCTGTCACATTGATGTAAAAAATGTTAAAATTATGTTCATTATTCATGAAGAGGAAGGCCTCTAGCATGTAGTGAAATAAAAATGGCTCTAAAATTCCAAAACCTAAGCCCTAATGATAAAAATTCTATCGTAACCCATCATATGGAACAAGGTATGATTACTCAAAGCTCAAAACCTTCATATAAAACCCTGGTTTTGAAACCAAAATCCAGAAAATTCATTTCCCTCCTATGTACCATCTAGGTTATAGAAATGATGATGAAGTGGATGAAACTATATTAGGATTCTTAGCACACATGCCCCCTTTTGCTAAAGAAATCCCCAAATGGAGCATCTATGCTTTCCTAGCTCAATCTCTAAACCAATCATTGACTGAATATCCTTTCCTAGAGATCTTTAGATATCCATCATGCATGTTCTTCCTATTTCTATACCAGAACCACAAACATTTTTAATCCCTATGGTTGAAGATGACTGATGAAAACTTGAACACAGAATTCCCAGTATATGAATGGAACCTTATATTTGTCAAGAAAGCAAATAATTCAATTTTTACAGAGTTCACAAATAAAGTAATGAATATTGCATACTATGTCATTTATGGAGTTGATTTTCCCAGGATGCATAAGGAGGGTAGAGAATGGTTGTAGTTTACTCAAGAAACGAGAGTTTGTGACTAGTTTTTGTTTAAAGAACACACAATCATAATATTTTATGGTTTTGAAGGAAGACTATATAAGTTTCCCACATTCATGGCAATGAGAAATATAGCCATGCAGTATGTTAGACTGAGGTTCTTGTCAGATGAATTGCACTCTGGAGGCTTCAAACAACACAAGTTATTTCATATCCTGAAAGACGTGGGTCCTTTCTAGGTCAAATATCTCAATGTTGTCCAATACATGGAAAGATTCCTATAGCTGTTGAATTTAGAGAAGGTTGAACCAATGGCATATGATCCACACGGCGTCATATCAAAGCAGAGACTAGAGAATAAAAATTCAGCTTCTGAACCTACTCTCGGGCCATATTTAGAAAAATATTGCAAATAAATATAGTTGGGAGGAAGTTGAGAGGATTTTGAAATCTACAACAGAGTCAAGCGATCTTGAATAAGTAGTAGGGAAGAAAAGACGAGCAGAAGACAACGAAATAAACCAAGAAGGTATCCAAATAAGTTGGTGAAATAAACAAGCAAGAAATAGTCCACGGAAAGACACCAACAAGGTTCATGCCTTATTCATATTTGGAAACCACAGTCCCACAAAAATTAAAAACCATCACTCCTACATGACATGTCCTAGTTCAAACTGATTTGATATACGGAGAGATAAGAAAGGACAGTGTGCAGAGAATAAACTATGATAGGCAAGCCATGCTTACTAAAAAAATACTTCTTACAGTAGTAGATAGTGTGGAAGACAACTTGAGGTATGCAGTGATAGAGGCTATGGTGCAAATATCCACATGTTTAAGAGATTACATCGCTGAAGAACATGTGATAAACAATGATCTGTTTGGAATATGGATAAAGTGGATAGCTTCAAGTAGGAAAGCGATACGATATGTGCAGAGGTAGAAAAAATAAAAAAAACAAATAAAATACTGATAGAATCACTGAGCAAAGCTGGACACCTCCTAAAAGCATAAAACCGGACTACAAGAGACAAATAGTTCACCATCAAAGAGATGGAAGAGAAAATAGTGGCTTTAAGTGCCAAGCCAGATGATGGTTCTCAATTTAAATCACTTATAGCTAAGAAAGACAATGAAATAGAAAATATGAAGAAGCAACTAAAAATACCTAATATGAATCTAGTCCAAATAAAAGAGATCCACCAAGTGGAGAAAGAAAAAGAAGAACTATTAGTTATTGTGGTGAAATACAAAGGTTGGGTAGAAGAAATAGATAAAAGAATCAGTGAGATGACATCACAGATAGCTACATTAGAATTTCAACAAACTACTAGAGCACAAAGTGACCCCCCCATCCAATGGAATAGCTGCAGAGGTTATAGATTAAATACATGTTCATACAAGAACATAGAAAAGTGTCTAAGAGACTACAACTCAACTATTAGTACATGAATTAGTGGATGTGGATGAAATGGAAGAATATCAAGCTCTAGTTGAACTAGCCAAGATCGAAGAAGGTGTACAAACCAAGGTAAAAGTATTAGAAGACAATATAACCCAAAAAAATAATAGAATTCTTGAATTGGAACATGATGTCAGCAAAAAAGATGATAATATCACTGACTTGAAAAGAGATGTCGATGATCTAAAGGTGCAAGTTACATCATTGAAGATATATTCATAAGGATACTAAGATGCTAAGGAGAACAACTCAATAAATATGGTACAGGATAGCCCAAATATTCGTTGAAAATGGGATTTTATGGATTTAACGACTGTTGAGATGGATACATACAAGTCAATAATGGATGAAATGAAGCAAGTAGATACTACATTGGGATAAAAGCCTACCCAGGAAAGAGATACCATTGATTATCTTGATAACAGAACGAAAAAATAGTTAGAAGAGATGCAATTAGATAATAGAACAAAGTTCATCAAAATTTCTAAAAGAATGATTTTGAAGCAGATCTTGTATAGGGTAATTCAAAATAGCACAAACAACCTAGAAGATGATATAAAATCTTTCAATACCATGTTCAATGGAGTTACCAAGTTGGGATTGCCTCTATTATGGGATGCAAATGCATAATTTTATTCTAAAAAGAAATATCTAAATAAGCTAAAGAAGAAAAGAAACAAAAATCCTGAAGAGAAGCTAGAAGGAGTAATAAGTGGATATGAAGCTTTTGAAAGACTCAAGCCCTCTTTTTAGATTTGGACAAGACTGAAAACAATTTTTAGGGAAATGGGACCACTAACATATGAAAGGAATTCTGAGGCTAAGTTAGGTTTGGAAAACCTCAAGGCCAACAATATACCATTAGGAAAAGATTGGAAACTTGTTATCATATATCGTAAGATAGCCTTGCCACCAAAAGACACATATATCATAAGATATCCTTGCCACCAAAGACACAAGCTGCAAGACAAGCAATTGAGTCATCCTCATAGTATCCATAGAGTACACAACAAATTCTTCCTCCAACTCAGTAGTTCACACAAGCACCACCAATAGCACAAAACATGCAAGGCAAACAACTCTGCTGGAATTCATGCCACTTGTAGGTTCATTGCAACCTATAAATCCAGTGTACACAAAGATGCTATAGAAAATGAGTCAAATTGGCATTCCACCTAGCTTCTCACTCGCTCCAGCTCATGAAACAATGCATGGTCAACAATTACCCACTCTATGAAATAAAAGAGGTCGATGTCGAAAAAAGAATTGAGATACAGTTTTGTATCAAAATGTAATTTTTGAATGTAAAAATTTAAATAATGAAAACTATTACTTTTCTGTTACGAGTCTAATCATAGGAAAATTGATTTTAGGTTCCTCTGAGGCCTATATAATGTAACTTTCTAAATGAGCAAAAGACTGGCAATTTTAGAATTATAAGTATTATTTCTATGTTGTTGAGTCAGGTGTATATTGTTTCCTTGTAAAGCTTTTGGATAGAGATTAATGAAATGAAGTCTTGCATATTGTTCCTTCTATCATTTTTCTTATGTGTTCATTTTTTTGTGAGGATTCATGCGAAGAATAACATAGCGAGTGTAGAACAATTTGATCTAAATTGAGTTTTGGCGATGCTCTCTTCATGGTTAAATGTTAAATATCGTCTTAGAAGTTCAAATTTACTTTGATTTTGTGATGATATTTAATACACTTTGTGAATTCCATGTGAATTCTCTATAAATAGAAATATTATGTCTATTTTGCACTTACAAAATGTTTACTCTTTAAGGAGATAAGAAAATATTATGTTATCCCATACAAATTTGTAAAGAATTATTGAATTCAGTCAAATACAACTTAGTACATTCAAAGCCTATCTTCCTTAAGGAAATTCACCCATCGGTGCACTTCCTTTTGTTCAATATTTATTTTCATCATTTCATGCCTTTCCATTTTCCTATTTATTCTTCCTAACTCCATCCAATTCCTCTTTTTAAATTTCCTTTGCATTCACAATAACCTGTTAAAGAACCCAAGCATTTTAAATAATGACTCATACCCTAATCTACCTTTCGATATAGCTCTAATATCGTTAAAATTTGAGCTTTGTCATTCCTGGGGTTGTTCTACCTTCAACCTAGGGAAACTCTAAGACTAACATGAGAAATGTTGTTGTTTCCAATGAGCACAATTAAAGAAATCTATTCATCAGGTGTGACACGACAAAGATTTGATTATTGTACAGAGAAATAAAGTCAGACAACACTCGTTGAATAACTCACCTGGCATATCTACTAGATCAATGCTAGATCCTAGTAAGTAGCACACCAGAAATAATCCATAGACAAAAGATCTTCTCATCCTTCCAGATTCAAGAACTCATTGGAGGAATTTGAGTTCATCTCAAGGAAGAGGTATTCCACTGTTAAAATCACCTTTGATATCTGCTTCAAGTGAAAATCAAGATATATTTGATGATTTAAATAATCAAGAAAGGCCTTGAAATTTTCCTGAAAATCCTTTAGATCCAGTTCTTGAACAACATTTTCCAACTCCATCTCACTCAGCAGGCACTTTTATCTCTTGTCAACCTTCCTTGAGACCTCAAAGACCTCCATTTACCCCATCTTTACAACATACTACTGCACATACTGCAAATATAGAAGGAAGAGGAAAGGGAGGCCCACCACCAACTGTTAACCCATATATTGTGGCTAGATATGGTCCTTTAAAACTACCTGTATATGTTCATGATATTCGTGAACATTATTTTAAAATATTACCCAAATACGACGGAGAAAAAGATATCTCACCTAAAGAAAACATGGATAATTTTCAGAATTTCATTGATAATCTTTTAATAGAGGATGATGATGTGCATATGAGATTGTTTGTACACACATTTGAAGGAGAAATAGTAAAATGGTTCAAAACTTTACTTGCTAATTCTATTGACTCTTGACATGCTTTACATCAATATTTTAAGAGAGAGCGGAGGTAAAAGAGGCATAACTTATATTACCTCACTGATTTTTCATCCCTAAAGAAAATGAATGGGAAAACTACAGTTGAATTTAATAAAAGATTCAACAAGTTGTATAATAAAATTCCAAATGACATAAAACCTTCACAAGCTACTGCAGAGGTCACTTATGTAGGAGTTTATGAATCTAATTTTTCTATGATGATGAGAGAAAGAAGATCCGTGACACTATAAATCATGCAGGATGATGCCTTGCATGTAGAGGGAAATACAACAGTTGTAGGTAATATTAAACATAAGAAAGATTTTTAGAAGAAGATGTTAGATTTTTATCATTTAAGCTAGCATTATCTTAGGATATTTAACTAAGAGAATAACAAGCACATCAGTCAAACATAAGGGACAATGAACACAAAGTTTTTCATCAGGGAAACCATAAAGGAGAAAACCCTGCAACTTCCTCAGAGATAGAATCAGCACCAAAAGAAAAACCCCAAAAATAGTAAAATGATCTCCCGATAGTAGTAGTCTCTCTCTCTCTTGTCCTAGCAACTTCTTCTCTCTTAGTTATGCGCTACAACTGAGTGTGAGTGAATGTGTGATAAATAGAGAGGCTCACTCTCTATTTATACTAATTCCTGACTTGACAATAAATCACTAAGGCCGACTTCTCTAGGAGAGTCTAATAACCCTAGGGCCCCACAACTGTGGGGACTTTAACCATTGATCAATATGAGGGTTACCCACAATGACTTTACATGATTGAATCTCCCAATAGGAACATCGGGGCATGACATGACTAAAATACATTATAGACACTTCCTGAAATAAACATCGGGGTACAATACATAAGATATACAGGCGAATACATTACTAAGTTACAAATACATCAACACTCCCTCTTAACTAGAAAGGTATTCTCTCAACAGAATTTATCATCATGGGTCTTCTTCTCTGTATCATATGGATCATCAATGAGTTCTCACCATCTTCATCTTCAAGTCATCTTCATATTGATCTAAAACAACACTTGATCTAGATCATCACTGCTGGATCATCATTACTGGATTTGGATCATCACTCGCTCTGGATCATCACTGGGTCATCATCACGGGTGCTATCTCTTGATTCTTCTCATCACAGGAAGTTCTACAAAGCTAACCCTTTTTCATGTTGGATGCACATCTACAAAGCCAGTCCTTTTTCATACTGGATGTATCATCACAGAGCTAGTCCTCTTTCATACTAGATGTGGAATCCACATAGAGCTAGTCCCTTTTCATACTAGATATGGTCCTTTAAACCTACCTCTATATGTTCATGATATTCATGAACATTATTTTAAAATATTACCCAAATACGACGGAGAAAAATGTATCTCACCTAAAGAAAACATGGATAATTTTCTGAATTTCATTGATAATCTTTTAATAGAGGATGATGATGTGCATATGAGATCATTTGTACACACACTTGAAGGAGAAATAGTAAAATAGTTTAGAACTTTACCTAATAATTCTATTGACTCTTGACATGATTTACATCAATATTTTAAGAGAGAGCGGAGGTAAAACAGGCATAACTTATACTACCTCACTAATTTTTCATCCCTAAAGAAAAAGAATGGGAAAACTGCAGTTGAATTTAACAAAAGATTCAACAAGTTGTATAATAAAATTCCAAATGACATAAAACCTTCACAAGCTACTGCAGAGGTCACTTGTGTAGGAGTTTATGAATCTGATTTTGCTATGATGATGAGAGAAAGAAGATCTGTGACACTATAAATCATGCAGGATGATGCCTTGCATGTAGAGGGAAATACAACAGTTGTAGGTAATATTAAACATAAGAAATATTTTTAGAAGAAGATGTTAGATTTTTATCATTTAAGCTAGCATTATCTTAGGATCTTTAACTAAGAGAATAACAAGCACAACAATCAAACATAAGAGACAATGAACACAAAGTTTTTCCTCGAGGAAACCATAAATGAGAAAACCTTGCAACTTCCTCAGAGATAGAATGAGCACCAAAAGAAAAACCCCAAAAACAGTAAGATGATCTCTCGACAGTAGTACTCTCTCTCTCTCTCTTGTCCCAACAACTTCTTCCCTCTCAGTTATGTGCTACAACTGAGTGTGAGTGAATGTGTGATAAATAGAGAGGTTCACTCTCTATTTATACTAATTCCTGACTTGACAATAACTCACTAGGGCCGACTTCTTTAGGAGAGACTAATAACCCTAGGGCCCCACAACTGCGGGGACTTTAACCCTTGATCAATAGGAGGGTTTCCCACAATGACTTGACATGACTTGTTTACATTATTGAATCTCCCAATAGGAACATCAGGGCATGACATGACTCAAATACATTACAGACACTTCCCAGAATAAACATCAGGGTACAATACATAAGATATGAAGGTGAATACATTTCTAAGTTACAAATACGTCAACACTCCCTCTTAACTAGGAACGTATTCTCTCAACACAATTTATCAACACAAGTCTTCTTCTTTGTATCATCTGGATCCATTAGAGGAATTTTGGGGTCTAAAATGGGCCTCCTAAGGAAAATAATAAAATAATATTTAAAATAATAAAATAATAGTTAAAATAATAAAATAATATTAATTAATTTTGGAGGAAGAAAGAAAAAAACTACTTTTTGTGTTCGTATTTTCGACATATCTCCTTGTGTTTTTACTCAAATTTCGATCGGGAGAGCTCGTTGGATGCGGAATTTGATTCCGCATCCAACGAGTACCCACATTGCATACTTTTGATGGACCCCGCTACCCCAAAAACAAGAAATAGCTGAAAAAACGTGATGATGACATCATCATCACGTTTTTTCAGGTATTTCTTGTTTTTGGGGTAGCGGGGTCCGTTAAAAGTATGCAGTGTGGGTACTTGTTGGATGCGGAATCAAATTCTGCATCCAACGAGCTCTCCCGATCGAAATTTGAGTAAAAACACAAGGAGATATGTCGAAAATACGAACAAAAAAAATAGTTTTTTTTAATGACAAATATGTCAATTCAACCATTATGGTTGACTTATTTTATTGAAATTCTATTGGTTCTTGAATTCCAACTCACAAAAACTTATTTTGGCACGTTTTCTTATAAGGCCCATTTTAGACCCCAAATTTCCTCTAATGCATCAATGAGTTCTCGCCATCTTCATCTTCAAGTCATCTTCATATTGATCTCGAATATCACTCGATCTAGATCATCACTGCTAGATCATCATTACTAGATCTGGATCATCACTCAATCTGGATCATCACTGGGTCATCATCACAGGTGCTATCTATTGATTCTTCTAATCATAGGAAGTTCTACAGAGCTATCCCTTTTTCATGTTGGATGCACATCTACAGAGCCAGTGCTTTTTCATACTAGATGTATCATCACAGAGCTAGTCCTTTTTCATACTAGATGTGGCATCCACACAGAGCTAGTCCTTTTTCATACTAGATGTGTCATCACATAGCTAGTCCTTTTTCATACTACATGTGGCATCACATAGCTAGTCCTTTTTCATACTACATGTGGTATCTACACAGAGCCATTCCTTTTTCATACTGGATGTGTCATCACAGAGCTAGTCCTTTTTCATACTAGATGTGGCATCCACACAGAGCTAGTCCTTTTTCATACTAGATGTGTCATCACAGAGCTAGTCATTTTTCATACTAGATGTGGTATCTACACAAAACCACTCCTTTTTCATACTGGATGTGTCATCACAGATCTAGTCCTTTTTCATAATAGATGTGGCATCACAGAGCTAGTCCTTTTTCATACTAGTTGTGGCATCTACACAGAGCCAGTCCTTTTTCATATTGGATGTGTCATCATAGAGATATTCATTTTTCATACTAGATGTGGCATCACAGAGCTATTCCTTTTTCATACTAGATGTGGCATCTACACAAAGCCATTCCTTTTTCATACTGGATGTGCCATCACAGATCCAACCCTTTTTCATGTTGGATGTGGCATCATCACATACATTTGACAATGGAAGGAACCAATCCTGTCATCATGTCATAGCTCTTACATCTGACCATGGAAGGAACCTATCCTCTCACCATGTCAGAAAGGCACAGCACTTACATCTGACCATGGAAGGAACCAATCCTCTCACCATGTCAGAAGGGCACACAGACTCATCACTTCCTCTTGGAAGGAACCTCGATCTGGAGAACACCAATCTTCTCCCTGAAGTATTAAAACTTCACTTTGGCTAATGGCTTCGTCAATACATCAACTATCTGTTTGTTCGTGGAAACATACTAGAGCTTCACTACTCCTCTCTGCACCATATCCCTGATATAGTGATATTTGATCTCGATATGCTTCGACTTGTCATGGAATACCAGGTTCTCAGACAACTTCATACAACTATGGTTGTCGCAATATATACAAGTAGCATCCAACTGCAGATCAAATAAATAAAACAGTAGCTTCCTTAGCCATACTACGTCACAACTAGATGAACAAGCTGCGACATACTCTGCTTCAGCTGTACTCAATGCCACGCAAAACTGTTTCCCGCTAAACCAAGAGATCACACCTGATCCCATATTGAAGCAACACCATGAAGTGCTATTCCTATCGATGGCACTGCCTACCTAATCTAAATCAACATAACCTTCCAGGTTAATCTTCTAATCATCCTTGTACTTGAGCCCATAATCAACTGTACCCTTTAGTTACCTCAAAATATGCTTTGCAGCAATCAAGTGAACATGTCTCAGATCTATCAAGAACTGGCTAAAGGTGTTCACAGCAAAGCAAGTATTTGGTCTCGTATTTGTTAGGTACATCAAGGATCCAATCATCTGATGATACATCATGGCATCAATCGACTCGAATGAAGCATCACTCAATAGATTCAGGTTTGATTCCATAGGTGTGGTCATGGCCTTGCAGTCCATCATCCAAAATCTCTTCAGGATCTCTACTGCATACTCCCCTTGTCTGAGGGAGATTCCATCCACATTCTGCCACACCTCCATGCCTAAAAAATAGTGCATCATACCCAAGTCTTTCATTTCAAACTCGGCAGCAAGCTTCCTCTTCGTATCAGCAATCAACCCATCCACACCTGGTACAAACAAATCATCTCCATACTGTAGGAGTATCACTAGGTTCCCTTCATCGACCTTGTAGTATAGGTTGGAATCTGCTTTACTCTTGGTAAAGCCCAAACTGGATAGGAAGCTGTCAATTCTACCATACCATGTCATGGGTGCCTGTTTCAAATCATACAGGGATTTCTTTAGTTTATGCACATGAGTCTCTCTGTCATGTGTCTCAAAACCGAGTGGTTGTTCCACATATACTTCCTCTTCTACTACACCATTAAAGAAAGCCGTCTTAGCATCCATCTAGTGTACTTTCCACTTCATTACTGCAGCTAAAGAAAGTATTGATCTGATGGAAGTATATCTGGCTACAGGAGCAAAGGTTTTTTCATAATCTATTCCTTCTTTTTGGGAGAAACTACGAGCCATAAATCTTGCTTTATATTTCTCTATGATACCCTCTGCAGCATGCTTGATCTTATAGATCCATTTGGAAGTCACCACATACTTCCCCTTAGGTTTTGGGACAACATCCCAAACATCATTCTTCATGATCGATTGGTACTCTTCTATCATGGGATCCTTCCACTCTTTCTTTTTTGTCACTTCTTCATAATTGGAAGGTTCTTTATCAATGCAATCACATAATAAGGCTATATAACTGGAAGAAGACCTGGTTCTTTTCCTTTCTCTGCGGGTTTCGTCTGGAGCCCCACATCTTTATGCGCCTTGGATAGCTTCTCGTACCCAAGCAGGTTTCCTCTTATGAGGATTATTTTCCTAAGGTGGATCTACAGGTTCTTAAGGTTCTTCTAATTCTCGATCTTCTTCTTGAATTTCTTCGTTCATGGTTGCGTCATGAATTCTGGGTACTTCTGTTTCTTCAGGTTCTTTAGCAGGTCTTTTACTATATTTGTTGTAAGCTGAGTCTTCATTAAATGTTA
This sequence comes from Pseudotsuga menziesii, assembly GCA_001517045.1. Taxonomy (NCBI): domain Eukaryota; kingdom Viridiplantae; phylum Streptophyta; class Pinopsida; order Pinales; family Pinaceae; genus Pseudotsuga; species Pseudotsuga menziesii. Next base: position 70,595 of record LPNX010182975.1, read on the forward strand.
CATCCCTACTGATGTTGATCTTCTTGAATCTTACGAAGTATATTCTGTAAGCCTTCGAGCTTTTCAGAGTATCCCACAAATATACCCTTCCTTCCTGAAGGATCTAACTTTGTCCTCTTTTCTTTCAGAATGTGTATGTACACTAGACAACGAATATTCTAAGATGGTTGACTTCTGGTTTCTTGCCGGAAAAGACTTCTTCAGGTGTCTTGTTCTCAAGTACTCTGTGTGGAGTATGGTTTTGTACATACACCGCTGTTATGGCAGCTTCTACCCATAGATGCATGGGAAGATATTGACCATGAAGCATGGCCCTTGCAGCTTCCATGATAGTTCTATTCTTCCTTTCTGCAACCCCATTCTGTTGTGGATTGTATGGAGTGGTTAGCTCCCTATTAATACCTGAATCTTTGCATAACTCTTTGAATTCATTTGATATGAATTCTCCGCCATTATCTGATAGAAAAATCTTGATCTTCTTTTTTGTGTGGTTTTCGATCAAGGCTTTGAATTTCTTGAACTTGTTGAATACTTCATCTTTGTTCTTCATAAAGTATATCCATGTCTTCTTAGAAAAATCATCAATAAAAGAAACATAATATACATACACGCATAGAGAGCTGGATGACATTGGACCACATACATCAGAGTGGAGGATTTCCAAGATTCCTTTTTCCTTGCTCTCACTACTTGGAAATGTCTTCTTCGTATTCTTTCCTTTCGCACATCATTTTCAAACACCTTCATGTTTTATCTGCAATTCTAGAAGACCTTCAACAACTTTGCTTGCAAGTGGTAGTGCCCTGTAATGCACATGTGCAAGACTTCTATGCCAAAGTTCATTTGGTTCTATTGAGTCATGAACCAAAGCTTGTTCTGGTTGGCCCTTCAATTTGTATAGACCTCCTTTTTGTTCCCCAATCACTACTGCATCATCAATAGTATTTCCCTTTGGCCACATAAGTACTTGGCCATCTACAAAAGCAACCCTCATGCCTTTTGCATCCAATGCAGATATGGAGAGGAGGTTCTTCTTTAGTCCTGGTACAAACAATACATCTTTCATATTTATAGAATTTCTAGAGTCTAGCTTATAGGAGGATTCACCACTACCTTTTATTGGATACCGGTAGTCATCCCCAAGTTTCACCTTGTGAGGTGACTCATGTTCAGATAGTTTCACAAAGGATTCCTTGAATCCCGTCATGTGTTTGAAAGCACCACTGTCTATAATCCAATCATTACTTCCATGTCAGATTGCTGTTAGAGAAGAAATCAACACATATTCTTCATCACTTGAAGAATCATCACTTTCTTGTCTAATTCTCTTTGTGGAAGGTTCATCGTCCTCTGTGGCATGAGCATGATGTTTCCTCTTGTTTCCCTTTTTCTTGTGAGAGCTCTCTTTGTTTTTAGGATAGTATCTGGATATGTGTCCTTTCTCATCACATGTATAGCAAATGAAATTAGAAAAATCTTTAGAATTTCTAAAGTTACTCCTTTGGTGAGAGTGCTTACCTCTGTGATGGCTTGTTCTGCTTTTCTTGGATTGTACTGTGAGAGCTTGATCTTCACTTCCCATCTTTTCTTCTCATGCTAATATTTGAGATTCTTCTTTTGATCATTCCTCCCACAGTCTGCTAAACTTGACTAGCTTCTTTCTGGCACGGATACCTTGAATGAAAGAGTCCCAAGCCCTAGGGAGACCATTCAAGGTGGTCATCATAATTTTTGCATTCTCTACTTCTTCATCTACTGCTTCTAGCTGTTCCTTGATCTGAGAGACCCTTGGAAAGTAAGACTGGATGGTTTTCGCATTCTGGATCTTTACATTCTTCAGTTGGTTTCTTAGAGTCATCTTCCAGTTTATGTTCTTTTCTTCAAACAGTTTGGTTAGGGCATCAAACATAGCTTTAGGTGTCCTTAGGGAGGACACCTGTGGTATGAGGTGATCCTTGATTGAATCAGCAATAATCCTCTTAGTTGTGACCAATTTCTTCTTGTGTAAGGCCTTAGCCTCATCTTCCTCTGGAACTGGAACCTCCTCATTGATGTAGGATTCCAACTCATTTTCTTCCAGGACCAGGGAGATCCTATACTTCTAGGCTTGGAAGTTATAATCTCCCTCAAGCTTCTCATCAAGCTTTCTATGATGAGACATCTTAAATGAGAACCTCAAATGGAAATACAAAAGATTTAGATCTTACCAGGTTAAGATGTTGGATCTCGATCTGGAGCTAAATTTCTGTAGAGTTGGTTCAGGAGCAAATTAGGGTTCGACTTTCCCATAGTTCTGTCCAACCAAAAACTTTGATCTTGATCTCTAAACTTTAATTTTGAGGAGGAGATCAATCCAAGTCTGGGCTCACTCAAAAAATCCACTTCTGTGGAAAGCCCTAATTTTTGGCAGTAGTGTGGGGTCAAAAACTGAAAATGCTTAGAATCAGATTATGCTTCGACAAAAAGATGTGCCCTAGAGAGGAGAGTCATCCCAACCTTCTTTTGCTGAAAATCTATGGAGAGAGATCCAAAAAATAGGAAGCCCTAGTTTTCGTAGCTGCATAGTGTCTTCTTCCCAGGTTAGCTCTGATACCATGTTGGATTTTTATCATTTAAGCTAGCATTATCTTAGGATCTTTAACTGAGAGAATAACAAGCACAAAAATCAAACATAAGAGACAATGAACACAAAGTTTTTCCTCGGGGAAACCATAAAGGAGAAAACCCCGCAATTTCCTCAGAGATAGAATCAACACCAAAAGAAAAACCCCCAAAACAATAAGATGATCTCTTGACAACAGTAGTCTCTCTCTCTCTCTCTCTCTTGTCCCAACAACTTCTTCTCTCTCAGTTATGCGCTACAACTGAGTATGAGTGAATGTGTGATAAATAGAGAGGCCCACTCTCTATTTATACTAATTCTCGTCTTGAAAATAACTCACTAGGGCCGACTTCTCTAGGAGAGTCTAATAACCCTAGGGCCCCACAACTGTGGCTACTTTAATCATTGATCAATAAGATGGTTACCCACAATGACTTGACATGACTTGTTTACATTATTGAATCTCCCAATAGGAACATCAGGGCATGACATGACTCAAATACATTACAAACACTTCTTGGAATAAACATCGGGGTACAATACATAAGATATACAGGTGAATACATTTCGAAGTTACAAATACATCAACAGAAGAAACCTACAAATACATAAATAGAAGAAACCTAAAGATGAGGTTAAATACTTAAAAAAACAAGAACAAGGAGAATAAGGATGATAAGATAAAATAAATGACCAAGTTATTGAGTGTTTTGTCAAACAATTTGGTCATACTTGAGACTGAGGGAAATCCTCAAGCCATGGGACAAAGAAATCCAAATCAATTTAGACGACCTTTCAATTCTCGGATCCTAAATAAAGAAATAAGAAATGACGATCCTCCTATACATCCTCCTATTACACCGTATGATCAATGCAGATCATGTCATAGATTTGCATCAAAATGAAGAATTTATTGAACCTCATGGAGGAATTAATTGGTTGAATGATTATAATTGAATGAGACATCTAACTTAAAATGAGTATGAGAGATTTTTGTATGAATAATCCCATCAAAATGAAATTGATACTCAAAAGAGATACTTTCTTAGGCCTAGAAACCACTATGAAAAACAACCTCAAGCTCCTAATCCTAAGAAAACTCCTAAAGAGACCAAAGCGGACAAAGAATCTGATAAACCAACCTCTGTTGAAAATCCTCCTACTATTCAAAATAAGTTTGATCCTCCACCTACCTTAGGAGTAAAGTTCACACCTCCTGCTCCTCAAAAGAAAAATGAAAATCTATAGCCTAAAATATTTGATCTAGAGAAATCTTTACATGCCTTTGATTTTGAGCATGAACTATTAGAATTAAAATTTTCCATACCTTTATCTGAACTTGCAGAAAATCCTGCATACATGAAATAGATTGAAAAATATTTAAAGTTAAATAACCTTAGCACTGAATCTGATACTATAATTTTAGTCGATGAGAGTCATGAGATTGAAGTAGGACATGGTATTGAAGATGATCCCTCTTATTACATTCTTCCATTTTATATAACAATGAGGTTGCATGGGGAATTAATACATAATTGTATGCCAAATTCTAAAGCATCACACAATCTCATGCCTAAAGTGATAATGGATGAACTAGGATTGGAAGTTACTAAGCCTTATCATGACCTTTACAACTTTGACTCCAAACAAGTGAAATGTATTGGCATAATTAAAGATTTAGTTGTGACCTTAGCACAACATCCATCTAAGAGAAATCTGCTAGATGTTGTAGTGGCAGATGTTCCCCTAAGATATGATATGTTATTATCAAGGACATGTGATAAGAGGATGGGTGGAACCATGGAGATATATATGAAGTATGCAACCATCCCTTTGTTTGTAGGAGAAACAAGGAGACTATACACAGAAGCTAGATATGCATATGTGTTAGATGAAAGTAGTAGTCCTATAAACTACCCAATATATATTGTTGAAGATGATATCAGGGATGATTTTAATGAACCATACTTATTTAAAAGTGTATAAATGTTGGTGAATTTTACCAATTCTTAAAATGCAAACTATAAAATGTTTGGCGATATTTTTCAAAAAATATTTTAATTTCCAAGGATTTTATATCGCTTGTATAATAATTTGGCAATTTTTAGGGTGAAAAAAGTTTGCCCCATCGAAATTGGGTGAAATAGGGCTTCAAAAAATGCAAAATGGCGAATCTTTTTTGGAGAAAAACCCCTAAAAATAGACCATGGGCTAAATTTCACCCCTAAAATTATCCCTGGATGATATGGGGTATTGTATGTTTATTGGAGGAGTAGATTATGTTAAAGATATGTATCCTTTGAGACGTGTGAAAGATACAAAACCCACACAAGATCGGATTTGGGATATGTACTTTGATGGATCCTCCACCAAATAAGTATGATATGGTGTAGTGATCATCTCACGTAATAAAGAAGAATTTTTGTTGTCATTTAAGTTGAATTTTGAAACCACAAATAATGTGGCAGAATATGAAGCACTAATCTTGGGATTAGAGGTAGCAAGGAGAATGGGAATATATCAGATTGTAGCCTTTGGAGATTCAGAGTTAATAGTACAATAGATTAAATTCATTTATCAAACAAAGCATCCTAGAATGAGAGCTTATATAAATGGAGTATGGGATTTGATTAACAATTTATTTCATTAGCAGTAGCAGGCGATAGATTTAAGCCTCCTATGCAGATCATAGTCAAACATGAACTAGACATAATTTATTAATTTATAGGCCTTCAGTTCCTCATAACATTAAGCATTGACACATGTTTGAAGATGATCAACAAATTAAAAGATTTTGGAATTGGTAGATGAAATTTCCAATACATGCATTAACCAAGAAGAAGATAAAGGATGAAAGTCTAAACTCTTAAGAGGAAGAAGAAAGCACATGTGCGAAGTTAAGCAATAAAGTATTAACCAAGAAGAAGATAAAGAATGAAATGAAAGTCTAAACTGTTAGGAGGAAGAAGAAAGCACAAGTGCGAAGTTAAGCAATAAAGCAATAAAGTAGCAAAGCTTAAAATTGTACAATTGAAAAATATTTCATTCCTAAAGGACTAGTCCCTTTGGAAAGGTTATTTGATAAAAATGATGTGCCTCACAAGCCTCTGATTCAACCTAAGAGGATGTGGAGGAAGTGAATAATAAAACTGATAAAAAAACATAAATATATCAAATTATCCCAGCTACTACCGTAATGTTGATGTGAGGATTACGTAACTCATTAATGTTGATGTGAGCATTTAATTTTGACTTCAATGTCTATATTTTATTGACTTACTAAAATTAAACATATCATATAGATTAGTTTTTTTCATTTAATAACTCAATAAAATTACATTTAACTACATAGTGATGATACCAACAACTTCATTACATAAAAATCATGATAATTACTCAATAAAATTACATAAACACAAAATAATATCGCAACATCGTAATTACATAATGATATAAACAACGTAAGGAGCAAGGCGATGACTCAAATCCCACGCGAAAGTCGGTCAGGTAAGCGTATTTTTTTCCACAAAATGCGTATTGGCATTTTTGTTGTTTATTACCTATGATGAAAAAATATCACAAAAACAGTAGAAAAAAATTAACTTTACAAACAAATATATTTTTAATTCCAGCATTACACACCCACAAAAGTCACAACTAAATTCAACCGTTGAATAACCTTAGAGAAGTCCCAAGAAACTAACATTCCACAACCACAACCACATTCAAGTGTTGAATAGTCTTCACAACCAGATTGAATAGTTGTACAACGCGCTCCTCAAATTTTAACTTAATATTCACGATACATTTGATATTCAATAGTTGAATAGGGTTAGCCTTAATCATCCATGCTTCAAATTCAAGTTAATTTTGAGTAATATTTTCTTATTGCATGATAGGATTTATAGTGATAGTTAGTTTGAACTTGCCAAATAATTTTGATTCTTCTTTAAAGAAAAATAGTTTAAAAGATTAATAATATTTGATTTATATATTATGTAAATATTTATAGATAAATTTGTTTAAAATAACGTTTACACCATTGTAAAAGTCAATGGCATTTTCATTAATTACATGCAAAACGTTAAACATTGGTTTTGTTGTAAACAATGGAGACGTAGTCTCGGCAGTATAGCGAAGATTCTTAGTCTCTCAAACAAATATAATCTCGTCACCTGCCTTCACGCTAAATTGCCCAAGTTTTTGTCGGCAGTCATGTTCGTTCGTTTTTTCCCCATATTTGCTAAGGTTCTTCCTCCAAATTCACCAAGGTTATGTCCTGCCCGACTCAGAATTTAACTTATAAATACATTATTAGACAAATTCTCCTTCCTCTTGGAGACTATATGCATGCAAATTTTGAATGATTTATGTATATTTAAAAAAATAACTTTAAAAATTTTTTTTTTTTAGATCTACAAGCAATTTACTTCTATATTTTTTTAGTACTAGATTTTTTTTTTTACTTATTTTTTCCGTATTGTGTAATCCATATTCGTATTCGAATTATGTTACTATGATTTGAATGCTTTATTTTGTGGTTGTGAATTCATAGAAGACAAATTGCACAATAGTTTTACTTGGGTTCATTCAAAGTATAGAGTTCAGAGGTTGAAAAATAGTAGATAAAACAATATACTATATTGTGTGTTTTTAGGTGAATAAATGTCTCCAAAAATGGTTTTTTCTATTTTGTTTTCCACCTGTCAATGTTAAAGTGAATTCTGAAAGGATGTGGTATCAAGTAGCATGAAGATTGAAAATTGTTCACTGAAATTTTTTAAGCTTAAAGTAGGTTCTCTGTATATTTCTTTTTCATTTATGGAAATGATTTCTAATACTATTAAGATTTTTGGGTTGTGGTTTTTGATATTATTTAGAGCTTATGTACTTCTCTGTGTAATTTTTTTTCATTTATGGAAATGATTTCTAGTACTATTAAGATTTGTTAGGTTGTGGTTTTTAATATTATTTAGACCTTTACTTCTCCGTGTAATTTTGTTTTTACTTATATGGAAATAATTTCTATAGAATAAATATTTGTGGGGGCTGGGTATTTGGAAAGCTTTTGTTTTGGTTTTGCTCTACACCCTTAAGGAACCAGAGTTTGGTATTCAAAATATTAAAATATTTTGGCCGGTGATCTTTGTTAGGTAAACCGGTGATCATATGGAATAACAGTCTTTCTAGAACCCTTTGCTAGGCACCGATGTAATTTTGTGTAATTGTAACAGAACATTTTTTTGTTTTTACCCCAAAAAATGAACATGCCGCAACATGCAATAAGTAGCAAAGGTAAAGAGGAAGATTACCCCGTTGAGAAGCTTGAGATTGTTGGCGGTTAAAATGTTGACGTACTTGGTAATCTTGATGACTCTTCTCATGCTTCAGACCTGGCACTTCATGGCGATAGAGTATTGAAATTACTATCAGGTGCATGTTACGGCCTCCCACAACTGGACAAGGAGACAACATGTGAGGAGGGTGCTCACTTTATTTGTGCATATGAGCAAGCTATCAGGGTTGCTAATGTTGCTTAAGGTTGGGCTCAGATTGATGTTAATACTGGAGACTATGCAAGTGATCTTATGTCTCATTTTATGGTTGCCATTCCAGAGGAATCTTGAGGTGTTATTAACCTTGCCAAGGTCTTGGAGAAAGCTTACTAAGTATAGAAGTCAAGGGATTATCAACATCTTGTATCTTAGCCCTATAAAATCAATGTCTTGGTTACAACAAGAGCAAGGCGAGCAACTTTTCTTTTTCATGCATGCTTGTCTGAGAATGATTGAATATTTCGGAAGAAATTTCTACCTGCCGGAGAAAAAATGATTACCTATGCTTTCTTGTTCAGAAAATTAGTTATGTGCCCTTTGGAAAGAAAAAATAATTTAATCACTTGAAAATGACCAAGTTTTTTTTCTTTCTAATTTTATCTGGGTTATATTCAATTTTTGAAGTTTTACTTCTTTGAAGTGGTTGTTGCGCCTAGAGAAACCTATATGCAAAAGACAATCCCCTCCCCAAGTGGAGGTACCTACTTCAATCCCTTTTCTTCAAATTGATAATAAATTACAGGCTTTCGTGATTGTTGAGAACCTACGATCAACAGAAAATTAGACTGTGACTTTCTTTTGAGGTATGGACCTCTCATATTGTATAGTTGAGTACGCAGCATTACACATAGAATTGTGAATACAGTATATAAAGTCAAAACAATAAGTGAGTAGGCAACATTACACATAGAATTGTGAATACAGTATATACAATCAAAACAACAAGTAATACTGACAGTGAATATGTCCAAGCTATTCCAAACAATGCTCTGATCAGTATTTGAAGATGTCAGCGTTAATGCTTTAAAAACCATTTTCATCTGTGTATAGCATGAGAATGGACTGAACTATAGCTACATTATATCAATATATATGTGCTAATCCGCTATACTAAAAAAAGATTCAAGCCTTAGCCCTAAAATATTTAAATTAGAGAGAGGTTGTCAATATGCTTCCGTGATATACAACCTGCACGCATTTAAAAGCGAAAACCCTAAATATAGACTATATCAACGAGGTGACAGTCGGAATGAATTATAAAGGAAAAGTAACAAAAGGTTTCCTACTACAAAGATCCTGCCATTAGCCAGTTTTTATTTTCGCTCATCTCACTCGAACTGTCTCTTCCCATATTATTTTACTATCTAAAACTAAATTGTCATAGACTTTCACTAGTATTTTAGGACTACTGATACTTCATGAATAAAGATAGAAAAACAAAGGCAAGCTTTTCTGGGAGTTTGGGGCACAACATTCCTGCTCTGAGGTTGATTAAGATTACTCAAGTTGATGTACATCTTGCTGGAAAGAATAAGTTCCATGGTGGCGAGTTTTCTTGGGCAAGTGTTACTAATATGTTTTTTGTTTTTTTGTACTCATATGGTTTGGCTTGGCTTTCCATTATGTTAATGTTTTTTTGAAATTGCCAAATTATTATATAAACTATATAAAATTTTTAGAAATTGAAAGATTTGCTATATAAACTATATTGCTATATTTTATAGTTGCCATTTTAAGAATTGGTAAGATTTACCAAGTTTTATACAATTTTATAGTTGACATTTTAAGAATTGTTAAGATTGGTCAAGGTTTATATTGTTTTTTATCAGCAGATACATTTTCTAAGTGGATGCAAACCAATCATCTTCCATGTTCTTGGACATTACATTTCATAATGATAATTTTCTTTTACAAGTAGGTGGTTCACGTGGTTATATTGAGAGATTCATCTTGTTGTGTTCATTTTGTAGACATAGAACACCCAAACCCACACATGCTCTTGACTTCCAAATTGAAGGATGTGGACATAATCCTTGAAATGTCTGCAAACTATCATTTTCTGCTCTATGATGTACAAAACTAGGTCTTTCCTTCCTGGCATTTATAGAAGATAAGTGTCACTACCTTACATTACCTTACATGTTGAAGTATCTAAATTAACACGGGTATTATGGGAAATAAACTCAATGACATAGAAAGTTATGTCAAGTTAGTAAAAACGTCTTCATATTTTGTTGAAGTTGTGAGTTATTAAATAAAAGCAAAATGGTAGGATACACAATCTTTTATATGTTATAAGCAAGAATTCTTTTTGGCAAGGAAAGTTCTATCTTTCACATGGGTTTTTAACCTTTTTGTCAGGTAGAAGAGTTTTCTCTTGCATACTCACGAAGTCTACTTAAAAGATCATTGTTTATGCAACATATGTACACTAGTCTAAGAGCCCGATACTATATGTGTGGAACTGAGCTTCCCTATCCTATCATGTAGGTGTAATGAATAGAGTCTGTTGTCCTAATACTTTGTCATGTAGGTGTAATGAATAGAGGGATTACAAAATACTTTGAATCTTGATTATGGATGGATGATGAGGGATTATAGTTGGAAGATATTGTAGATGTTTTTTTAAAGGGTTCTCAAAAGTATTTAAGTGCAGTAGTATTATTTAAGTCAATATTTCAATATGAGGTGGTTAAATGACTATCAAAATAGTAGGGTAAGCCACCTGTGGTCCCCTATGGTATCTTAGATAGGCCATCTTTTATTTGCGACATAAAATATCATCAGACATGAATCCTTTGTGTGCAGACAAAGAGTTTCTAATTATGAATCTTGCATACAATTGTATATAAATTTCTTGTACTAATTGTTTTTTATTGAGTGTGCCAATGTATTCATGTCATAATGTCATTAAAGTAAATCAAAATGGTTAATGTCATTGTTTTTTCCTTTTTATCAACTCGTGGTCTTTTTTCTAGTTTTGAACAAAGGGTTTATCCTTTGTTGTTGTAGATACAAGTCACAAGAGGCATCTGTATTTGGCCTTTTCTCCTTCATTCAGACTACTTCCTTAGGTCTCTTGAGTCAGAAACAATGTTGGGATTCTTAGTATTTTGTTAGAATTACAAATTATGCAATCTTGGTGTTAATATTTCCCATTTCCCTAATTCTTAAAGGGTTCTAGCTTAATGGAAGAGCGTCTTCATTACAAGCAGGAGTTTGAAGGTTCAATTCCTTCATGCCCTAATGATATTGCAATATTGATACTTCTAATAAAATATATTTTATTATGATTTATTATGTCTATAGGGGAGGTTTCAAACCATTTTTGTATGTTGCTACGAGGGGGGTTCTACACTGACTTCATATGTCACTATGAGGGGGGTTCAAAACAACCCTTGCATGTTACAACGAGGGGGGTTCAAAACCCCCCTGTAAGTTTATATGAGGGGATTTCATAACCTCCCCAAAGGTTTGTAAAGATTTTTAGGGAGGGTTTCGAACCACCTCCGTAGGTACCTACGAGGGGGGTTTATAACCACCCCCAAAGTTTGCAATAAAGACTTTTACACTACAACAAAAACTGGATTTAGCGCTGAATTTTAGTGTAATTTTTCCCAATTGTGGTGAACAATTTGGTGCTAAACATGGCGCTATTGTACAATTTCATAAAATGTCATCTATTGCATCTTTTTTCCTATCCTTATTAACATCCATTTTTGCGTCCATTTTTGCGCCCAATTTTTTGCATCTTTTGTTATGCCCTTATTTGCGCCCAATTTTGCATCTTGTATTGCATCTTTTTTTGCGTCCTTTGTTACATCCTTGTTTTCACCTAGTTTGACGATCAAGTTTGTATACAATGTTGCATCTTATTTTTCTCCTAATTTTTCATCGAGTCTTGCACCCAATTTTGCACCATGTTTTGCATCAAATTATGTGTCTAATTCTGCATCTAGCGTTACATCTAGGTTTGCATCCAATTTTGGGCCCAATATTGCATCTAGTTTTGCATCCAATTTTACTTATAATGTTGCATCCCCTTTTGCATTTAATTTCGTATCTTGTTTTACGTCTTTTTTTGTATCCATTTTTGTGCCTAATATTTCATCTAATTTACGTTGTATTTTACATCTAGGTTTGCACCTAGTGTTGCATCCTAGTTGATGTGTTTTTTTGCATCTATGTTTGAGCCCAATGTTGCACCTAGTGTTGTTCCTAGTTTTGTAGCCATGTTTGTATCTAATATTGCATCATGTTTTGTGTCCAATGTTGCATCCCATATTGCATTCAATATTACGTCTAGTTTTACATCCAATGTTTCATTCCATCTTGCATCTAATATTGTGTCTTGTTTTAAGATTTTGTTGCGCAAAGTGTTTCTTCCATTTTTTCACCTAGGGTTACGCCTGGTTTTATGTCCATTGATACACCATATTTTGTTCTCAATTAATGTCCAATTTTATGTCTAGTTAGGAGTCCACTTTTGCATCTTCTATTGCATCTAGTTTTGGGCCTAGTATTGCATCTAGCTTTGAGTTATTAATTGTGTCTAGTATTGAGTCTCTTTTTTCATCCAATATTGCATTTAGTGTGACATCCATTTGTGTGTCCACATTTGCGTTTGACATAACGTCCACTTTTGTGTTTGGTGTGACATCCACTTTTACATCATTTTTTGCATTTAGTGTTGCATCTAATATTGCATCCATCTTGCACTATTACATTTTTTACCTTTTATAAATACATTGCAATATCATTAGGGCATGGAGGAATCGAACCACCAACCTATAGCTTGTAAGAAAAGTACTCTTCCATTGAGCTAGCACCCTTTAAGAATCAGGAAGAGGAGTAATATTAACACATAGATTTCATCAATTTGTAATTCTAATAAAATAAAATAAGATCCAAAGACATTCATGCTTAAAATCCAATTTATTTTTCCAAACACATTAATAAGCACAAAAATCTACTGTGTTTAGGGAACATAATATCCTAAACAATTATGCAGTTTATTAAAGTGGTCTACAAAAGGGTCTTATAGAACAAGAAAAAGTATTGATGCATACCTAATAACGTAAACTTGAGAAGGACAAAGAATAAGGGAGTGTTTAAGAAATAGTTGTAGAATCTAATTGAGGATGTGTGTGTTGCTACATAAATGTTGTTATTTATTGATGACGTGATTTTGTTCAGCAATTGGATTATAAAGGAAGTACTCATGAATGGTTAGTAAAAGAAGATGCCTACTATGTGCATCATATATTATCTAATGAATATTTTAACAGTGAACACCAACAAAGAGGATTTATATTATGTGCATTATTCATAATCTAAAAGATAGTAAGATGTCAACAAGGAAAAGCATCATACTGGTTTCCACAATTTATAAGGACACAAGGAGGTAGATGAAGTTGAGGGGTTTCCCATCTTACTAAGTATTGTTGCATCAAGGGATTCTTTAGGGGCATTCCATCACTTCAACAAGTTATTAATTATTGTCAAGTTATTATGTAATAGAAACCACATGAAATAACAAGAGTGCACTTAGGATGCCATATTATCAACATTTACCACTATTAACTCTTCCTGTAGAATTTGTACTCACAATGTTATACTATATTTAGTTTTCACTAGCCTGTGACCCTATTTTCCTCATGACTCTATCTTTATCATTAGTTACTTTTCATATATAGCGCTTTAATAATGGTGTAAAATTTTGGAAGGATGCACTAGCCTACTCATGAAACTCAAATTCATTACTACCCTTCCATTTCAACATCTCCTATAATTTATGGTTGTGTAGACTTCAACCTTAGTTTCATTTTAATTTATAAACTAGTATCATGACACATCTAATCCATACTAGGATTTAGATTGCACCTTGCTTCTCTTAGTACAAAAATAGTTAAAAAAATAGTTCATTCTTTCTCTTACTCTCTCATTTTCTTTTCTGCCTCGCCCCNAGTTTAACATTACCATTAATAATTCTAGGATGTTTGAGTGGTTCCAACTGCATTGAACTTAATATGGAGAAAGTAGAAACACATATCCCATTCAGAATTCAGCAGACCTAGAAAATTTCATGATTTCGATATTTAAAGATTTGTAGGATTAGAGCGTTTCAAGATAGGATTCTATCATGTATGTAAGTATGGGATTGGCATTTAATCAAGAGCACCAAGCCTCTACATACCCCATTTTTTATGGTTTTGACTTTTGAACTCATCTATCATGACCTTAGTAAAAAAGTACCCTTCATTCAAGACAAAACATGTCAATCTTTAAGAATCATTTCAAAGCGTATATTAACCAATTTTATCAAAACTAGATGGTGTTGATTTGAGCCCAGATTATCAACATTTACCACTATTAACTCTGCCTATAAAAGTTCTACTCACAGTGTTATACTGTATTTATTTTTCACTAGCCTGTAGTCAAGAGAATAAAAATACCAAATAACTGACTGACTACAACGCTTAAGAGACATTCAATAGTGGATTAGAAAACCTTCTATGTCATTTACATGAATACATCATGGAATATAAATGAAGGGACTCTAAAATATAACGCGTACAATCTGATTAGTAGATTAAACTACAACAAAAGGAATCAATATACCATTTTATCCAAATTCATAGATAAATGTTTCTATAACTTTGCACAAATTGACATATGTTTACTATAGGTTCTTGTGTTGCTTACTGGTGAAGGACAAACTCCACCAAGTGCAGTGTACAGAGATAATTTTCCAATAGGTAAGCCCATACCCTATCAGTAATCAAAACATGTGTCAAGTTGATAATGCATATATATCAAACAAGTATAAAATGGGGAAAGTATATACAAGGAAAAGAAAACGCCCTAATATCTTGTTAATATTGTCGATTCTTTGTGTTCTATTATTTTTCTTGCCATGATCATAATTTTAATGTGGTATTAGAACCATGTTTGGGAAAATTAATCTCTCTCATGAGAGAAACCCCAAAATATGAATCATACCAACTTTGTAGAGTAGGGTGGCTAGCCAAGACAAACTTTGTGTAGTATTCAATGACATTTAGTACAAATGTCTCTCCCAGAACTAAAATATACCACAAACTTTCACCAACATTTCTCTATGTAATATGTGAGTCTTTAAAAATTATCACATGAATTTGTAATAGTCAATAGAAGGTAATGGCTGACCCCAAACAACAATAAGGAGGTCACATACAATAGATTTTTCTCCAACAATTAAAACTGGAACAACTCATTAACATGGTAAACAGATATACACATTCCTCTGCATGGATTGACATGATTTACTATCCCTTAATCCCGTTCGACGTAGTAGATATGGAGGCTTCTTTTTCATTTTGGCATAGATTATAGCTTCTATTAATGCGCTCACTGTATAGAGAAAAGCAACAATGGACCATAGCTGCTTCTATGTGCACTCTATGTGCTTAGAGTAGTGTAGATAGATATATATAGGTATATCTAGAGATAAGCATAATATGTTAGAAGGCATAGGGAAGATATGTAGACCCAATAACATGCAATTGTTTTTTTGTCCAATGGATTTTCCATGACCTTATGTTGGTAGATATGTGATATCATATATTGATGTTCGAGAATACCACTTCCACTATTACACCTCGGATTAGTAGATATGCAAGTATCTTACCTTCCCTTAAACCTCGGCAAATAAATTGACAACATCCTGCCCCAAGGTCAACTACTTAAAAGGGCATAGTTCCATGCAAGCTCATCAAGAAGGTTCTTTGCTATAGCTCGTAAGGTCTCTCTCTCTTATTCTTTTTTTCCAAGAATGTATACTACTACCCTAAGCCTATTGGATTGAAATCTTTCTCTTTTCAAATAATGGAGACATTTTGAACTCGTACTTAATATGTAGAGTCGCGTCACTACAATAACTTTGAATAAGCACAGCTGTGTAGAGCTAGGCTCTTGGATATAGTAATTATTATTTTTCCATATAGGTGGTATGCACTTCCCCTTTCCAGAAACATGTGAAAATCATTGCAAGTAATTTAATATGATCATCTTTCTTTGGGTTCAACATCTCCACACGAGCTCATATATCAGTGAGAAGTAGTACTTTATATACAACTCTTTATTTAGTAGTACCTTAGTCACTAGTAGTTCTACTCGGGAGCTACTATGGGGGTAAAGGAATCACTAAGGTAGTCCATATGGATAATGAATGCAAATACTAAGGCTTGTATTATCTTAAAGGGCTAAGTTACATGTAGTAATAAGGATTAAGGCCATAGACACATAGGTATAGTTTCACTATAGTTCATTGAAACTAGTTAGTGGACACTATCACTATACTATTAGAATGTAGATATGCAATGTGGATAGGAAGTGGATCTTTTTTTATCATTAAAATGTCGTGACTGCAATCCATCAAGCGTCTCTTCTTTTGTCTTGGTGGTATCTAAATCTGAGAAATGGATACCTTCCAATTGTGTTCCATATTTTCTTTCTGTATCAAAATGTTCATTGTTCTGCACATTACTCTTTGGTGCATGGCATCATCGAACATGCTAGAATGCTTTGCATAAAGTGAGAAAAACTGATAATCTTGTATCCAATCAATATTACCAATGGAAAGGCCAATTTCATGTAACATAAGGCATTCATTATAGGAAACACATTCCTATAAAAGTACTTAAGATGCATCTACTCTTGATGTACTCAATCCCAACAAAAAGATATTTGTAGCAAAGGAACAGAATTCTTAAGGTATACAAACAAGGCAGTCCAATATAAATCTGGCATCAACCCTGATAGCTTGAGCGGTTATTTCAACCTTTTGACATTCCCTATTATAATTATGTACAATATGTGGTTTTCCTAAAACTAATGCATTTAGAGAAACATCATGAACATCCATTTCCCTATGTTGAGATGAATTACAAATATTAAAATTTTATGTCTTACCCAAGGGAATAAAAGTTGTATAACCAAAAGAGTCTATACAATTCTTTACCAATATATGTATAACTCAACAAGCACGATATTTCATTAGTTCTACAAGTGATGAGTGCCTCTATAATGAGAGACAATATTAACAAGTTTTGTTTCTATATTCTTTGTAGAGCCCTTCACTACAGTTTCCAAGAAGTCTTCCGTTGTTACCAAACCATTAATGCAAACCACTTTTCCACTCCTTAACACAAGACAAAGCAAATCATGATTGTTCCCTTATTTGTCTAGGCAATCAAAATTGGACCAAGCTATTTGTACATGCTCAAATGTACACTTTTTAATAATAAATGAACTCAAACTTGATTGATCACTTATGTTGCTCCTTGCTAGTAATGTGGCATAATATCTTGTCTTCTTTTGTTCAAACTTTTTTGGGAGTTTCCTAACATAAATCAAGATTTCCTCAAAAGAATAACTATCTAATAACTCAAATCTGATTGGAGAAAATTGCAGATGAAAAATAGCATTGACTCCCTCTCTAGTTAGCATTGCATTATCGTCGACGTCCAATGTAGCTTGTGATAAAAGTTCAAACAGTCGATTCTTTGCAATGGGAGTTGTTAATTGTAAGTTTTCCTTTTTATGCACAACTAGTTTTTAAAATATTTTGTCAAGAATTTGAAAAATGTGACTTCTAAATAAATCTAGGAAGTCTCCAAAGACTAAGAATATAAAATCCTTAATTGAAAATTACTTCATAGGCCATTTTTCACAGTCCCAAATCCTTTTCCGTGCCATAAACCATTCCTTCATTGATAATTCTCTAGCTTCGGTGTCCTTAATAGAATCATGTTGGAAAAAAATGTAACATGTTGAAGAACACCATCAATGCTTAAACCATTTTCAAAGACTGAATCATCACTTAACAATCACATCATGCCAAGATCAAGAAAATGTGTTAAATATCCATTTCCCTTTCATGGTCAAAGAGACTTGTACCCATCATCAAGTTATGTGCTAAATATATCAGCTGCAAAATATACATTCACTGAGATGACCCTTAGAATGCTCCTAGGTGTTGGCCTTAATGAATAGGGTTGGTTGCATTGCCTCGAAGTTCTAATTTTGCAAACAAAATCGATTGAAGGTAAACAACTGCATGGTTGCAAATTCAGCACATAGATAACCCAAGGTTGAATAATTCCAGGGCTAATTTATATATGTAAGATGGGTTCCATAACACATTTAGCTTTGGAAACTTGGAGGCTCTGTATGGGGATGCCTATTGTTATTTCTCCATATACTGTCAACAAGTAACAAAACCCAATTCCATTCTAATTTGTACTTCAACATCTTTAACTCATGATAATAGGATACATTTATATATTTGATGTCATTTTGTATTGGTTGTCCACTTTCGAGTCCGTGATTGGAAAACTATCAAGGTTCGGGATTTAGTATTGACTTTGATGTATCATTTTTATTTGGCATCCACTACATCATATATCGATCATTTTCCTATATTTATGTGCCAATGTGTTTATTTGATGTTGTTGTTGGTTTATATGTTTAAAAAACATAAAAAAGCAGAATTTATTTTGTAATTTTTAATGGTTGCAGCGCTTTGCCAAAATTTTCACTGATGTTACCAAGAAGTTGTATTTCAAACCCCCCACCATTTTTTTGTCAATGCCGATTTTTTCAAGAATGGATATAATATCATATGAGCAAGTTATTACCAAGATATGCATGTGTAGTATCTTGTCAATATATGTAAAAGGTAGTGTTGTATTAGCATGGTCATTCATAATTTTCATTCAAGGTACATATAAATAGAGAAGAGCTAGGAAAAGTTCATTAGTACTTAAATTAAATGAGTTCCAACTGCGGTATTTTTTAAACATTAACTCTCCTCTTTTGTACTAGCTCTCCCTCATTTTCCCCAAGCCATAGATTCATTAAGGTGCTAACTGATGCAGCTACTAAAAAGACAGTCATCCAGAAATGGACCAGCATCCTACTTTGTTAAAATAATGAGTCATCTCCTCACCTTGCAGTTAAATATGGATTACCTATAGGCCATCGGCAAGGTATTGGTATTTGTAGAAAATGAACTTATAATAAAGTTTAACAGGCACATGGTTGAGCCCTAACACACTAGAACTTGGAAGGATCAAGCTTCATTGGGCCCCTTTGGCTCAAAACATCAATAAGCAATTTCTACTATGGGAAAGGGTTTTACTCCTTCCTCTTAAAGCATAGCAAGGATAAATATTAAATCATTTGGGGAGGTCCATGGTTCTTAGGTTTGAATTTGTTGAACCTAAACCACTGGTCTCTAAACTTTGATCCTGAATATAAGGTTACAACAAAGGGTTTGGGTTTTCCTGCCTTTTTTTCCTTAGATTCTTTGAGACGATATAACATTAGCTAATACTAGAACATGTTGTGAAGGTATATAGAAACCACAAGCTAAGCAGCGGTATACACAAGTGAAAGAATTTGTATCAAGTTTTAACTAGAAAACAACCTTCCGAAGGAACCAGATATACAACTAAAAGATCGAATTATGTCCAAAAATTAGACTATGAGCAAATACTGTTCAAATGCAATTTCTGCCATGCTTACAGTCATTTTGTGAAGGATTTCCCCAAAAATATTCTCCATTAGGAGGATGGATTCAAGAAGGTTGCAAACCAGAAAAGAGTAAAAAGAAGCAACGACATGCTCAACAAAAAAAACAACATCCCCCTGAAGATGGGGAAATCCCTCCTGTAGAAATTTCTAAAACTACAGGAACAGAGCCTATAGACTCATATTCTTATCTTTTATCTCCAATGAATATTGTTTAACAAGGTGTCAAAAGATGGGACCTCCCCACCACCAAGCCCACTTCCCTATTTACCACACTCAGATAAGGTTTGGCCTCAAATTTCCCCCAAGGAGAGAAAACAAAAGAATAGGATCAGGATGGAAAGATCACAAGGATGTTATAGAAGAGGAAGCAACCAACAATAAGTTATTGGTAGTGCAATATACCATAATCCAGTCCTTTGCTTTAGGAGAAAAAACCAAACCAAATAAAGTATGAAGATATTATCTTGGAACTATAGGGGGGATATATCCCTGATAAAATAAATTCTCTGAACTCATTTTCTCGAAATAATTCATGGTTCTGTTGCAAGAAACAAAGCTAACATCCAAGTTTTTAGCATCATTAAATAGAGGAATTTGGAAGAAAAAAAATGGTTTGTGAAGGAGGCCATAGATTTCTTAGGAGGAATAGCAATCTGGTGGCACCCAACCATTATCCACATAGAAAATGATTTAAAATTGGATCACTAGATCTAACTGACTTGTGAAATAATCCAAACCAACCAATCATTTAAATTTTTTTGTGTGTAAGCTCCACGTATTGCAATGGAAAAAAAATGTTGCATCTCCCTTTCTGATTCTCTCACTTCGTCACCTCCTAAGAATGGAATCTTAGCAGGAGATTTTAACCTCGTCCTAAACTCTAAACATAAAATGAGTGTTTCTCTTGTTCTCAGTTCATGCAAAAAATAGGTAGAGGACAATTATTACAAAT
The DNA here is from genome assembly GCA_001517045.1 of Pseudotsuga menziesii. Classification (NCBI taxonomy): domain Eukaryota; kingdom Viridiplantae; phylum Streptophyta; class Pinopsida; order Pinales; family Pinaceae; genus Pseudotsuga; species Pseudotsuga menziesii. The sequence continues at coordinate 91,062 of LPNX010182975.1, forward strand.
TTGGTTTCTTTGACATCAAACCAAGATGGGGTAAGTAGTAGTACACCTGGATGAACTGCAGAATTGGGAAGGCTTCATAACAAAGAGATCAAATCTTTTCCTTTTTCAAAGAGTCCTTCCTCAATGATGGTTTAAGCCTCTCTTCTTCAATTATTCCTTTAACTCTCTCATATCATATAACCATCTCCTTGGATATAACAACCTCAATGAATATGATCCCGTCCCTGTCATATTTAACTCGCCTTGGATTGAATATGAAGGGTTTGAATACTTGAATGCATCTTCTGGACCGATTCAAAGAGTAGGTCAATTACAATGTTCCGAATACTAAGGCTTGCAAGGAAGGTATGAGAACAAAAACCAGCTCTTACCCAAGCCCAGATTGATGAGACGGGTTAAACCAACCACCTTTCAAAATAGAAAAGAAAAGAAAGCTAACCCCTTGTAAAAATCAACTGTGGGAAGAACATTGGAGATCTCACTTCCAGTTTTTATAGCTTAAAATTCAAATATGGAGACAGAAATACAATTTTCTTTTAGAAAACAAATAATAGGAGAATCACAAATTCAACTTTTAAAATATCCCTTCAGAATGGAGATAAAGATAAGATAAGATAATTTTATTAATGTCCAAGGAATGACCACAAAAGTAGGTCAATGGGACTATTTGGTATTAAGATATTAATACAAACTGGGAGCACTTAGCCGGCTCATATGAAAATGAAATGCAGAAAGAAAGTATGACTAAAACCTAGATATTGAACTCTGAAGAGGGAGAGCCAATATAGGAAAGATATGTTCACAAATAATAGATATAAGGCCTATGAAACAAATGGCGTAAGTTTGTAATATTACATTGGGACCATCCCTCCTAACATCTGAGGCCGAGTAGAGAGAAAACCACTGACTTCTGTCAAAAATTGAATCAGGTATTATAATATTTCATGGGTATTATGACTGAACCTATTAATCTAGGCAGGCATGAGGAATAATTTTGTTGCTTATATTCCTAAGATTATTATATAAAGGGAAAATGGGGAGCTTTTCAACCAATTTAAACATGAGGAAGTGACAGAAATCATCTTCTTAGTCCGTCGGGATAAAGCTCGTCGTCCAGATGGATTTCCAGTCAAATTTTATCAAAGGTTTCAACACCTATTTATAAGGTACCTTGTCAAAATGGTTGAGGAAGCTAGATCCACAGGGAAGGTTAGTGGTTGAATTAAATTATTAACTCCACCTTCCTAACTTTAATCCCAGAAATGATCTAAATGATTTTTTCAGATTCCAACCCATTTCTTTTGTAAAGTCTCCTTTAACGTTTTCTCCAAGATAATAACAAGGAGGATTAGTGCATTACTACCCAATTGTATATCTAGCAAACAAGGAATATTTGTCCCTAATAAACTTAGGAAGCTCACCACTCTTTTAGGAAACCCCATTCGAAAATCATTATAACTAAGTTAGATATGTCAAATGTGTTAACATAAAAAATTGTTCACCTAGATCTACATGGCCTAAAATTCAAACATACATCATATTTCCACCATATTTCCCTTACTTTTGACCTTCACAACTGTATTTCCTCCAAAAATGGTCTAAAACATTATTATTTACTATGGTTTACCTTCACTCTCTCCAAAAAAGGGTTAAAAACCCTAAAAAGGGGTCAAAAACCCTAAAAAGGTTCCAAAACCCTAAAAAAGGGTGTAGAAACCCTAAAAGAGAGAAAAACATAGGGAAATACCATGGAACAGAAAAAACCATGGGTTACCACATTGGGTAAAAAAACCCTAGATCCATTCTATAAATACATTGTGAAGGGCTCTCCCAAGCTGCCTTTTTCTTCCATTTTGTGAATACCCTATGACACCTTTAGCTCTCAGGTATTCACACACCTTTTCATGCATGATTGGAATACGGTAGGATCATTTTCCAATCCAAAGGGCATGGCAAAAAACTCAAAGTGACCATAGTGGCATTTGAAAGAAGCCTTTGGTATGTCTTCTTCCCTCTTTCGAATTTGATGATAACCATATCTAAAGTCAATCTTTGAGAAAACTTGGATCCATGGAGCTCATCCATGAGCTCATCAATCCTTGGAATGTGATATCTATTCTTCACTATCTTCTTATTCAAATCTCTAAAAACAATGCACATCCTCAAAGTTCCAAATTTTTTCTTTACCATAACAACTAAAGAAGCATATGGGATTGAACTAGACCTTATGAGACCCAACTCGAAAATTTCTTTAATGGACTCCTCAATCTCATCTCAAATCCTTTTTCGGTGCCTATAGGGCTGGATTTTAATAGGTTGTGTTCCTATATCTAACTCAATCATATATTCCACCCCTCTGTCTGGTGGTCTTCCTGGGGGGGAGGTCTCCAAAAACCCTCTCATACTTACTCAATAAATGTTCTATCTCCTTAGGATGATTGGAAAACTTCAAGTGAGGTTTATAATATATTATTAAACATTCAACAACCCATTCTATGTCTCCATGCCTCAATATAGATCTCATACTATGAGAGGACACCACTTGATTTGGCTAAGTGTCAATTCCCCTCAACAAGATGGTTTTCCCTTCTTAATTTTTGAACCTCATTTTAGGGACTTGATAGCTCATTGTATACTCCCCTAAAGAATACAATCATTGGAATCCCAAAACCACATTTATATTAGCCACATTCACTACATAGAAATTGTTAGTGATGGTATGATTTCCTATAGTAACTTGAAGGTAGTGATGACTACAAAACCATAGAATTGTTACTTGGTATGATGACTGCAAAACCATTAAAAATTCATCTTGTAACTTTCTCCTCTCCACCAAGGCTGCATCTATTAAGTTATGAGTGGCTCCTCCATCCACTAGAACAATTACTTTTGTCCTTGTATGTTACCCTTGATCCTTAGGGTGTGAAATATAGGTACACCCAAGAGTACTGCATTTTTTCATGTCTCGGGAGTAGGCTATTCTTATTCTTCTATTTCATGCCCATATTCTTGGGCTGCAATTTGTGATTCTTCCTTCTCCCCCTCTTCCTCATCTCAAAGAAAACTTCAATGTAGTGTGCCTTCCCCTTCGCACACTTATGTCTTGAAACTGAAGGTTGTTGGTATGTGAAACATAGTTTCTTTCTTATAAGTTTGTATTTGATTGGCCCTCCTTTATTTTATTTGTAAAAGGAATCATTTTTCCATGGTTTCTTACCTTCCTTGAATTCGGAAGCGAAATTAGGCTTAGGGGGGTATTTGGTTCTTGGCAACACATTCTGCAAATCTCTTGTCAAATTCATGGCATCCTTCAATGTAGCTGGATTGGGATTTCACGAGACCTCTCAAAGGTTCTACCAACCCTTTAGTAAATAGTAAAACCAACCTATCCATAGATACATCAAAAACCATTACTGAAAGATTTCCAAATTCTAACATATATTCTTCAGGAGTTCCAACTTGCTTCAATTGTGCTAGTTTTTTGAAAGGAAGTTCGGGGTCTTTCCTCTCAAATATCTCCATTAGTGCATTGGATAAACCGTCATAAGATAAAATATGGTCATGTACCAAGTTTCTAAGACCATGTAACAACCAATCACTAGCTTCCCCTTCAATATTCAAAATGGCCATTTTCAATGCATCTTCTTCAACCATAGGATTTAACTGAAAATACACATTAATTTTTGCAACCAAGCACTAGTAGACATTTGGTAAGAACCATCAAAGGAAGGAATAGTTACTTTTACCCTGGTATACTTTAATTCCTGATTAAGAGGAGGTGACCTATTCCCACTACCTCTTTCCTTAAACTGAAGAGAGGTCATAATGAGCGGATCGAAAGGCATGACTTTCCTACATTCTTTACTTAGTTGCTACCAATCATTAGAGGAAATTTCAACTCAAAATGGGCCTCCTAAAATGAATTAATAAAATAATAGCTAAAATAAAAAAATAATATTTATTAATTTTGGAGGAAGAAAAGAAAAAAACTATTTTTTTGTTTGTATTTTTGACATATCTCCCCATGTTTTTACTCAAATTTCGATCAGGAGAGCTTGTTAAATTCCGCATCCAACGAGTACCCACTCGGCATACTTTTGACGGACCTCGCTACCCCAAAAACAAGAAATACTTGAAAAAACGGAATGATGACATCATCATTCCATTTTTTCAGGTATTTCTTGTTTTTGGGGTAGCGGGGTCCGTCAAAAGTATGCCGAGTGGGTGCTCGTTGGATGCGGAATTTAATTCCGCATCCAACAAGCTCTCCCAATCTAAATTTGAGTAAAAACACGGGGAGATATGTCAAAAATACAAACAAAACAAGTAGTTTTTTTTATGATACCTATCCCCAAATTTATATTAAAAAAGTGTTTAAGACCTATACGGTATTTCAAATTTAAAGAAATTTCATTGGCTAACACATGATGACATGGAATTTGAATAAAAGTTAAAAGGCCCATTTTGAGTTGAAATTTCCTCTAATGCATTTGTTGCTTCCCTCAGATCATAAGTAGTGTAATGGACCTATTTGGATTCTAAAAACTTAGGTATTACAGGCCTGGTCTGATTCTTGAATTCATGGGTTCATTTATGAGGTCCAGTCTTTGAAAAAATGGCTTCCCCATTGGTCTTCTTCTCATCATGAGGTGAACTACTACTACTCTTGGGTATTGACTTGCCCCCCAATTGGCTAGCCAACAATTCGAACCCTTGCATAAAATATTTGGTAATACCTTCAATATTTTCCTTAATTAATTTTTTAAGTTCCTCATTACCCCCCTTGTCATCCATATCTCCCAATACTAGTTTTGCATTAATCTTCTTGTAAAAAGAACTAACTTCCCAACTTCCTTCTCTTCCAATGTTAATGTCTTCAGTATCAGTTTCTAATGGAGGGAGGTAATTATTAGGAAACATAAATAGATAAATCCAATAGGTGCTAATATCATTCTTTGATCCCACTGTAATGACCCAATTCCAAAATTCCAAACAAAGGAAGAATTTGGGGAAAAATTGTATTGATTGGTCTTGACTCTAGGGGATTCTAATGGCACAAGAGGGTATCGATTTTGGTAGAGACTGATATGGTGAATCTTACTAACACTCAATGGAATCTATGGTAAATTTATAATAGGTTATAGACATCTGAAACTCGTTTTTGGGACATTGGAAAAAATGGTAAAATTACTAGTAAATTGTGGTACAATTCCCCCTAGAGTGTGAGCAGAAATGACTCTCCAAATCCTATGCCACCCTACCAAATTGTCAATTAGAGTATGGGGACCAATATTATACTTCATTTAATTTTAGTTGGTTTGGTTATGAGTTCTGTAATATATTTGCAAACTTCATATTTGAGTGCATTTATTTAGTGATATTTGCTTAAGGGAAATGACATGTAATAGCTTAACTTTGACTCATAAATTCTATATGTAATGGTTCAGAACAGAGATTAAGGAATGTATAAAATTAAAATAATATAAATATCTCACTAAAATCATATAAAATCATAGCAAATACTCAACACAAATTAGATAGACTATCACGCCCCCTCGCCTCATCTCGTCGATGGAGAGGACGTGACTACGCTGTTGTTGCTTTGTCTATCAAACCGAGGATATAGCCCCATGAACATAAACATAAATGCATTGAATAAAAAAACATACAAATATGCATAATACAATAATATACATCGAAATCAAATCTCTTTCAACGCATTCATAATGTTCATAATAATTCTTAAAGCAAATACATTGCAAAATTAACACAAGAAAATACTTATCTTAAAAAGTAGTTGTCCCACAACTAGCTATGTCGCTGGAATGTTCCACTCAACCATAGGACAGTGTGCTCATTAATATCTCAACACCACTACCACCCCCAATATGGGAATGATTTCAACAAGGAACTAGGGAACAATAGGCTCACACATAGCCAAAACATATCAAAACTCAGCCAAGCCAATCTACAATTGGGTTTGTGAGGTTTCTAAGTCAGTGGAAAGGTAGAATTGCTAAGCTAGTGAGATCAACCATGGAGCAATGGACACCTGCACTAGATCTATCTAGCTTGGAATCCACAATACCTAGACACTCAACACAAGGAAGTATTCAGTTCACTGCTACATAGTACCTCAAGAAATACCTTCCCTTCTAGTGCTCTTCAGGGTGCGCATAGAAGATTTTCCTACCCCTCTTGATCTGTCTGTGAGGTTCCTCTCTTCACTAGGTTTATCAAGCCAATTATGGGCCTCTTCCAATCCTAAGTCTTTCAAACTAAAACAGGGATGCACACAACAACAAACACAAGTGCTGGGTCTGAGAAAAATGTCCCGGGAAACCAAAAACATAAATGTAGATGGGTAAATTAAACCTGGGTGAGAAATTTGTTTTCAGAAACATTGTTGGGCACTACGGGAGAAACATCGACCTCCCCAAACCCCAAAATCGTGAATCTTTGCTCCACATTCACTCAGCAATACAAAAACGGAATTTTGGGTGTGGAGAAATGATGAAAAACACAGGAAAACGGGATTAGAATGCCCCAACTATTTCCAGCTACGTGAGGAAGAGAAATGCATGGGTGAATAATGGAATGGGAAGCCATTTTCTGGGTGGTAAATTGCCCCATAAGCAAAAATTTGTTTTCCAAAAATTATGGCTTTCCCCAATACAAATTTGATTGCCATACTCTTCCATTCCCCAAGGAATTAACTACCTCAACCAAGTTCTGGAAGAAAAAAATGATTGGGTGAACAAGACAAAAAAGGTAGTTGAAAGCTTAATGGGTTCTCCCATTGACATTTGGCTTTACCTTGTTGGCTCAGGGGTTTGAGTATTTTCACTCCCTATTCCTTGTGAAATCATGCCCCCATCTCTTTGTTTCATTGGCATAGCTAGTTGTGGGTATTTTTTATTAATTGCATATTTACATGATGCCCCAATTTTTAATGTGCTTGGCTAGCACGAAAACCATATACATCACTTTTATTTTCCTATACATAAAATGATAAATCCATGGTGGGGCCTTGGCCCTGAGCTCCTCACCATGATTTAATAATGATATTTACATCATTTGCAATTTTAATATAATGGTGTCAAGATCGGGGTATTACATATACAACTCCATTGAAATGGGAAACCAACACATGGAAACTAGTCACACCATAGCTTGGAAATGTGGACATCTTTGCATATTAATTTTTGCTAATTTCAACTTGCAGAGAGGATGGGGGACATATAACAGAGCCATAAATAATTCAGCCATGTTTGGGCACAAAATGGACTCAACAAGGTGCAACCACCATTCACACATGTACACCATCATAGAGAAACATGGGAATATTGAAGTAGGGATTGAGAGAATGGGAGGAGAGATGGGTCACGAACTGTAGAAGCATACTATCTCCAATAACAACAATCCATTAATATCCAAATGAGAGGTTAGGGTGGCCTATCCAACATCCAATTTGGATGAGAATGCAACTCTCTCAAAATGGGCTCACTAGCAAGACAAGTGAGCACGTGACTGCGTAATGGATTAGCTAGTGCTTTCCAAAATTCCAAAGGAAAATTACCAAATGATCAAAATTCATTCTCATTCCTCATGAAATATTTTTATAACCCTCCTAAGGTCCTCAAAAGTTTAATTCCCTCCCATAGGCTTCCTCCAATTCATCCTTGATGTTTAGTAACACCCATGACACTTGTCCTTCTCCTCATCCCTTCATCTTCCTCCAAAATCGAATTGTTGCTACCAAACCCCAAGTGTGCCATCTTGGAGGCTATTTTTAACCCTGACATGTCAAGTTGTCATGGGTCTACAATCAGGTCTACATTCATGTATGATTTGTCATAGAATATTCCATCATTGTTGTCATAAAGCACATGGAATCTCTCTCCAAGTGACACCTAGTTTCTTCCTTGTCTCTTCCTCTTTCATGGGGAGTTTGTCCTCTTCATCTATTCGAATCCTTGGGCTCATGACATGTTACTTGACACCTCTTCACCTTTGAATAACTTTCCATTACTCATAATTTCGAATTTTGGGTTAAGCCATGACATGTGTAAGGAAGAATCTAGCTACCCAAGGTATCCATGAACCTCCAAATGCCTTAATGAAGCAATGCCACTTTATTTTATCCATATTTATTATTTTTATGACCCAATTTAATATGTAAATGAAAAAATAAGGTTTTCTTGGGTCTTGTAGTTTCCTTATTGCAAGACTTAATGCCTCCTCCCCAACCTAGGGAACTAGTAGGTGGGTGAAACATTGCTAACTAGTAGTCTCATTGGGATGGGGACATGACATATGAGCATGCATATGATTAGAACTTTATTGAAATGTTTGTTTAGGTTTAAGTTTGAAATTCAGTGTGTTAGGTTTAGTTTGGTTGTGATTATTGAGTTATATCCATTTTACATGGATGAATAAATTAATTTATATTAAGTAAAAATGTTTTTCTTTGATTATATATATCTTATTATAATTTATAATAACAAAACTAAAATTGATAAAAAAATTGCAAAAACTTGGTGATATTGTAAACTTAAATATTTTATAGTAATAAAATAATGTTTGAAGCTTGTTTTTAGAATGCTTTGATATTCCTATAGGAATATAAGAGTGCCATCCTCTAAGACTAAATATGGTGTGCTAGGTGATAGTAAAGAGTTCCGTGAGTAAAAGGTTCAATAGTATATGGTTAACCCTTGAAATAGAGTCTTCTAACCTATTGAAGCTTTACGCCCATCAAAATATACTAATTGAGCTATAACAAAATTCATTCTATTTTTATTAAGTTTACATTTTCTTACAAAAACACCTGAAAACTATCAACCAAATTAAATTCAATGTTGAAGACATTACCACTTCATGACGCTGGTTCATTACTAAAATTTTAATTCATATTATCATATATTGGCCACCATTGTAACCCAAAACCATAAATTAATAATGTATCAAATGTGGAAAATTGTTGCATGCGTGCTTATCTTCTTAACCAATCGACACCTTCACGTTTTGTCTAATTAGTGAAGCTAGAAGGTAAATAAAAAGATAATTATTATTAAGCACTCCTCCCGGGTCCCTCCTCACTAGTTACTCGTTCATTTTTATTAATTTTTTTTTATCACATTGACTTAGAAGGGACATCTTCATTTGTCAAAGTGTTAAAAGTCAATAAAAGTAAAGAGTTAAAGGTGAATATCAAGTGATTAAAATTATTTTTCTTTTGACATGGATGATGATTTTATTTTCACTAGAAATTAGAATTTTAATCATTTAAGGAGCATTTTCATATTTTAATCATTTAAGGGGGCATTTTCATTTGTCACTCTGAAGTGTTAAGGTCAATAGACTTATATTTAAGTGATAAAAAATATCCTTAGATATTTGTGGATGGTGTGTTCATTTTTTTGGCTAGGAATTGAATCATTTAAGGGACATCTTTATTTTTCAAAGTAAAATGTTAAATATCAATAGTTTTGATATGCCATTAATCAAAATCATTTTTGGAGGTTAGTGGATGATGTGTTCATTTTTACTAACAATTTAATCAGTATTTTCATAATAAATTGACTTATTTATCTTGTCATATGGTGATATGTGAGTGATCAAAATCATCCTTGTGCATTTGTGCATTTGTGCATTTGTAGATTATTTGTACTTCAACATCTTTAACTCATGATAATAAGATACATTTATATATTTGATGTCATTTTGTATTGTTGTTTACTTTTGAGTCCGTGATTGGAAAACTATCAAGGTTCGGGGTTTAGTATTGACTTTGATGTATCATTTTTATTTGGCATCCACTACATCATATATCAATCATTTTCCTATATTTATGTGCCAATGTGTTTATTTGATGTTGTTGTTGGTTTATATGTTTAAAAAACATTAAAAAAATGAATTTATTTTGTATTTTTTAATGCTTGCAGCGCTTTCCCAAAATTTTCACTTATGTTACCAAGAAGTTGTATTTCAAACCCCCCGCCAATTTTTTGTCGATGCCGATTTTTTCAAGAATGGGTATAATATCATATGAGAAAGTTATTACCAGGATATGCATGTGTCGTATCTTGTCAATATATGTAAAAGGCATTGTTGTATTAGCACGGTCATTCATAATTTTCATTCAAGGTACAGATAAATAGAGAAGACTTGGGTAAATTTCATTAGTTCTTAAATTAAATTGGTTCCAACTATCGTATTTTTTAAACCTTTGATCTCCTCTTTTGTACTATCTCTCCCTCATTTTTCCCAGGCCATAGCTTCATTAAGGTGCTAACTTATGCAACTACTAAAAAGACAATCATCCAAGAATGGACCAGTATCCTACTTTGTTAAAAGAACGAGTCATCTCCTCACCTTGCAATTAAATATGGATTACCTATAGGCCATTGACAAGGCATTGGAATTTGCAGAGATTGAACTTATAAGAAAGTTTAACAGGCACATGGTCAAGCCTTAACACATTGGAACTTAGAAGGATCAAGCTTCGTTGGACCCCTTTGGCTCAAAACATCAATAAGAAATTTCTACTATGGGAAAGGGTTTTACTCCTTCCTTTTCAAGCATAGCAAGGATAAAGATAAAATAGTCTGGAGAGGGTCATGGTTCTTAGGTTTGAATATATTGAACCTAAACCATTGGTCTCTAAACTTTGATCCAGAATAAAAGGTTGCAGCAAAGGGTTTGGGTTTTCCTTAGATTCCGTGAGACGATATAACATTAGCTAATACTGGAACATGTTGTGAAGGTATATAGAAACCACAAGCTAAGCAGCGGTATACACAAGTGCAAGAATTTGTATCAAGTTTGAACAAGAAAACAACCTTCCGAAGTAACTAGATATACAACTAAAAGATTGAATTATGTCCAAAAATTAGACTATGAGAAAATATTGTTGAAATGCAATTTCTGCCATGACTATGGTCATTTTATGAAGGATTTCCCCAAAAATATTCTCCATTAAGAGGATGGATTCAAGAAGGTTTCAAACCAGAAAAGAGTTAAAAGAAGGAATGACATGCTCAACAGAAAAAACAACAACCCCTAAAGATGGGGAAATCCCTCCTGTAGAAATTGCTAAAACAGCAGGACCAAAGCTTATAGCCTAAGATCATTACTTTCAATCTCTAATGAATATTGTTTAACAAGGAGTCAAAATATGGGACCTCCCTACCACCAAGCCCACCTCTCTATTCACCACACTCAGATGAGGTTTGGCCTCCTCTTTCCCCCAAGGAGAGACAACAAAAGAATAGGATCAGGATGGAAAGCTCACAAGGATGTTATAGAAGAGGAAGCAAGGAACAATAAGTTGTTGGCAGTGCAATATACCATAATCCAGGCCTTTTCTTCAGGGGAAAAAACCAAACCAAATAAATTATGAAGCTATTATCTTGGAACTATAGGGGTGATGTATCCCTGATAAAATAAATTCTCTAAACTCATGTTCTGGAAATATTTCATGGTTCTATTGCAAAAAACAAAGCTAAAAGCCAAGTTTTTAGCATCATTAAATAAAATAATTTGGAAAAATAAATAAATGGTTTGTGAAGGAGGCCATAGATTTCTCTAGAGGACTAGCAATCCTGTGGGACCCAACCATTATCCACACAAAAAACGATTTAAAATTAGATCACTAGATCTAATGGGCTTGTGAAATAATCCAAACCAACCAATCATTTAATTTTTTTTTGTGTGTAAGCCCCACGCAATGCACTGGAAAAAAAATCAAATGTTGGATCTCCCTTTCTGATTCTCTCACTTCATCACCTCCTGTTGAGGCCTGGAAATTCGCAGGCAACAACAACAAGGGATTCTCCCCAGTCAACGTTCCCAACTAGTCCATGACTGTTTGGTGTAGGGAATCCGTCTAGTTTGTGGTCCGACTACCGTAGGTCAAGTAACAAAAACAAAGGGTTTTACCTGTTGCAGCCCAGTCCACCGTGTATATTTTTGTATTTTGACTTCAAGTATGATGTGCAAGTGCCTATCTAAGATGCAGATTGATGAAGAATGCGAGGAGTGGTCACAATGTGATGCGTAGGTTCTTACCTCTCATCTCAAACTCTCTCGCGTCTAAATCACACACAACTGGAAACACAAAAGCTAACTAAGCTATCCCTAGGGAGCTAGATTATTAATTCATGAATAATGTAATAATATTCACATGTTAAGATAAATCACAAATAGTTGTTCTTAGAATCAAAACAAATAAACATGAATAAATATATACGCGACGAGATAGCTCATCAACCATTAAAACATCCATTACTCATAGTGGAAATTGTCACATAATAAACCAGAGAACATTCAAATAAGAACATAGGTTCAGAAAGTTAGAACGCTCTCATAGTTAATGAAACACAACTGAAAACGAAATAGTTCCCCTTCAACATGGTTCATTTTATCACATTTGAACATTCCACAGAGCACTTTCTCCAACAGGCAAAAATTTGTAATTTATTATTGTAAAACGAAGTAGTTCCTCTTACAACAAGTGATTCACAAGTTTCTCCAGGAAAAATCCCTTTTCATGTCTCACTCTCCCATACATATACCAAAGGGGGAAACATTTTGGTTCCCCAACCATTCCCTCTCACTATTTTGTCACTTTGTGAATGCTCATGATTCCAAACGTTGCATTGCAGATAAAGATTTATAAAAACTCGAGAAAATCTAGGTAACTGATGGAGTGCCCAAGAATGAGCCTTTGCTTTCCAATGATTATGCTCGACCATTCCTCGGTCTCCTTGTAGACCCTCATAATTTTCTTCATTGAGTAGCAATTCTATCGCCTTATGCTTTAACATGCTTTGTCCTTCAATTTTCACCTTCTTTGCCGCAATAATCCTCAATGGGATCCGAGAAACTGCCATGTCTATCTGCAAACAACGAGAATTTATCATAAAATATATCTATATTTAATAAACATAAACCATGATATTAAAAATGGGTACTAAAGAAGAAAAACCAGAGCTCAGTTCCTATGTGTGAATTTCAACTTAAACCAAGCACATGGGTGCCTTACGGAAAAAGAAGAGCTCATAACAAATGGTGGAACGACCAAGAAAAGAGCGCGTAAAAACCCCTATCGACGAATCAAAAAACTTGACGTTTGCTCATTAGTGGATTACGCAGCTGCAACAGCGGGTAACTTACACTCTAGGGTTTTCGGCACACAAACTAAAAAGGCGCGAAAAAAAATCAGGTGTTGGATCCTCTGCAGACATTGGATAGCTAGTGAGCTACACAGCCGCAACGACAGAAGTCCAAATGTCAAGAAAAACCACAAACCAATTGGCATCAGAAAAACAAGGAACTGGACATCGGTGAAAAGAAAAATAGTCCGATGAGGAATTAGCCTATTCTGGAGCCGCAACGGTGGGAGTTAATCTGCCTGCAGCCTCTGATCAAAGTCAAAATATTTTCCAAAAAATGCAAAGAAAGGTCTATTTTCAAAAAAGAAACCGAGTTTAGCGAAAGTTTCTAACTATCAGCACCACGTCTAACTGACTCCCGAAAGCACAGCGACTAAAAAACCACGTTAAACATAACAGATTAAACAACTTACCACTGTCAAAGCCTTACTGTCCAAAATATGCATAGACCAAGATGAAAAATCAAATAGCAAGGAAACGGCCTCAAATAATCCAACATGTAGCAGAGTGGGGCAAACAAGAGCAAAAAGGAGGGTCCAAAATTTCCAGAAATTTGGGAACAGTTGCAGCTGCAACAATTGGTGGCTCACTAGTGAATCTAGATCTCTGAATAAACTCATTTTTGAGCAATAGACTATTTAGCAACGGAATCGACATGCTAAATTCTTCTAGATGTTTGGATTCCCATCATGTCTGTAATCATTGACGATAGTCCAATTTTTTTGGGAATGGAAACCAAAATATCAAAGCTAGGATAACTCTTTCGAGGCTTAAGTAGGCGGACTTGATTTAAAATTTATCTTTGGGTAGCTTCTAGCTTAGATGCCACAAGATTAGAATGCATGGTGAACATAAATATTCGTTTGTTCCCCATTCCCATGCCAATTGCACTTTTGTGCGTTTTGGACATTTTGTCCTTTCTTTTGAGTCCTCCCACATGCCTTTCTTTTTGAATGTTTATGTTCAGGATCCTCTATCCATAGTGTCCTTTTGTGTGAGAGATGCATTTAATTTTCAGCTCACGGACAGAGAGGAACTTTTGGCAATTTTGTACTCATATAGTTTAGTACTTTGTTTTGACGCATACTGCTTTCTTAGGAGATCTTTGACTCTTATTTTCCTTTTGGATTTCAATTCTTGGCATGGGATCATTTAGATATAACATACTGTTTACCCTACGCCCTTTTCCATGGGTCTTTTGTTGTCACCCCCTAGGACGTTTTAGATGTGAAATGGATGGAGCCTCGAAATAGTATTCCAAACCTCTGATTCTGAGTTATTTCAGGAATTATGCTAGACCTCGATGTGTTCATAGACGCTTTAGGAAAACTATTTACTAGAATAAATTCCAACAGATCCAAACAGTACAATGCCCAAAGAATCTAAGTTTATCAAGAGTCCTGATGCTCTCCATGTGACCAAAAGTTTGCTTCCTTTATTGGAATCAAAAGAAAACTATACTAAACAAACATGGAAAATAACAAATCAATGTGGCAAAACAAGTGAATTATTTATATACAAACGGAACAAAATAAGACAAAATCAAGAAAAATAAGGCTTAAGAACTAAACCATGTACTGGTAAGTTCTCTTCCCATCCCTGTAAATCCTGCAACTTATAGGTTGAGGGGCCAAGCTTTGCCGCAATCTGGAAAGGGCCTACCCATAATTGTTGAAATTTCGTGTGTTTTCCTTTCTCATCATGAGGGTGATCCCACTTGAGAACCAAATATCCCACATCAAATTCTTTTGTTCTAGCTTTGTTCTTATTAAACCACCTCTTCACTACCTCCTATTGTTGTTTAAAACGTTCTCTAGCCTTGGATCTAGATTCTTCTGCCTTCAAAAGATTATGTATCCTCATCTGCAAAACTTCATCATCTGATCCTCTTGATTCCTGAGCTATTATGGAAGAGGGTAGCATGATATTGGGGGGTATAATGGCATCTTTTCCATAAACAAGGGTATACAGGGACACACCTAATGAAGTCTTGGGGGTGACCCTATCAGCCCAAAGAGAATTTGGTAATGCTGAGTGCCAAGTCCTCTGGTTTTCTATCACAATCTTTTTTAAAATTCTAATCAGATTCTTGTTCGTAGATTCAGCCCAACCATTTCCTTGTGGATAGTAATTTGTAGAGTAATGCAACTTAATTCCTTTCTCATGAGCAAATGTAATTAATCTAATAGAGGAAAAATAAGTAGCATTATAAAAACTAGAGAAATTGGAACTCCAAACCTGGTCATAATATGATCTTGCAAGAAGTCCATGACCGCATCTTCATTCACTTTACACAACGAAATGGCTTCAACCCAATGAGTGAAGTAATTAGTTTCCATCAGAATATACTTGTGTTGCAGAGAGGAATTTGGCTTTATCTCCCCAATGATGTCCATCCCCCACTGCTCAAAAGGTTCTGTTACCATCACAGGCTTTAATGGTCCTGCTGCTCTAACTCGTCTTCCACCACACTTTTGACAAATTTCGCACTTTCTGACATGGACATGTGCATCTTTGAACAGTGTGGGCCAATAATATCCGGCTCTAAAAATTTTATGAGCTGTAGTATCTCCAGATAAATGTCCTCCAGCAGGCCCATCATGTAAATCTACCATGACCTTCTTCGCATTTTCTTTCTCTAAGCATCTAAGAAGAACTCCATCATAATTCTTTTTGAATAATATCCCTTCAATAATCTGATATGAGGCTGATTTAAGATGCAGTGCTCTTCTTTTCTTAGAATTCCAATGTTCTCGTAACAATCTCGCTTGAAGGTAATGCACAAGGTCTCGATACCAGGAGTCTGGAGCTATAAAATGAGGACATACATCCATCAAATGTAACTTAGCTTCGCCTTCCCAGTCATGTTCTTCATTGTCTTTACTTTCAGTCATTAGTTTGCACAATCCTTGCCCTTTAACTATGGAGGATGGCTTGAATTTGAGGTCGTACTCCTGTAGATCTGTCACCTAGTTTCCTCTTCTTTCTCCTAATTCCTTTTGCACGAAAAGAGACCTCACAGCTGGGTGTGGAACTATTACCTTTGCCCGGTTCTTAAGTATATATGGGTGAATTGTTTTATTGCTTTGAACAATGCGTAAGCTTGCTTATCCACAGATGGGTAATTCAATTCGGCCCCTTGTAGACCAGTGCTCATAAATGATATGGGAAACTCATCTCCCCCATCTTCCTTCTAGGTAAGCACTGCTGCTAGTGAATCGTCAGATGCAAAAGTGTACAAAATAAAATCTTTCTTGAAATTTGGACTTTTGAGGGAGCGTGCGTGCGCAATAGCTGTCTTTATTTTACTAAATGAATTCTTCTCTACATCAGTCCATTTGAATTGTACACTTTGTTTTACCATTTGCTGCAAAGGTTTAACAATTTGAGTGAAATCTAGCACAAACCTTCGCACGAAATTTATTGTCCCCATAAATGTTTGCATACCCTTTTTATTATGGGGTAAGGGAATCTGTTCGATATCTTTGAACCTCTCTGGGTCTATGGATATCCCCTTCTTAGAAACCACATGACCAAACAACTTACCTTCGGTAATGGCGAACACGCACTTCTTGGGGTTTAGTGAGATACCATATTTTCGGTAGCGTTCAAAAATCTGCTTTAGATGAAATGCATGTTCCTCTCTTTTCTTTGAGAATATTGTGATGTCATCGAGGTATACTACAGCACTGCGGCCAATCAGACCACAAAAAGCTATGTCCATAGCCCTATGGAAAGTAGCTCCAGTGTTTATGAGTCCAAAGGGCATCCTTCTGTAAGCAAACGTTCCCCATCTAGTTCTGAATGTAGTTTTAAGCCTGTCTTCTTCAGCTACTAACACTTGATTGTAGCCTAAGAATCCATCTAATAAAGAGAATAATTCAGAACCTGAAACCATTTGCAATATCTGTTCCATGGGGGGGACAGGATAATTGTCTTTATCCGAAGGACGATTTAAGTTTTTGAAATCCACACATAGTCTAATTTCTCTGGATTTATTCCTTACAGGTACCAAATTTGAAACTCATTCCGAGTGTCTAACCTTGAAGATAATTCTAGCATCCAATAGCTTCTTTACCTCATTTTGAATTAAAGGTTCTAATTTTGGATGCATTTTCCTTAAACGCTGTTGATAAGGTTTGATTCTAGATTTGATGGGGATAACATGCTAAATAATATTGGTGTCATATGTCTTGAAATATTCATACGTCCAAGAAAAAACATCATGTATTGTTTGAACAAATTGATGAACCTATTCCTTTCACCTGGAGAGCAACACTTTCCCAAATTCACATATTTGGGCTCAATTTCAGTCCCCAAATTAATCAACTCAAACTGTAGAGACGATCTATGAGTCTTCACATTCACTGGCCTTCTGAATTTCTCTTTTAAATCAAACATTCGCTCCAGAGTCTTGTATCCTTTAGGAATAAAATTATCAAATTTTAGCTCGGCTTGATGTTCTTCATCGTCAATAATCGCCCCTTTGAAGGTCTCGTCATTTATCAAGCATTCTAGAATCTGCTGATCATCTTCAAACACTCGTAGATTGGTGATCATATCTGGAACCGAAGGCCTAAAAAGAAATTCAACAGAGTACTGATTATTAGAGGGCACAAGCCTCGCAGCTGAGGTGGCCAACAAGTCAGCTGCCGCATTCTTAAGTCTAGGAATCGATACAATGTTAAATGCATGGAAAAATTTAAGCAAATCCCATACTTCATTTTGATAATATTTTAAATGAGGAGAAATACAATGTATTTGATTTTGAATTTTTTTTACAATTATTTTAGAATCCGCATACACTTTTAGATTTTCTACCTTTAATTCAACTGCTTTTCTTAGTCCCTGAACTAGTGCTTCATATTTAGCTGTGCTATTGGTGCATTCAAATTATAACCTACATGAAAGAAAATGTTTATTTTGCTTAGGATCAATCAGGACACAACCGACTCCTGACCCCTCAAAGTTTTAGAACCATCAAAGAAAACCGTCCAAAAATCACTTACCACTACTGTGTGTGGATCACTACCTACATCTACAATTAACTCTACTATTTTACTAATGATCTCATCAGCCTGTGAGAAATGAAGGAGATTAGGTTGAGCGTCTGATGTATCGCTGGCTTCTTCCGCTTTATAATTTCCCGGTTCTAGTTCAATAAAGTAATTTCCTAGAAAAGAATTCACTGGTTCATTTTTTTCTTCGAACTGAGTAATATTGTGTTTCATGTGCGGCTCCCTTAAAACTTTAATTTGATTTGGGATTCCTTTATAAGGCAGCCACAGATGTGACCAATCAAAGCAAAATATCCACTCATCTTTGTCGACCAATCTCTGCTCAAGACAAGTCCATAAGCCTCAGGTATGTCAGCTACCACAATGTCAATGAATTGACAAACCTTATCATTTGAAGACAAGCGAATGAGAACATCCTCCATTTCCCCAATTACCTTCACATTTGTTCTATCCAATTGAATAACCCTCCAGGTGGATGGTTTAGGTTTCCCATTTATCTTTTTACAGATTGATAGTGGCATAACATTGACTGATGCCCCCAAGTCTACTAGGCAGTTATGCACATTGTGGTTGAAGATTTCAAAAGTAAGGAGAAAAGGTGGAGTCTTGCATTTAGGCTTACCTCCCACACTTGCTTCACCAATTTATTCTTCTTGGGGCTGATTGTCAGTGGGCAGCTTCTCCTCTAATATTTCAAGTGCTTTCAATAGCTTTTCTTTCTGCTGCGGCACATTGCACATCTCAAATAATAAGATGTTTTCCCTTACCTTTTTGATATCCTCCACAATGTCATAATCCATATTATGTTCTATGAGATTCGGTTTAACATCATTTATCTTTTCTTCATTGGGCTTAGTAGGCATGTTAATCTGTCTAGGATTTTGACTGGTGATGGTAAATTCCAGAATTTTATTAGCTGAGGAGATTTTTTGAAATTTCTTAACATTCTTTTGAAGTCTCTTAATTTTTGGGAGCATAAGACTGTTTTCCTTAATCAACCCCTAGCTTCTCGTCGTTACATTTGTTTCCAGGATATCTTCATGTCTAATATCCTTTTCTTCCTTGGCATCAAACAACGATACACATTCCCATAAAACCATGGCCTCATCCTCCTATTTTTCTGTTGATTTATTGTTGTCTTTCCCTTCTTCATCATTATCCTCGATTAATTTGGAATCCAACAGCTGATTCATAACCAACGTCATTGAATTTATCCATTGAGGAAAATTATTTTCAGAATGGGGTTGTTGGTGAAAAGTGCAAAATTTATCCATCCCTACCTTCGTTAAGTTCATAGATGCAGGGCCGTGCGGAGGGGGTTGGGATTGATTGTTATCTTCCCTTTTCTTGTAATAAGGCTTGTAAAATTTTTGGGCTTCCTTTTCCTTTTCCAAGTCTATTATTCTGTTAGAGAGCTTCTGCATCATCTTTTCCATTCCTTCGAAGTCTGGTGACTACTCCTCTTTAGACTTAGTAAATAACAAAGCTTTCCTCCCAACGATTTTTTCTCTAGACTGTTCAGGATAGTCTTCGATGCTTTCTTTCTCAGCCTCCACTCTTTCGACTTTTTCATAAATCTCTGCTAGCGTTGGTTTGGCTTTCATTTTGGAAAACATGGCCAACTTGGGTCCTAGAGCTGAAGTATAATATTCAATCAGAACTTTATTCGAGGGCTTGTCAGCTTCAGAAAAATTCTTAAGATAAGCTGCAAATCTTTGGGTAAAACTATGCACCTTCTCTTTTCTTTCTTTCTTTGATGTGCACAACCCTTTCATGAGAGCCGCATGAGTTTTTTGGGTTGCATAGTTGCTTATGAAAATCCTTTCAAAGGTATCCCAGTCTAGGATAGAGTTTGCAGGAAAACCAAAATACCATGATGCTACTGCTCCTTTAAGGGTATGCAGAAAAAGTCTACAAATGACATCCTCATGTTCCCTAGCCCTCAACCCTTCTATTGCCAAATAAAAACTTTGTAAATGGTCATCTACTAACATTTTCTCATTCAGATCAAACTTAGGCAACATCTTCTCGAAAGAGAGAGGTAATTCATGCAACAGAGGTGCTAGGTTCAGGGGTGATCTAGCTTTCCAAGCCGGTGGTGGATTTGGTGGGTTAGGTGGCTAGTTTGCATTTACACCTGCCATGAGTCTGGGTGGAGAGTGAGGATTTGAAGGACCAGGAGTCCGCACAGGAGAATAGTAAGGTGTTTTTGGGCCTACTTGATTCAAAAGCTGAAAAACTTCCTGTAAAGCTACTTCTACTAATTCTTCCAAATCTCCAACCAACACTAAATCTTCCAAGATGGGACAGTCTTTCTTCTTGAACTCTCTTCGAGGTAAATCAGGTATAATGGGTAATCCTCCAATACTCTTTACATAAGTCCGTGTGTGTCTTCTTAGATCATTTACTACTTGGTTTTCCACAGCAAACAAATGTTCCTTATTCTCTTCAGTATTTGGATCAGGAAATAAATTGCTTTCGAAACTATCACTGGTGGAGTTATTTCGAGGAAATGGATTTCCCCGGATAGCCATGCATTGGAGGCCTTCCTTCTAGCACCAGAAACTGTTGAGGCTTGGAAATTCACAGGAAACAACAGCAAGGGATTCTCCCCAGTCAACATTCCCAACTAGTCCATGACTATTTGGTGTAGGGAATCTGTCCGGTTTGCGGTCCGGCTACCGTAGGTCAAGTAACAAAAACAAAGGGTTTTACCAGTTGCGGCCCGGTCCACCGTGTATATTTTTGTATTTTGACTTTAAGTATGATGTGCAAGTGCCTATCTAAGATGCAGATTGATGAAGAATGTGAGGAGTGGTCACAATGTGATGCGCAGGTTCTTACCTCTCATCTTAAACTCTCTCGCATCTAAATCACACACAACTAGAAAAACAAAAGCTAACTAAGATATCCCTAGGGAGAGAGATTATTAATTCATGAGTAATGTAATACTGTTCACATGTTAAGATAAATCACAGATAGTTGTTCTTAGAATCAAAACAAATAAACATGAATAAAGATATACGCGACGAGATAGCTCGTCAACCGTTAAAACATCCATTACTCATAGTGGAAATTGTCACACAATAAACCAGAGAACATTCAAATAAGAACATAGGTTTGGAAAGTTAGAATGCTCTCACATTTAATGAAACACAGCTGAAAACGAAATAGTTCCCCTTCAACATGGTTCATTTTATCACATTTGAGCATTCCACAAAGCACTTTCTCCAACAGGCAAAAATTTGTAATTTATTATTGTAAAACGATGTAGTTCCTCTTACAATAAGTGGTTCACAAGTTTCTCCAGGAAAAATCCATTTTCCTATCTCACTCTCCCATACATATACCAAAGGGGGAAACCTTTCGGCTCTCCAACCGTTCCCTCTCACTATTTTGTCACTTTGTGAATGGTCATGATTCCAAACATTACATTGCAGATAAAGATTTTATAAAAACTCAGGAAAAGCTAGGTAACTGATGGAGTGCCCAAGCATGAGCCTTTGCTTTCTAATGATTATGCTCGACCATTCCTCCGTCTCCTTGCAGACCCTCATAATTTTCTTCGTTGAGTAGCGATTCTACCACCTTATGCTTTAACATGCTTTGTCCTCCAATTTGCACCTTCTTTGCCACAATAATCCTCAACGGGATCCGAGAAACTGCCATGTCTATTTGCAAACAATGAGAATTTATCATAAAATCCGTCTATCTTTAATAAACATAAACCATGATATTAAAAATGGGTACTAAAGAAGAAAAACCAGAGCTCGGTTTCTATCTGGGAATTTCAACTTAAACCAGGCACACGGGTCCCTTACGGAAAAAGAAGACCTCATAACAAACGGCGGAATGACCAAGAAAAGAGCACGTAAAAACCCCCATCAGTGAATCGAAAAACTTGACGTCAGCTCATTAGTGGATTACACAACCGCAATGGTGGGTAACCTACACTCTAGGGTTTCCGGCACACAGACTAAAAATGCACGAAAAAAAAATCGGGTGTCGGATCCTCTGCAGACATCGGATAGCTAGTCAGCTACACAGCCGCAACGACAGAAGTCCAAATGTCAAGAAAAACCACAAACCAATCGGCATCAGAAAAACAAAGAACTGGACATCGGTGAAAAGACAAATAGTCTGATGAGGAATTAGCCTATTCTAGAGCCGCAACGGTGGGAGTTAATCTGCCTGCAGCCTCCGATCAAAGTCAAAATATTTTTCGAGAAACGCAAAGCAAGGTATTTTTTCAAAACAAAAACCGAGTTTAGCAAAAGTTTCTAACTATCAGCACCATGTCTGACTGACTCTCGAAATCACAGTGACTGAAAAACCATGTTAAACATAACAGATGAAACAACTTATCATTGGCAGATCCTTACCATCCAAAATATGCACAGACCAAGACGAAAAATCAAATAGCAAGGAAACGGCCTCAAATAATCCAACATGTAGCAGAGTGGGGAAAACAAGATAAAAAAGGAGGGTCCAAAATTTCCAGAAATTTGGGAACAGTTGCAACTGCAACACCTCCTAAGAATGGAATCTTAGCAGGAGATTTTAACCTCATCCTAAACACTAAAGAGAAAATGAGTATTTCTCTTATTCTCGGTCCATGCAAAAAATAGGTAGAGGACGATTATAACAAATTTGGTTTCTTTGAAATCAAACCAAGAAGGGGTAAGTAGTAGTACACCTGGATGAACTGTAGAATTGGGAAGGCTTCATAACAAAGAGATCAGATCTTTTCCTTTTTTGAAAGAGTCCTTCCTCAATGATGGTTTAACCCTCTCTTCTTCAATTATTCCTTTAACTCTCTTGGATGATATAACCATCCCCTTGGATATAACAACCTCAATGAATATGATCCCATCCCTGTCATATTTAACTTGCCTTGGCCTAAATATGAAGGGCTTGAATACTTGAATGCATCTTCTGGACCGATTCAAAGAGTATGTCAATTACAATGTTCCAAATACTAAGGCTTGCAAGGAAGGTATGAGAAGAAAAACTGGCTCTTAACCAAGCCCAGATTGATGAGATAGGTTAAACCAACCACCTCCCAAAATAGAAAAGAGAAGAAAGCTAACCCCCTGTAAAACTCAACTACGGGAAGAACATTGGAGATTTCACTTCCATTTTTTATAGCTTTAAATTCAAATCTAGAGAACAAATACAATTTTCTTTCAAAAAATAAATAAAAGGAGAATTACAAATTCAACTTTAAAAATATCCCTTCAGAATGGAGATAAAGATAAGATAAGATAATTTTATTAATGTCCAAGGAATGACCACAAAATTAGGTCAATGGGACTCTTTGTTATTAAGATGTTAATACAAAGTGGGAGCACTTAGGAGGCTCATATGAAAATTAAATGTAGAAAGAAAGTATGAATAAAACCTAGATATTGAACTCTAAAGAGGGAGAGCCAATCTAGGAGAGATATGTACACAAATAATAGATATAGGGCCTATGAAACAAATGGCGTATGTTTGTCATATTAAATTGGGACCATCTCTCCTAACATCTAAGGCCGAGTAGAGAGAAAACCACCGACTTCTGTCAAATATTGAATCAGGTATTATAATAGTTTATGGGTATTATGACTGAACCTATTAATGTGGGCAGGAATGAGGAAAAATTTTGTGGCTTATATTCTTAAGATTATTACATAAATGGAAAATGGGGAGCTTTTCAACCTAGTTAAACAGGAGGAAGTGACAAAAATCATCTTCTTAGTCCACCAGGATAAAGCTCCTCGTCCAGATGGATTTCCAGCCAGATTTTATCAAAGGTTTCAACACATATTTATAAGGGACCTTGTCAAAATGGTTGAGGAATCTAGATCCACAGGGAAGGTTAGTGGTCGAATTAAGTTATTAAATCCACCTTCCTAACTTTAATCCCAAAATTGATCCAAATGATTTTTTCAGATTCCAACCCATTTCTTTTGTAAAGCCTCCTTTAACGTTTGTTCCAAGATAATAATAAGGAGTATTAGTGCATTACTACCCAATCGTATATCTAGTGAACAAGGAAGATTTGTCCCTAATAAACTTAGGAATCTCTCCACTCTTCTAGGAAACCCCATTGGAAAATCGTTATAACTAAGCTAGATATAATGTCAAATGTGTTAACAAAAAAAATTGTTCACTGATACCTACATGGCCTAAAATTCATACATACATCATAGTCCACCATATTTCCCTTAGTTTTGACCTTCACAATTGTAATTCCACCAAAAATGGTATAACCATTATTATTTACTATGGTTTACGTCCACTCTCTCCAAAAAAGGGTTAAAAACCCTAAAAAGGGGTTGAAAACACTAAAAAAGGTTCCAAAACCCTAAAAAGGGTGTAAAAACCCTAAAAGAGAGGAAACCATAGGGAAATACCATGAAATAGAAAAAACCATGGGTTACCACATTGGGTTAAAAAACCCTAGATCCATTCTATAAATACCATTAGAGGAAATTTCACCTCAAAATGGGCCTCCTAAAAAAAATTAATAAAATAATAGTTCAAATAATAAAATAATATTTATTAATTTTGGAGGAAGAAAAGAAAAAAAATATTTTTTTGTTTGTATTTTCGACATATCTCCCCGTGTTTTTACTCAAATTTCGATCAAGAGAGGTCGTTGGATGCGGAATTAAATTCCGCATCCAACGAGTACCATACTTTTAACGAACCCCGCTACCCCCAAAATAAGAAATACCTGAAAAAAACGTGATGATGATGTCTCATTGGATGTGGAATTTAATTCCGCATCCAATGAGCTCTCCCAATTGAAATTTGAGTAAAAACACGGGGAGATATGTCAAAAATACAAACAAAAAAAGTAATTTTTTTTATGATACCTATCCCCAAATTTATATTAAAAAAGTGTTTAAGACCTATACGGTATTTCAAATTTAAAACAATTTCATTGGCTAACACACAATGACATGGAATTTTAGTTAAAGTTAAAAGGCCCATTTTGAGTTGAAATTTCCTCTAATGATTGTGAAGGGCTCTCCCAAGCTACCTTTTTCTGCCATTTTGTGAGTACACTGGGACGCCTTTAGCTCTCAGGTATTCACACACCTTTTCATGCATGATTGGAATGTGGTAGGAGCATTTTCTAATCCAAAGGGCATGGAAACAAACTCAACGTGACCATAGTGGAATTTGAAAGAAGACTTTAGTATGTCTTCTTCCCTCATTCGAATTTGATGATAACCATATCTAAGGTCAATCTTTAAGAAGAACTTGGATCCATGGAGCTCATCCATGAGCTCATCAATACTTGGAATGTGATATCTATTCTTCACTATCTTATTACTCAAATCTCTAAAAACAATGAAAATCCTCAAAGTTCCATATTTTTTCTTTACCATAACAACTAAAGAAGCATATGGGATTGAACTAGGCCTTATGAGACCCAACTCCAAAATTTCTTTAATGGCCTCCTCAATCTCATATCGAATCCTTTTGAGGTGCCTATAGGGATGGATTTTAATAGGTTGTGTTCCTATCTCTAACTCAATGATATACTCCACCCCTCTGTCTAGTGGTCTTCCTGGGGGGAGGTCTCCAAAAACCCTCTCATACTTACTCAATAAATGTTCTATCTGCTTAGGATGATTGGAAAACTTCAAGTGAGGTTTAGAATATTTTGATTAGACATTCAACAACCCATTCTAAGTCTCCATGCCTCAAGATAGATCTCATACTATGAGAGGACACCACTTGATTTGGCTAAGTGTGAATTCCCCTCAACAAGATGGTTTTCCCTTCCGAATTTTTGAACCTAATTTCAGGGACTTGATAGCTCATTTTATGCTCCCCTAAAGAATACAACCATTGGAATCTCAAAACCACATTTGTATCAGCCACATTCACTAGATAGAAAATGTCAGTGATGGTATGATTTCCTATAGTAACTTGAAGGTTTAGAATCCATTTAGTGCAGTCCATAGAATTGTTGCTTGGTATGATGACTGAAAAACCATAAAAAAAATCATCTTGTAACTTTCTCCTCTCCAACAAGGCTGCATATATTAATTTATGAGTGGCTCCTCCATCCACTAGAACAATGACCTTTTGTCCTTCTATGTTAGCCTCGATCCTTAGGGTGTGAAATCTAGGTGCACCTAAGAGTACTGCAGTTTTTCATGTGTCGGGAGTAGGCTATTCTTCTTCTTCTATTTCATACCCATATTCTTGGGCTACAAGTTATGCTTTTTCCTCCTCCCCCTCTTCCTCATCTTCAGATAAAACTTCAATGTAGTGTGCCTTCCCCTTCGCACACTTATGTCTCGGAACCCAAGGTTGTTGGTATGTGAAACATAGCTTCTTTCTTATAAGTTCTTCTTTGCTTGGCCCTCCTTTATTTCATTTTGAAAAGGAGCCCTTTTTCCATGGTTTCTTACCTTCCTTGAATTCTGAAGGGAAATTAGGATTAGGGGGGTACTTGGTTCTTGGCAACATTTTGCAAATCTCTTGTCAAATTCATGGCATCCTTTAATGTAGATTGCTTGTGGGATTTTACGAGTGTTACGGAGAGAAATTCCTATGGCTTGGGGTACCACAATAGACAACTTTAACTCCAGAAATCAATCTTTCCCAATATGCAATAGAAATAAAACATCTAACACTAAAGGATCAGACCTCGTACCTTATTCCGGACGGTTGAAGTAGATCCCCGTTGAGCTTTCCAATCTTCAGCTTGAATTGATATAATACTTCCTCAACAACAAGTAAACAATGAAAGCATACTATATATCATGGTGTTAGATCTATTCTAGCATATATAATCAATAATGTAAAAGCATTTGACATATTCCCATGGATAAAATATTCAATCAAATACACATCATTGGACAGGAAAATATATTTCTATTAATATAAATCAGAGATTACAAGATAGATACAACTTCTAACAGTACGTCTGCGAACCGGAGAAACTGAATCCCCCACTTGGGCCTCCACCACTTCAATCCTCCATCTCTTGATAGCAAGCTCACTAGTAAAAGGCAAGCTTGGGAAGAACACAAAAGTGCTCCAAGGGAAAAAGGGATGCAGACTCAAGTATAAGTTCCGGCAATAATGGACTATAGTTTCTTTGCTTCAATTCTCTATTCTTGCTTTCAATGTACCAAGGGGTTCCTTATATATCTTTCAAAGGGATACTGAAAGGTCGAATCCGAGCGATCTCAAGGCATATGGAAGGCCAGGAATCGAATAGTCGGATCCATGTCAAGGAAAACTCCGAAAGGATTTGGATTATGCACACATCTCGATGTACAGGATTATATGGGTCAAACCCGCGCATGTACGCGGTTATCGGGTTAAAAGCTGCATATATCATTTTTCATATGGTTTTAGGGATGATCAAGGAAACATCAAAGGACAAAAAATGGTCCATGGGGTCTAAAGAGTCTGCAATGGGACAGGGGAAGGCCGTACAAAGTGTGATTCACCTAGAGTGGTGAAATCCACTATAACAGATGCCCTCTAATGTGTGAGGTCATAGGGGTCATACGATGGCCGAAATACATTATAAGTTCATCCCAGAAGTGGAGTGATGAAGGATCCCAAATGGAAGACCAGCCACCCAATCAACATAGTACAATAATACAACTCTGCATACAACTGCAAGTACATATAGCAGTCCCGGATACATAAGAGTACAATGGCCATGAATAGGCATAATACATGATATCACATATGTGGTCATCGCCACGTACAATATACATAGATTAGAATCTCCATAATGAAGATATGCAAAAAGGACCATGATCTCCATAATGGCTGAAGATATACAATAGATCAAGATCTCCATAATGGCTGGAAATGTCTGACATATACTGGAATCAAGTCACGAGAGCTGAAATCTCATGAACACTGGCACGATCAAGGAGGTAGCATATAAGAGATGCCACCAATATGGAAAGTCTTCTACACAAAACCCTACGAGTACATGTCTTACTATGCGAATAGAGGTGTTGAGGTCGAACATAGTAGTCCATCATCTGATTACCGGTCATTGATGTATACCGTTAATAGACGCAAGATTACCCACTGATAATGAAAATGGGAATCAAGGTACTAGAGTGCAAACTAACAAGTGTGAATAAATGTGTTGAGGTCGAACACTTGAGAGGATCCATCGATCAGGGGACATTGATGTATTCCCAAGAAACTGTTGATCACAAGAGAACTTGCCACTGATGACTGCACGTCTCAAGGCACTCAAAATGACTCTAGACTCCAATCCCAGAATAGATGATCTGAAGTCGATGGGATGAAATCCGCTGGAAGGAGGGCATTAAGGCATCCCCCATCATCCAATACGAGGTACTCAACAAAGCTGTATAATGTGGAAGGACTCGATCATAAGGTGCATGAACCAGTAACTGTACCGGGAATGGCTGACATGCAAATTCAAGATAACTAAGGAATGGTCGACATAGGTTTCAACTTCATTCGAACAAGAGCATAACAACGAATGGTGACTGAATGAAGGCAGCATAGACTCGATATACAAACTGGGACATCTTTGTGACACAGGAGGCATCAACAAAGGCTCCAAGGGACTGGAAGCTTAACCAGTCAGTGGAGATAAACTCAGATAAATGAGTACAACTCCTAAAGTCAAACTATAACCCAACCAATGGATGTGATATACAGTTCTCTGTTCGAAGGTGACACGACTTGACAGCTGCCAAAGATAACATCTTTCCTTGTCCATATTTTTGGTTTTTTTTATTTTTTTGGACTTTTTCAGTTATTTGAAAAGCTTGAAAAAAGAATAAACTAGCTTCATAGTTACAAACTAGGAGGAGACGAGTGTCATAAGGGAAAACAAACTAGTTCCAAGCAGTGGAACATACCTATGCTCAATGCAAGGATACATGTATAGGATATCGACACTCGAGGGAAAATCCCCTCCCGGTAAAAAGGGAATCAAGCTGCGAAGGATATAAAAAATGGCTCTGCATGGCTAGACATGAGACAAGCTCAGGCTATATGGCTAAAACGCAATGTCAGGGGAGACGGTATAAAGCTCAATAAGGCAGGCAAAGCTCATGATAATGCATTCACAACTTGACATAGGGGAGTCCTGAGGGAAATAGGCCAACATAAGATCAAGAGGAGTATGAGGCTCTTGCGAAATGTCATGGCAGTACTATACAACAAACTCCCACAACCTAAAGGAGGAAACATCGACATAGGCACCAAATGCAGATAAGGCGCTAACTAGGGTACCCATGTAAGGTGAATCTCTACCACTCGTATCATGCCACTTCTAAAGTAGCAAGAAGGTTCCGTAACATAATAGAGTGGGTTCGTACCTAAGGACATGGTGATATGGTCATAAGGTCATGCAAAATGCAAACGGTGGTGAACCTAACCTATATGCCAGTTTAGTCATGATACCTGAGATCAGCATGAACGGGTCATTCCAATGGCTGAAACGACACTGAAAATGGTCTTCTACATCACAAATTATGTCAGAAACAGTCCAAAATGGTTAGAAAATGTCGAAACTATAGGAAAGGGGGTAAAAATTTTCAAATATTTGAAATTTTTTCTATAAATAGTAAAAAATAGAAATCATTTGAAACTTTTACCCATTTGAGCTCTGATTTTCAATTGCAAATTCCAAGAGATCCAGCTGGCGAAATTCACAACCGTTTCTTCCAGGTATTTACTCATGCTCTCAGCTTGCATTTTGATATAATTTTTGTTGATTTTCATGGTTAAATGAAGTGTTTAAGCCATCCCAACATGTGCGCTGCGGCCCACGCGGGTATCGAGGCTTTTTCCGCGTATAGGGCTAGCTATACGCGGAAAAGGGGCTGAAACCCATGTACATACGTGGCTATTTGCAAAACAGTCGCGTATGAGGCCGCGCAAGTGATTTTCTAAGAATCTAATGGACAATTTTCAAATTTTTCTTGCAGGATGGTGCTAGAGTGGAGAGAGCACGAGCATGGTGAAGTAGAGGAAGTAGTAAGGGCTGACGTAATGGATCAACAAGCTCTACGTGGTTGCAGACTCTACAAGTTTTGGTGTCTTGGTGGTTTGAGGGCCAAACCAAGACTGCTATAGATGTTGGTAGACTATTGGGATCCAGAATCAGAGTCCTTTCGGATTGATGGGATGTCTCTCACCATAGAGGTGGAAGACATATACTTTATCACAGATCTATCTAGACGAGGTGAGGTGGTGAACCTTCATTCCTGAGGTGGGCCAGGTGGTGGGCTTACTATCAACGAGTACATAGCTGTGTACTGCTACCCAGATACTGAGAAGGTGGGGAGCCAAGTTCCCACCAATGCTATACAGGTGCTAGGCCTAAAGGCCATACTACTGATCTTGGGTAGGATAGAAGGCTTAGCATCACTCCATCAGGCCTCATGGCCACTGATGTTCTATGCGGTGGAGTGTATGAGACCGACCATCTATGACTGGAGTACTACACTACTGAGCAACATGAAACAGCAGCTCAGTGAGTGTAAGGCATGTAGGATACGGAACTTCGGGTTCAGTATCATTTTGAGAACATTTTTCTTCGAGCGTGTTCCAGGATTGAGCCCTAGAGTGGATGTTTCTCTCCATGGGGTTCGAGATTCGGCCCAACGGCGTTGGGCAGACGTGATGCGCAGACTAGGGGGTGGTAGGGTGGCCAACCCATATCCAACTGACTTCTTTCCATGGTGGCAACAACAGATTGTTGCATAGATTACTACCCCTATGGAGGGATAGATTTTCGGGGGGATCCGGACATGCCATTGCCACCAGGATCGACATATGGTGAGATAGGTACCGAATCTCGACTCTCACTCTTTTTAAAAATTTTGAGTTATTTAATTTTTTGTATTTTTTTTATTATGTGGAATCAAAAAGACATGTTTTTGGGTGACAACACAGTGACATATACCCTTCATGTGCAGATGTGGGACCACGGCGACCAGAGGGCTTCCCACGTCATAGACGGAGGGGAAGAGGAGATGACATCACTAGTGTGGATGCAGAGCGAACGCTCCAGAGCATCCATACCAACTTTGTGAGACTGACTCATAGAGTTCCCATGGCGCAAGTTGAGGACTTGCCTAAGGCCATGCAGCGACAGGTGGTGGGTGTACCACGCCCATGGGTGCGTTTATTTCGACGGCTAGCTAGAGCTGTGGTGATTTCCATGATCACAACCCTCCTCCTCCATGGGATTAGACACCTGGGACTGTATATGTTTTGTACGACCGTGTATTATATGATGGAAGCTTTGAAATCTCCACTTTTGTATATGACACTATGTATTACCACATTTTGATATATATATATATATATATATAAATTTTATGGTGATCGATTTATTTATTTACATGTGTAAAAATGTTTGTGATTAATTTATTATGAATGAAACAAATGCCAATCTAACATGTAGTTAGCATATGAGTCAGCAACTTGATTATTAATTCTTGGAATGTGTATATATGTTATACTGTCAAATTGTCATTCTAACAATATCACACGTAAGAACCTTCTCAATAACGTCGAATATCTAACATGGTACAAACCATTGAGCTGTGACACTACTAACTCCGAATCAAGATGTACCTCAAGAGATAGAACGCCATGCGAAATGGCATCCTGTAGAAGCTCAATAACGACGCTATATTCAACAACATTGTTGGAAGATGGCCGTAGACATACACCTCCTGAAGACAGTACCAGACCCATAGGAGTATAAATCACCCAAGCAGTAGAGGCTGAGTGTTGAGTGTGACGGCTTGCACCATCCGCGAATCCTATGTAGGTGGAAGATTCCATTGACATCTGCCACAAGAAACGGAAACTAATCACAAAACTGATCACGATAAGAAAAAGACCTAACTATGCAAAAGCTGTACAATAATATACAACAAGCAGCCTTGGCTAAAGATCATGCATTGTATTTTTTGAGATAGAGCCCATTTCTAGGCTCCGCCAAAGCTGTACCTTCGTAATTGACTAACTCATAGGCACCCTTCTCTAATACATGCTTGACCACGTAAGGACCATGCCACATAGGATTAAACTTCCCTACCCCCAAGGGTTCTTTTGATTGATCCCACAAAAGGACCAAGTCTCCTTCACTAAACACTCTTGGATGGACAGAATTATCGTACTAGACCTTAACGTGACGTTTATTAACCTCTAGAGCCACCAAGGCATCTCGACGCTGCTCATAAAGTTGCTCAAGGATGACCAAACGCTCCTCCAAAGGTGAAGTGTCTGGTAAGAGTTCCACAGCTAGCTTCAACAAAGGAATCTCGCATTCAACCGTCAATATCGACTCCACTCCATGTACAAGCTGATATGGAGAAAAACCAGTGGTAGTATTAACCGCGGTTTGATATGCCCACAAAGCAGGGTATAACATAATATGCCAATTCATCTTGCTTTGTGTGATGGTTCATTGGAGAATGGACTTAAGTGATTTATTCATTGCTTCAACCTGTCCATTCGCTTGGGGGTAATAAGAAGAGGAGTGCTCTTGCTTATACCCTAACTCAGATGCCAACTCTTCCATCATACGGTTCTGAAAGTGCGAGCCATGGTTAGTGACAAGCTCTTTCGGAATCCCGAACCGAGTAATGATTTGGTTGAATACAAAGTGAGTGGCTGTATCACCGTTGGATTTTACTGTAGGCATGGCCTCAGCCCATTTCGTGAAATAATCAACAGCCACTATAATACGATGGTGCCCCCTAGCTGAAGCTGGGGTGCAATCCATAAAATCGAGCCCCCACTTAGTGAAGGGACCGGCAGTGATAATGGGATGTAACGGGGAAGGTTTCGAGCGCATATTATGTGTGAACACCTGGCAAGGGTGGCACCTCTTAACCACATTAACACAATCTTTAAAGATCGACGGCCAGAAATAACCCACTCTCAAAATATTTTGAGCTGTAGAAAGCCCAGATAAATGACCACCACACGCCCCTCCATGGCAATCATTCAGCACAACCTCAGCCTCCTCATGAGTTAAGCAACGTCATAAAATGGAATCTACCCCACGACGGTACAAAGTATTGTCCACTATAAGGTAGTTCTTAGAGACGTGATGTAATCGTCATCGTTCATCTCGTAAGAGGTGAGTAGGGGTCCTCTATGTTTGCAGATATACTATGATATCTCCATACCATGGGTCAAACGTTGAGATTAAGAAGATGTGTTCATCAACAAACGTATGTTCACAAACCAACTCCTTGGCCTCGCTTAGAAAATCCGATATAAGCTCTGCAAAAATTAACGACTTCTTCGATTTTTCCAAAACAAACTCGAGATCGAACTCTTGCAGGATGACAATCCATTATTATACTTTCCCCCAATCATCCTTCATGTGAGGACGAACTGAAACGGATTGACATGGGCCACAACCAAGGTCTGGCGAAGGAGAATATAATGTCTCAAATGCTGAACCGCATGTACGGTAGCTAAAGCAAGCTTCTCGGCATGAGAATAATGAATTTCTGCGTCAATAAGGTTTTGGCTCAGATAATATATGACATGCTCTTGGAGCTCCTCATCCTCTTGAACCAAAACCATACCAATCGTCTCTAAAGACGCGGCCACATATAATAGAAAATCATGGCTATAATCCAGAGGACTAATCACCGGGGCCGATGCTAGGGCTTTCTTAAGTGCATCGAAGGACTCATGGGCTTGCTCATCCCATTCAAAGGGAGTATCCTTCTTCAAGAGATGCATGAATCCTCTAGTCAAATTGGAAAAGTTGACAAAAAATCTTCATAAGAAGTTTTCCATACCTTGCAAACACTGAAGATGACGAATGTTCTTCAAGGGAGACAACTGAAGTATTGCCTCAACCTTCAAGGGATCGACTCTTATATCCTCCTTTGAAACGATGAATCCTAACAAATGACCTAACTTCATGCAAAAGATGCACTTATGAGGATTTAATCTAACTGAATAGTGCCGACATCTTTCGAATATCAATCTCAAGTCATAGGGATGACGCATTCTCATACGAGAATGGGAAGCGAGGTCATCCAAATATACTTCGATAATAGACTTGAGATCGTGGAAAATCAAGGTCATCGCCCGCTGAAATGTAGCTCCGATGTTTTTAAGGCCGAAAGGAATTTTTCGATATGCAAATGTTCCCCAAGGAAAAATAAATGCAGTCTTGTGTTGGTCCTAAGATTTAATCTGGATCTGATTATACCCGAAAAAGTCGTCCATAAAGGAGAACACCTCACTACCTGCACACTCATCCAAAATCTGATCTATAAACAGTGTGGGGAAGTTATCCTTAGGACAGGAACGATTTAAATCATGGAAATCAGTGCATATTCGGATTGCTCCCTGCTTCTTATCCACCGGAACAGGGTTTGAAACCCACTCCGTCAAGGGAACGGGATAGATGAAACCAGCTTTCAATAGCTTCTCTATCTCTGCCTTAATGGCAGGTGCTTTCCTAGGATTCACGGCACGTAAACATTGTCAAACAGGCTTAGCATTGGGGTAAGTCTTAATCTCATGTTTGACAATCTGAGGGTTAATACCTGGCATCTCATCATAAGACCAAGCAAAAATATCACGGAATTCCTTGAATAGCTCGGTATATTCGAGAATCTCAGCATGGGAACATTCTGCCCCAATATAGAGATTCTCAATGGTGCCAGGATTGCGAGAGATGTTGATAGGAATCGTGGAAGAGATTGTAGTCAAGGGGCGCATCAACCACCTCAACCTCTATCGCAATGGTCTTCCCCCCTAAACAGATTTTAAGGGAAGGAAGGATGTCGTGCGGTCTAAAAGATCTCCCATCAAAAACAGTTAACATAGTCACTGATTTAAATAGCTCAGGAGAACCCAGACCCTTCTAACAAGCCAAAGACATCACAGAAGCAGCAATGTGCTCATCAATCATAGTACGCTTGACGATCATATTAAGACATTCTACGTCCACCAAAAGGGACACATAGTAGGGCAAGCGAGGATGATGTCCTGTGGTTTCAAATTTGATCACTGAGGAAGAATCATCTCCATTCACACCAAGAGAAGAAATCAACGCCTTCCTTTGCGAAGGACAACTTTGAAGCACTTCCAATGCAGACATCGCACAAGGAGTATGGCCCAAGTCCTCGACAGCTGAATAATTCTGGGCGGCTCAGGCATTTGGATTATGCCCCGAAAGCTTAAGGACTCCCTTAGGAATGCAAGGTGCAGCCTCAGGTTTATCCGCAGGTTTCTCAATGCACAAAGGGGTTCCTGGTGGATCAAGTTCTTTGCCTGGGTTGGGTTGTGACGAACTATAATCTTTCGCATGAGTCACAACCTTCGTAGCACGGACCATGTTAATGCACCCACGAGCACTAGTCTCTGGTGGATCATTCTCACTAGATTGGTCATGGGACTTCGAGTTCATATTCTGGTTATTCGGTAAAGGGTTCGTTAGCACAGCTGGGCCTTGTGCTAAGAATATCGAAGCTTCATCCATCCGAGGGCACAAGTAAGTGAGGTGATCATCCTTACATAGATTGCAAGGGAATTTAACCTTACGTTTCGCTTGCTTGTCCCCCCCAGCTTTCTTACCGTTCTTGTCATTATTGGTAGCATTCTCATTCTTATTCCCACCCTTTCGATTATTATTCTTACCCTTTCTTCTATTCCATCCGGGCTACTGGTTACCCTTCTGGTTCGACGATTGTACAGAAAGTACATTCATTGTTTGGGCGGGTTGAGACGAAGCCGTAGCTTGTCCTGAAGCAAATTGGTTGAGCAACAAATGACTAACTTGTTTTGCAACTGAATCCATAGGTTTCGCACTTGCACAACCCACAACGCCATCAAGATGTGATCCAGTTTTGACTTTGGGATCGAAAATAGAACGAGGAGCGTTGGGAATAATCTCATACAACAAACCGGACTGAGCATAGATCAAGTCCAGTTCCTGCGCCATAAAGATCGCTTGTTCCTCATTCTGCACTCCAGATGTGGAAACATCCTTCACTATATATGGCAATAATGACTTGAGGAACCACTTGAGAAGGAACTCCAGCGGTATAAAGGATTTAATTAATCTCTTCCATCTACGCCACTCTTGAATGTGATCATAAATATGGGTGGCTTTATCTTGCCGAAATGTCGACAAGAGTTCAGTACCAACATCATAGCGCACTGGTAGCTGGAAGTGATTAAGGAAAGTCATCACAGGGTTGTTGAACAAAGCGAAAGCACCCTTAGGTAACTCTATATACCATTTCGCAGCAGGCCCTGTGAGGGTGCATTGAAATAATCTCAAACTGATCAAGTCCTAATGTAACGAATTCGAAGAGCACCAAAGGTGAAACATAGTAACGTGTTCACTCAAATCCTCTCCCAATTTTCCTTCGAACTTAGGTATATCCAAAGGAAGCTTGGTAGGGACAGCCGGCCAAGCCGGGTCGTGAGCCACAGGATCGTTCGTAAGTCTTGATAAGTCAGGAAGGTTAAGAGTCATGAGGAAAGGGAGCCTAGGATGATGAGGTCGATGGAATGCTCCCTGGTTCACATAGGGTTGAGCACCACCATGGCCTTGTCCATAGTGTCCTCCTATTGTTTGACCCGTATAGGGTGGCATGGAAGTACCATAATATGGTGGACCTTGACTAGTAGGAGCTACGAAGTCGTAATTAGGAGAGTAAGTAGGTTGTTGATACCCACCTCCGTAAGGTGAAGAGACATGTCCATACTGCATCCTGTAATAAGGTCCATAGGTCATCGCATGCGATGTCCCATGAGACACTCCGTAAGTAGGAAGATAAGCTCCGGAAGTAGGGATATACATACCGGAAGTAGGGATATATGCCATGGAAGTAGTAGTCTAACCTCTAAAAGCATGAACATAGCCTCCCGAAGAAACGGGCGGTATGTACACTTGAGACACAATCGGTCTAGTGACCGCAGTATGAACCTGACTCATAGCCATGTGCCAACTCGAAGGACCACATGGATAAGGTGGAGGATGTACATTTGAAGAACTAGGAACCGAGGATGAAGCAATCTGAGTAATAAGATATGTACTACTACCAATCATCACTCGTCTTGAATCTGGTATCCTAATCGGATCGCTAACCCTAGAACTAGGAGGGAGATATGATGTAGCTTCCACCACTGGGACAGAAGGTGCAATGTGACTAGTACTCCCAAACCTCTCCGCAAGGTAAGGAATGGGATTTCCCCCAGGCATAGTGTTAGGATCAAAGTTGGATTCGACATGAAATGTCAAATCGTGCATAGGAAAACCAAACATAGCATAACTACCATAGCTAGTACTGGCAGGTTCAAAGTGAGTCTCGGCATCTTTCGACATTCCATACCGGTAACGTGTCAATGGGGAATTCTCTCTAGGGTGAGTAGGTCTATCATGCAAGCTTCCTATCTGAGAAATAACGGGACCAAACTCAGCTAGGTCAGGTGAAGGATTGTACGTAGGAGTAAGTTCCCCATCGTCAATACGAATGGGAGGGGGTGGTTCAGGAATATCCTCTGAATGGTCCCCCATGGTGTGTGAATCAGTGTGTGAAATAGTCCACCTGGACTATCTAGGTCTTTATCCCAAAGGAGGAGGAGAAGTATAAGGCGGAATACCAGCTAACCGACGAGAACGGCGAGGAACTGCTCCCAAATCCACAATGACTCAAAAAATAGCAAAGACTCTCTATTTACGTAAACCCTAGGCCAACTAGCGTGCACAGAGCAATCACTAATAAAATCTAAAGCCAAATGAAAGCAAACAAGGGATGGATAAGTGAGCTCCCGAATGAATCAGGTATGTCTCGCCTAGGAGAGGCTTGAGACTCCCATACACAACAAGCGGAGGTACGTAACCAATTATTGTGGCCCTTAGCTTCAATGCGTAAAGCGACTGTGCTGTCCAACCCCAAATTGGCCGAGACACCCGCAGAATAACCTCTACAAGTATCCCCTCGATATCCTAGGTAAGGTCACTAAGGTCACCTCAATATAATCAAAGCTCAGGCGGACAGTCACAGGTGGGATTGACCATATGGGCAGGGTAGCAAAGCCTGAAACTCTCGAAAGAGCCCCCAGATACAAATACAATCCTGGAAATATCTCAGGTGCCACTCAATTATGACTAGGGGTCATCCCAATCAATAACCGCTCACACTGCCTCATGCTTAACTCCCATTTGAGAGGAGGATCCTAAGAACGATGGTTATACCAAGGATTTCACACACTCACCTGGACAGACACCTAGATGTTGTTGTTTAGTGATCTTGGAGAATTAACTTTCAATGAACTATTCCAATATCCTAAAACCTAAGCTTGTTGGTGCACCCTAGAAAAGAAAAGAGTGTAATTCATTTTATTTTAGCATTGATTTTAGTTGGCTTTATTACTCAAAAATAGGATATGGTCATGCAACTAGTGGTGTTATGATGCAACAAGAAGTAAAATGCACACCTTAACAATCAATGCAAATGCATTGTGTCCATGAAAACAGGGTATGCATACTACGTGAAATGCACAATTCTTCTTCAAATGAATGCAATTTTTCCTATATGAAGACCTAACTAGTACTCCAAAGCAAATCTAGATCTAATGCAAGTATAATGCAAAGTGGAAAATGCAATGCATGATGATGAGAAAATGTTTTTGGATTTTTTGAAAATAAAAGAGATGCAAAAAGCAAAAGAATGATTCTACCACCCTCAGACTCTGCAAGCACACATAAAGAGCATTGAATTAAAGCACTAAGGTAAAAGAACTCTAATGCACTAATCTCAAATAAAAAATCGAAAATGCCATGACAAGAACTATCCTAAAAAAAAATTTAGGCTAAAAAAAAATGTTTCTAGTTAGGAACAGTGGTCTAAATATACTCAGGCAGTGCCAAAGGAGACTCAGCAACTAACAGCATTCACCCAGCAACCAAATATCTTCCACAAAAAGGGAAAACCAAGGGTATACACGACTGTTCGTAGTAAATCTGCGTGTATACGCAGAAATCACAGAGGAATCCGTCTGTATACATGACTGTAAATCAAAAACCCGCGTACAGGAAGAAAAGGTGCATAAAATAAGGCAAACAGGTAGGCTAAGACAGACTTCACACCAATCAGACTCTACCAGACATACATGCCCCCAGAATCGACACAAAAACAAGAGAGAAAGAGCAATTGAAATACATTGAATGCCGAGAAATTAACCCCCAAAGGACAACTACTAGGAATTCCCCAGAGGAGTCACCAATTCTGTTACGAAGAGAAATTCCTATGGCTTGGGGTACCACAACAGACAACTTTGACACCATAAATCAATCTTTCCCAATATGCAATAGAAATAAAACATCTAACACTAAAGGATCAGACCTCGTACCTTATTCCGGACGGTTGAAGTAGGTCCCCGTTGAGCTTTCCAATATTCAGCTTGAATTGATATAATACTTCATCAACAATAAGTAAACAATGCAAGCATACTATATATCATGGTGTTATATCTATTCTATCATGTATAATCAATAATGTAAAAGCATTTGACATATTCCCATGGATAAAATATTCAATCAAATACACATCATTGGACAGGAAAATATATTTCTATTAATATAAATCAGAGATTACAAGATAGATACAACCTCTGACGGCACGTCTGCGAACCAGAGAAACTGAATCCCCCACTTGGGCCTCCACCACTTCAATTCTTGATCTCTTGATAGCAAGCTCACTAGTAAAAGGCAAGATTGGGAAGAACACAAAAGTGCTCTAAGGGACAAAGGGATGCAGACTCAAGTATAAGTTCTAGCAACAATGGACTATAGTTTCTTTGCTTCAATTCTCTCTTCTTGCCTTCAATGTACCAAGGGTTTCCTTATATAGCTTTCAAAGGGATACTGAAAGGTCGAATCCGAGCGATCTCAAGGCATATGGAAGGCCAGGATTCGAATGAGTCGGATCCATGTCAAGGAAAACTCCAAAAGGATTTGGATTATGCACACATCCGTATGTACGCAGTTATCGGGTTAAAAGCCGCGTATATCATTTTTCATATGGTTTTAGGGATGATCAAGGAAACATCAAAGACAAAAAATGGTCCATGGGGTCTAAAGAGTCTGCATCAGGACATGGGAAGGCCATACAAAGTGTGATTCACCTAGAGTGGTGAAATACGCTATAACAACGAGCCCTCTCAAATGTTCTACCAACCGTTCAGTAAATAGTAAAACCAACCTATCCATAGATACATCAAAAACCATAACTGAAATATTTTCAAATTCTAACATATATGCTTCAGGAGTTTCAACTTGCTTCAATTGTGCTAGTTTTTTTAAAGGAAGTTCGGGGTCTTTCCTCTCAAATATCTCCATTAGTGCATTGGATAAACCTTCATAAGATAAAATATGGTCATGTCCCAAGGTTCTAATACCATGGAACAACCAATCAATAGCTTCCCCTTCAAGATGTAAAATGGCCATTTTCAATGCATCTTCTTCAACCATAGAATTTCACTGAAAATACACACTAATTTTTGCAACCAAGCACTAGAAGACATTTGGGAAGAACCATCAAAGGAAGGAATAGTTAATTTTCCCATGGTATAATTTAATTCCTGATTAAGAGGAGGTGACCTATTCCCACTACCTCCTTCCTTAAACTGAAGAGAGGTTGTAATGAGCCTTATCGGAAGGCATGACTTTTGTACATTCATTACACTAGTGGAAAATGAGAGATTAGCGACCAGGAGACCAAAATTTTTGGTCACCACAGTTTTTTTCAAGGGATAAATGACCAAAATTGATAAATTTAAGTGAGATAACTAAAAAAGACCAAGATAAATGACCACTTTTGTTCACGGAATAAAAACCAACTAAAAACAACCAAGATAAATGACCAAATTTGGTCACGGGATATCTAGACTAAAAATGACCACATAACAATTGGTCATTTATTTGGTCATTTTTAGTTGTCACTCCGGCAATGAAAAAACTTACAAATTTGACAATGAATTTAGTAGAATTTAGTAAAATGTACAAATTATGCTAGT
Source organism: Pseudotsuga menziesii (assembly GCA_001517045.1). Lineage (NCBI taxonomy): Eukaryota > Viridiplantae > Streptophyta > Pinopsida > Pinales > Pinaceae > Pseudotsuga > Pseudotsuga menziesii. The sequence continues at coordinate 132,310 of LPNX010182975.1, forward strand.
CCACCCCAAAATCTAAAATATAAGCACCTATTAATGTAACAAGATTTATAGAATTTAGGAAGATGTCTTCACTTATAAAAAACCATAAAATACTTATCTAAAATATCCTTAATCTCTCTTCACTCTTCTAAAGTTCTCTTCTCTTCTAAAGTTATATTTTAGTTGGATGTTTAAGTTTATATATATATATATATATATATATATATATAATTAACTTTAAATAATAATAATAACAACATTATTATGATTTTTTAGTGGATTCAATAATTGTTTAAAAATATTGGAAACATATTTGGTAGAATTGTTAAATCGTACATAAATTGAGTTCAGAAGAGCATATTTACCTATGATTGAATATGTGTTGATCTTAATTACAATTTCCACCCACTTTTCAAAAGTTGGACAATTCTTGATGAATCCAATGTATTGGATTAAAAGAAATTGACATTTTGTTATATGACTTGTCAACACACATACCATTTGCATGTACTTGGGAAACAATGACACCCTTCTTGTAAAAACATTTAAAATCAACCTTTATAGAAATATGAAAAAAGAAACCTCTATGGAAACTCCAAAACAACATGTGGAACAAGTGAGATCAACAACATCAACGTAGTAACCCAACCCTAGATCAAAACATTAGTCCATGTACTCAACCTACCCTCAAAGGGTGGTGATGTGAATATCAATACCTTCCCCGATCTTGCAAACAATCCTAGTAGGAAACCCATTAAGTGGGATGACAAGACACTATGAATTAGAGAATTTGAATTCAAAGAAAGACATAGGATCCACATTTAGCTCAAACTCAAGCATCCATAGTCAACTTTTCTTCCATAAATAGTTGACCCCTTATTGAATATAATAACAATTGAAAAAATATTCATGTTTAAAAATTAAGAAACATAATATCTTAATACCCATATTTAAAAAAAATACACAATATATATATTAGTTATAATGGTAATTATTTATTCAAAACTTAAAATTCTTAATCCTTTATAACTAAAATAATAATATTAACTACATAATATTCAACTTTTGTCATATTTTTCATTCAGTTAAACCTTTAAAGCTATGTTAATTGTCATATTTTTCATTCAGTCAAACCTTTAAAGCTATGCTAATTTAATGATTTCTTGAACATCATGCTGAAAAATAATTTGATTTCCTCACCATTCATAAGGCAAAGAAACCTGGATCCTCCCAAGATGAACCAAATCCAAGCCATTACGTGTATTTTGGCGCCACACTTTCAAATTTGGTTCCATGTTCAATTGTTTTCCATTTTCGCAATATGTGGTATTTGGAGACAATTTAGGATGCTCATGGCATCGGGCAGAGCTTGGGATGCTACTGCTAGACCCTGCAACATATTCAATGTTTTCCATCCTTAAATCTCATTTATGGATCATGGCATCCTACCCTTCTTGTTCTTCAACACACCCTTCTGGCTCTCATTCATCGCTGCAGCCATAGAGTCCACCAATATCTTGTAAAGGTATGGGGCTTTCTTTCCATTCCGTGTCTTTGATTTTTTTGTACTAAAATGGTTCAGTTAATTGCAACAAAGTTGTTTGATTTGTTTTTTCTGCTATGGAATGCATTGTTTCAAATCATCTATCATTGAAAATATATGCTTGGAAGAGCACCCATTTGAGATTGAGGTAAATGAATTCATCCTTGCTTGAGCTCTTCTAAGTAATTTTTCTATGGTTTCTGTTAGAGGGTTTCTAGGGTTCTGCTGTAAGCCTATCCATATTTTCTTTATTTCAATCCCGATGGAAACGTCGATGTTAATAACACGAAACTTGTGTATAGTCAAAGACTCTTGTCTGTTACAAAAGGCCTCTTGAAAGCCTGGATACAAAATTTGATGAATGCCATTGATAATATGACTGTGATTTGGGCTCTAGGTTTGATGAGGCTACCGGATAGTCTTCGACCTTTATACGTGCCTCAGTATCTTGAAGGTTCTCCACATGTTACATATGGTTATACTGCTTTGAGAGTTCCAGACAGTGTACACAAATGTTTGGGACCTTTAGAGGTAGAAAATAAAGAGGATGACCGTCCTTTAATTGTTGCAGTTGGAAAATCCCCTCTCGTTGTTGGAGCAGAAAATGTAATGCATTATCCTAACCCACCAAACCCATCAAAGGTTTTGTATATAAGCAGGAAGGAGGCTCCTATTTTGAGAGTTGAAAGGGGTGTGCCATTTTCATTCTCAATACGGGTTGGGCATGATGTTGCATTTTGTATTACATTCGATCCTATTGGTGGGGCTGCATATGAAATCCACCTTATCAACTTTCCATATGAAATAAGCTACAGGGAAGTCAATTAAACCCAGAACTGCTGCAACTATTATGGATGCCAACACAACTCCAAGAGTGTAGTAGAATAGAGGCGTTCAAAGAAGAAGGGTCACCATGATTGCTAAATCCATCACTACATTTGATACTGCACTCTTGCATCCAGCATTGTAATTCACTGTTCACTAGTACAAAATGAGGAATTAGCTACTACGTGACTAAAAATTCTAGTCACCACAGGTTTTTTAAGTGATTTACTACTAAATATGAGCAATTTTGATTGACCCAACTATAAACAACTAAAATTAATGACTAATTTAGTCACCAGTTAACAAACATGACTAGATAATAAATGACAAAGTTAAAAATGACTAACATAAACGACTAATTTAGTCACGGCATAAAAAATGACTAACTAGAAGAATATGAACTAGTCATTTATGTTAGTTTTTTTTTATTGCCACTCCAACAATGGAAAATTGCAATTTTGGTGATGAAGTGTTACAATTTACTAAATTTTGACACTACATATAGATTCTCTCTAGATCCATCTGCAGTGTTAAAATTTAGTAAATTGTAACTTTGTAGATGGATTTGTGTCACAAAGAGATTCTGATGAATTAATCCTAATTAACATAACCCATAAGTTAATTTGTGCAGGATAAGTACAAGAACATGCTAACCATATTGCTTATACGTTCAATATCCCTGGCCATTTGTGTACCTTATAAGATTAATAAAGTGAGATCTAGACCACCCAAGTTAGACCTAATACTACAGTATAATGCTTATTTCCGGGAGGCTATAGATATGTTTGATGACATATCAATACGAGACTAATCAATTAATATCGATGATAGACATAAATAGAAAACATCTACTACAACGGATCACGTCTAGACATCTATGGAGGTAAATATCGCTTGCAAGGTACATTTGCTTAGAAAACTCTATCTATAAATCCACAAAATATATTAATATATTACATACTATATAGTTACAAAACTTACAATATATAAATTATAAACCATATATATAACACAAAACAACATAAAAATAAACAAAATAGTCCCAACACACATATATTGTAAAACATACATATAAAATAAAACTTATAATACAATATAAAATAAACAAAATCTATATAATATATCATATACAATAACCTTAATACAGTCATAATGCAACCCTATGTAAACTAATATAATTATCATTGGAATATGACCATAATACCTCCAGCTATGGGTTAAAATTGACGCCTGTATGCCCTTTTTTCCATTTTTTATGAGTTAAATACAGGTCCATGTGGAAAAAACACGTAAACCGTGAAGTTTATTTAATTTTGGAAGTCATCCATTTGACGACCACCCTTAATCATTGCCAGTATTGAAATTATATATATATATATAGTCTAGAGTTTGGTATATGGAGTGACTAGACTACTTCGGATTGGTGACTCGGTAGGCTGACTTTCTAAGTTATTATGGCTAGCTGAGAAGTTGTTTGATTTTAATTAATGCATGGTTGGTAGTTAATAAATTTTTTAATGTTTAAAATTGTATTTGGTAGATGATTTTATTATGCAAACTCTAGATCCATCCATTCCAATATTCCGTCTTCATCGTAAG
>LPNX010182975.1:143041-158026 GCA_001517045.1 Pseudotsuga menziesii
CTATTTCTGATGAAGCTTCCTCCTGGTTAGGAACTTACAAATCATGCTCCTGTTATGGTTGAGATTCCATGTGGGTAACCCCATGCAGCAGCGGAAAGGCCATTCAACGAATCAAGATTGGAGTGATTATGTTTTAACATGTGTATCAGAAGTGTTGCCACAGTCTTCAGAATGTCTTGATTCCTAGCTTTCCAAAATGCCTTGGTTTCCAGCGTCCCAACAATTCAATTGTTTCCAATTCCATCAATGTCCCCAATTTCATGACTAATTTCAAAATTATGCTTACAATTGTTCCCAGTTAACCTTATGTACCACAAAAGAGTTGTCACCTCCCAACTCATGCTAATAATTTTAGAACAGACATGGACATAAGCCAGTGTTACACAGGTACACGTTCCCCAGGGTTGGGGGCATGCCCCACCCGCTCCCCATGGCCCAGGAACTTGGGGGCTCTTGGCGAAATGTTTCTCCTTGTCCCCAATTTGGTGAAACTTGAAAAACCACGGGGAGGAGCTTGTCAACCTGTGTTGAAGCGCATAATGGTGAAGTGGAGGGAATCTAAGCAACGCGATAGAGTTCAAAAGAAGAATGAATCATGGAATATGTTGTGTGTTTTCCTGCTGGAGGTGTTCAGTAGTAATGGTAAATTTTTGAAGTAAATGTGGTATTTTATTTAAATGGAAGTTAAGGAAAATACCACTTTTACTTAAATTTTTATCATTACCATTAACTGTTTCAGAATGTTTGGGTGGTTCCCACCTCATCAAAGTTCATATGAGTTTCAGGATTTCAGGATAGCAATGTTTCCAATGGATTTTATCATGTATGAGGTTAAGGGATTGGGAAGTTAATCAAGCACATCAACCTCTCTATGTACCTTGATGTTGGTTGAGGCAATTGTTGAACTCCTCTATCATGACCTTTAATCAAAATGTACCCTTTAGTCAACCAAAATCACTTATTAAACATGGGAAATTTCTTTATAGTTCTACCTTATTTTAATGTTTGGTTTAGGAAATTTCGTCAAAATTGTAGGGTGTTGAGTAACGTCCTTCAAGGATCAACTTCGAGATTCAAAGTAGAGGCAAGGGCTATGAACCTAGATGGGGTGGGCACAGGGTGCTATTGATGAAGAGGATCCTAATATAGGATTAATAGTTCATTCTTGCATAGTTGTATGTTGGACTTGAAAGCCTCAAATAATGTGATGCCCTCTGGAATCATGAAGAAATAGTCCTCAAGTCACATTTCCCCATTACAATGTTGAAGTGTGTTTAATCATTGAAGAATTAGACTGTATATACAGAAATCAACTTAAACTATATTTACATGGGATGAGTTGTTATTGCTAGGATTTATAATTTTTATATTTTTTATAACTTTTATGACCTTGACATCCCCCTAAAATTTAGGGGTGGTTTCCACACGTCCCCAGTGTGTCTTTCCCCCCTCCCGTGTTCCAAATACTTGGGGGAACATTGACATAAGTAGCTCAAGGTGTTAACTCAAGTGATCATGAGAAAAACGTGATATTGCTCCCTCGACGTAGGGGAGGTCACAGGTTCAACTCTTTTCCATTCACTAGGGAAAAGGTGCTTGGAACTTGAGCACTGAGTACCATCCTTGAACAGAAGGGAAAAGTGCCTGGTGGGTTTCCTGGAAGAGCATTCCACATAAATAAATGAATGCATTAGAAGTCGACAAACCTAGTTAAAATTAGAAAACTCTATCAACAACACCATAAACAATCTCTCTAATCAAGGAATATGAGCAAGAGGAGAAGCTCAGAATCCCAAGCATTGCATCTCCTCCAATAAATTTATCCATCTACCATAAACATTCCTCGCCAAAAACCAAAAAATTAAATTAAACCAGAGAGTACAAAACAAAAGCTTTTCATGATGGTTACACAGCCAAAAGGGTACAATTCATAGGCAACCTACATTCCCGTATGTTGTATCTGCTGCAGAATAAATTTTCTAGCCCTTCGAAAGCTCATCAGAAGTTTCAAATTGAGGGCATGAACCTGCCATTACCTGGAAGAAATCCCATACAGTGTGTCAAATATAAATCATAACAATACTAAGTCTAAGTTTAGAATATTACCATATTCAAATTAAAGAAATGATGCAAAACTTGCTGAGGAAAACCTTACAGGCTTACCTTATTGATGCAATGGGAGCGTCGATTCTAGTAAGACGAATCTCTTGTGTCTGAGGACAATTGACAAATTCCTGCTTAACATATCCTATTAACCTGATAAAAGAGGAACAAGCTTCTGAGATTGCTTCATAAATTACACTACAAATAGATGACAAGTGAATAAAACAAAAGAATTTTGAAGCATATTGAATTTTTCAGGCCAAATTACAGGAAAATAACATACCTTCCTTGTCTATTTGGCAAAGACATTCTGACTCTCCCATTACTTGCCACTGTATTTTTAAAGCCATTTGTAACTGCCTTGTCAAAATTTACTGTAGCTCCAGTACTTGAATTTATGGCCAATCCATCTAGCCTAGAGTTTATATTTGATCCATCTGCTTGTTGACCATCTCCTTTGGAAATGGAGGAATTCTCTATACCTGCATGAGCTACCTCATGATTTTGGTCACTACTTCCATTAACTACTAAACCTTGACTTTGTTTCAATGTCATCCCATGTAAATGTGGGTATTGAGTGCCAGAAGTTGAAACCAACTGCACCATAGATGAGGCATCTAAAGAAGTGTTTTTTGCATCCTTTGGACTAATAAGTATGCCCTTCCTTAACCGATGCACCTGAGATTGAGCTACAGGAGTGACTGCTATAGTTGGCAACCGTCCTGTTCCAATAGGAGAAGCTGCAGCTGCAACTTTTTCCACAGTAGTAGTTGCAGATATCGTAGCATGAGCTCCTTCCCGTAGATGTATTAAATCCCCCTCAATGACAAACAACTAAATCAAAGACAGTATATGTATTCAATTTCTATAGCAAGAATGCAGTAAATTATAATGGGAAATAAATGACCATAAGGAACCAATGAATGCACATGACTCACTTCAGGATGAGAAGCTACAAATTCATCAATCTGGCCATATTGTTTCTTGTAATCGTGCCAATGATGAGGGGGGAGCATTTTCCCCAGTCTATTTGGTAGCTGTAAACATAAAAACTAATTAGAGTAGCAAGCATTTTTCTATTGTAACATGAGGCTGATTACACATGAAATCAAAGAAGACTATGAGACTGTTTAAAGTGTGTGAAAGAAATGCCCAAACTATTAGACCTTTAATACAAATAATTCAAGTATAGAATATATTACAGAATATCCTCATGTAGCGCACAGGTAAATTTGCCATGGATCAATCATTTGATATTCAACCAATATACTAGATAGTATTTGACATAATATGGTCCATTTAACAATGAGAAATTAACTATGCGCCAGCAATTACAATTAAACTTACAGTTGAACTAATTCTGATGCGTGCACTGGCTTCTGCAGGAATCACACGAACAAAGAATGCCAACAACGATCTTTCATCAAAAAGGACTGGATCAGAAGCTTTGTTGTATCCATCCAATGCAGATGACTTATGTGGCGATTGTAATGTAGAACTTTGTAGATCAGTAGCCTCAGAGATTGTTTTGCAATCAGGTACACCTGGCTGAAAGTGACTCGATCCTCCAAAGGACTGACTTGGAGATACAGAAATAGATGAATGAGGCACTGTGCCTAGCTGCTCCATATTAATGGATTTACTTTGTTGATTTGTTAGATTCTGTGATTCATATTCTCTGTCCTGGGCTCCTATCTGTCCTTTTGGTTGCTGGATCTTGGTCCGATTCTGAGAGAAAGCAGGCAACTACTGCTGATCCAATCTTCTACTCTGCTCAGATGTTTGAAAATGCAGATGAATTGGCATTGCCTAGTCCACAATAATCCTAAAAGTTAATCTTTGTTCCAACAAAATATTACAAGTTGAAACATGTTAGTCTCAAATTCTCAATGAACTTATTTACCTATGATTCCTGCTAACAAGTTTGATCCGTTTGTTGTACACGTGAAGCTTCCTGTGGTTGGGAATTATGCTCATTATATTCTTGTTGAAGAAGAGACAAAAAATTTTGTTCTTGCTGTTTTTCCTTCAATTTTTGTGCCTGTGATGGTTGCTTTTATTATTCAACTATGACCTCAGGAAAAACTGAAATAAAGTTTACATATAACTGCATGAAGCCAATTATAACCATGGGACAGAATCACAGATTAAGAAATTCCCTAAAATGAACCATGCCGCAAACATAGACAAGGCCACAACCTGTTGTTCCTTTTGTACATCCACAATATCACCCCCAGTTTGGTTTTGCTGAGAATGTGTCTGCAAATCTTGATGCTTAGAATGCAGCACTTGTGATTTCGAATTCACTTGGTAGTTAGGATGTGACTGCTATCTCAATGGAAATCGCAGGGCTTGTGAAGGCTGATGTTGATGCAAATATTGATGATTGTTTTGAATTGGCTAAAAGAAACATGGCAAACTGCTAAGAGCAATTTTTTCATTCAAACTATCAAACTAGCCTCATGAATCGCATAAATTTCTAAGCTTAAAGTACTAACATGGTAGCAATACAAATACCTGTTGATGTTGTTGAGGGGTCATAAGCTGTTGTGGAGGAACAATAGCGGATATGGATTGGAATTGTCCAAACGTAGGTTGGGGAACCTGGACACCAGATGGTGGTATGTTTTGTGGAATGCCTTGTTGATGCATGCTAAATGGATGCATCATTCCAATCAGATCAGAAGGAAGAACTACACCCATGCCAAAAACTGGAGATGGTGCAACAGGTAGTGCAGCAACATGCTCCACCTATGCCAAATCCAACTCCATTACTCCATTACATTTCAGATGGTATTTCACAATTCTGAAAAGCATTTGTATTTTTGTTTTAAAAACACTTATAGCCGTCGGTTAAGCGACGACCTGTAGGTATTTTTTTTTTTGTAAAAAAATTCAATACCTGTTGCTTAAGCGACGGTTTTCTTTGGTTAAGCGACGGAAATGATGGCCTGTAAGTGTAGTTTTTTTTAAATTTTTTTTCTCAATTGTCGCTTAACCGACGGTAAACTGAGATGTCGTTTAACCGACGGATTGGAAAGATGTCGGATAACCGACGAAAATTCACCGACGCTTAAAAAAAATCATAGTGCCGTACATGCGACAAGGAAGTGTCAAAAATCCGACAATATGGACGTCGAATTTTTGATCGAAATGTAGTAGTGGTAGAATACATCCAATTATTCTTTTCTAAGAAGGCCTTATATTTAGTCCACCAATCCTTCAATTTTTTTACTAGATTGAATTCCTTGGCTCTGTACTCATCCAGAAATGTTTTGTTCAATAGCACTTGAATTTTCTTTAGCTTGAACATTATTTTGAATGAATAGGGTTGTAAATAAGCTATGGAAACCCTACCTTCACTTATGAATGATCTCATTCCAAGATTAATGTGTTTGAATATCGATTTGACAACATCGTTATATGGTAATATTATTGGTTTGGCGGAAATCAAGTAAAGGATGTGCTTTCTGATATTTCAAAAAACCTCTAAGTCATCATGGTCCTTATGGAAGTCTTCATTGACGAACATTCTATACATGTATTTGGGCACTCAAGGTCATCTTGGAATCCAATCAAATGATTTGTATCCGTGAACAACATTGGATCTGCATCTTTCCAAGGGTTGGGACTTTCTTCAACTTCCCATCTTAAGGTAGCTTCCCTATTCCTTGTGCTTTTGACATTTTAAATAATAAATATCATACAATAAAAAATGAAAATACAAATATTAAATCTTGTAGACATAATTATGTCAATAGGTGAGTTATGAACATAAATCAATTCTACCTCAAGTTTCGAGCTAAAACAAATGGACTTTGAGAAACAAGATATCAGGTGAACAAACTTAGCTTCTCTAGCAAGTTTACAAAGGATAATGGTGAATATTAATTGTGAAATACCTCCCTGAGTTGGTTAAGATTATTAATGACAACTATATATATGCACGGGTGGCAAAGTTTGGTGATAAGTCCTGTATTTTGTTTTTGCAATGATTTATGGAGTTTGAGGATATGCCCTTATCTGAAATCCTTATGGCATGCTTAGGTGGCAAGCTGGGGTGCATAACTTTTGAAGAGAAATGTTTTGACCATGTCATTTGCACCAAGGGATTTACATGAAGCCCAAGTGCAGTTTTCTTTGGAGCGAGGCATGCCTGCTGTGATTGGTGTAATGGGGACACAACAGCTTCTTTACCCTTCCCATAGTAGGGATCGAAACGTCGAGATTTGCGAAATCATCCAACGCAGCTCCTTCTTATTTACAATTCTCCACTGCGTAAATGACTACTTTCATAAATACTAGTTATTGGTAAGTTGTAATAGTAATAATTATGTAGTTTGTAGATTGATATCTATCATAAATTTGTTTGAATATCATCATTGTCAAGCAATAACAACTTCTTAAAGGGTGCTAGCTCAATGGTAGAGCGCCTGCCTAATTATAGGCAAGAGGTTGGTGGTTCGATTCCTCCGTTCCCTATCATAAATTTGTGATTACAAAAACGACTAAATTCACATATATACGACTATTAGTAGCTAATTTATCGTATCTTAGTCATATTTAGCTTAGTCATTAATATGTTAACATTTAGTAGTTTATTTAGTCGTATATTTGGTCATTAATGGTTGCAATCAGTGACTAAATCAACGACTAAATCAATGATTAACTCAGTGACTAAATCAATGACTAAATCTGTGACTAAATCAATGACTAAATCATTAACTATCAATGACTAAAACAATGACTAAATCATTGACTATTAATGACTAAAGCATTGTCTATCAATGACTAAATCATTGTCTATCAATGACCAAATCAATGACCAAATCAATGACTAAATCAATGACTAAATCAGTGACTACTAAGTCAAGCTATTAATGACTAGTGAAATACGACTAGCTATAAGATAGTGGTAATTTGCTACTATTAGTCACCGATTCAAAAATAGTCGTTTATAGCCTGATTTTAGTCATTTTTTTAGTCATTAATTTCTCATTTTCTATTAGTGGTTGATCGAGAAAACAAACCTGCAAAATATAATTTAAAAATCCAAATACACAAATAAGTTAACAAATATGTTATATTTACAAGGATAGGGGTTTGTATTTACACCCATGAAAGAATAGCATTTGTTTTTGCTTAATTGCAAAAGGATTAATCAGGGATTGGTGATGACAGGTAGCTAAAGCATAGAATACGGATGATTACACTTTTTAACATAAAAAAAGTAACAGATAACTTATTCCCAAAAGCTAAGTTCAACAACTACAACTTACAACTCCCTATCAAAGTTCAACCACCACAACTTACAACTATAATAATGCTTCTTGCAGTTTTGGAAACTGCAAATGATTGAATGGTGTCTGCCCCTCTATCACTACTACATTTTGATCCAAAATCTCACAGTAAACATACATGCTTAATAAGAAGAGATGAAGCCACCAAAAAATTGAAGTCCAGTAGATAAGAATCTGACCATTTCCGGTGACCCAACATCTCCTATAGGATGTCTTAATGAAATATTTGAGTGTATAAAGTAATAAATATAATGCCCATGTCCTAATCTTTGGAAAAGTACAGCGTTATTCATATGGCTAGGATCCTCACAAAGAAAAGTCAAGAACCCAGTTAACATACTACACCATCAATTTTAAAATAAATCAAGGTTTCATGTAGCAGAGTGTTTGCAGAAGCTCTGATTTATCAAAATACCAATCAAGGAAAAGGGATAATAGATTTGAAGGTCTTATGTGTTAGATTCCCATACCTGCAACAACTGAACCATATTTGCACAAAAGAAGGGCACCCTAGTTGATTAGAACTCCTGAATGGTGTTTATCTTTCATTAGCAAGGCCTGAAAACATCGTGCAGCATACTCCAACTCGCCACTGACAAATAGTAATTGTTTCAAACTTAACATCATATTGACCTAATGACTCTTAAAAATGAGTAAAATAAACTACCCAACAAGGCACACAGAGCCTAAAACTGAAAAATAATACTTCCCAACTCCCTCTTAAAGCATCCGTTAAATGAAAGGAAGTAGAAAACACCAGTCACTAGAAAGCCTAACAAGATGGCGACAAATTAATTTCTTGTTCAAGATGGGATTTTCACAGGATCCATACATATAGACAGACACTTGAAGGTATCACTCTAATGACTTAATTACACAACAATCCTGTACATCTTAGTCTTCTGAGAATCTAAGGTGTGCACATATCTATTACCTTTTCCTCTATAATTTGTAGCATCCATTACTTAACCACACAAAGACTTACTAGTTCCATGCTTCAGAAATCTAGCCTATTTTCTTAAATCCCAAACCTATCTTCTAACAAGAAGCCTAAGAAATATATACTATACTTTGGCCCATAGCCATAATGAAAAATAAAGGGAATTACAAGTCTTGCTTCTTACCATGCAATAGGTATTCAAAGAAAACATCCATCAATCCACAATTTCACTTATTCTTTGACATCTCCTATAGACACACAAAACAATATACATGAAGAACATAGGCTATAAAGTTTACCATGCAACCTGCATAGAATTTTGAAAGCATATCGTGCCAATAATGCTATTATACTATGTGCTTCTTGTGTCTTTAACCTCGAAGCCTTAGTGAATCTTAGATCTACTAGTGGCATGAAGCCTACTGATAATTCCATGAAATTCTACTCGCTGAATTGATACTTCCTCTAGATTCTAAATGGTTTGAATGAGTGTGATTTAATAACTTTCCCTCCATCTTTTCTAGGAGAATACAATTATCTAAGGTGCAATGGTTTACTGTTGTTTTCATATCCTTCAATGTAGCTGCAGCTTTTGAATAACGAGTTCATATTGTTGAATATTGGTGGTACCCTTGTTTACAGCACTTGCATGTAATAATGCATACCCTTGTATTCTTCTTTAAACACGTCAGATTGCATTTTTGTGCATTCATGTCATGGAATATCCCAGTCCTTAAATTGGTTGATAACTCTAGCTATTCTTTGGTCTTTTTTCCATGCAGCTTGACAACAGCACAAAATGAAGGTGTTGTAGAGCAATTCCTTGCTGTAACTCCTAATGCTGGTAAGGAAGCTATGTTAAGCGTCAGATGACAATCACTATTCTCAATCTTATACATGTTGTGACAACCATAATTTTGTTGAGATTGAATAATAGAATATTTTGATTCCATAATTGTGTGGGCAAAAATGCAAGACCTGTACGGATATAAGATAATTTTATTAATGTCCAATGAATGACCACAAATGTAGATCAATAGGACTAATGAAGATATGAATACATGATTGGAAATTCATCAAGAACATGTCAAGAAAAGTTGGAACTAGAAGCCAAGGCCAAAATGTAATGAGATGTCCCAAGCTAAAATTGACCCAAATTTTTCCAACAATCTAAGTTTAGTTGAAGATTTGTCAAACACTAGTGGACACTACTACCTTACTACCTTAAGCTCAAGTCTGATTCCGGATGATTGTAATGCTCTATGAGAACTCCCTGATTGAGACCATTTTAACAAATACTTCAACATAGACTGCTGTAGCTTGCTATGCATAATTTTGATTGTGGATTTTTGTCAAACACTTAGAATGCTCATTGCTGTAGGTGTCCTGTGGATGTTTTAACTTTTAAGCCTTGGATCTGATTTATGGGCTTAACATTGCATCCTTATGAAACCATATATTATTTTTACCATTTATAACTTGAGATCTTAATGATAACATTAGATGAGAAAACCATATGCATTACAAAATTTAAAGAAAGAAACTTCAGATCTGATTATTTATTCGATGACTGAAAACATGCCTGGGAAGTGATGAAATGGATTCCTTTTGACTGGTTGCTCCACAAACAAGAAATATAGACTTTAATAGACTGATGTGACCTCAGGGAAGCTTCATGACCCCTTTCAAGTTAGCCTTGTACAAGAAATCAAATTACTGCTGCTCGCTACAGGACATAAGTGCATTGGATATGCTGCTACTGGAAAGTGCTTTTGAGCAATAGAGACAGTCTACTACAGGACTGATTCGATTTGCAGTAAATAAAGTCTAATATTCTCATCAAATATGGTGAATATTTCTCACATGAAATGTACGGACCTTCTATCTTTTTCCCCACACCCAAAGGTGCCCTATTAGATAGCTGCACCCTCTCAAAACTGTAGTGGATAGCACTCAAAGAAATTGAGTTTAACCATTGGGCTCCAATTGATGTGTATCCCTACAAAGAAATATGGTATAATTTTCTTTATTGGCAGCTGAAATAAGGAACATGGAAGTTGGATGCTCAAACTTCCTCCTAGCAAGTGTGCCCCCCCCAAGCTCTACGAAACAACCAAACGTGGGAGAGGTTCCAAATTCAACCAAGACGTAGCTGCAGAAACAATTTCAACAGTCAAACCCTTACCCGGGTAGCAGAGAGTTTCGAGCTGGTGCCTACAAGCATGAATACTTTCCCAGGATTCCTGCTGATCCTGCTCCCCTGCATCAAGCTCATGGTTTGACAGACCCACAATGCCTTGATTTATCCCACCTGAGCAATGAAGAACAGAGGGGAAGCCATAATTTCCACTACACCCACAGGTGTGAGTAAAGGCATGTATGCTAGTTTTTATTTTTAATGTGATTCAGTATGCTGCCGCAGGCAGGCCTGTACTTTTCTCCTGTAAAATTGGATTCATGTACTTTTTGCCAGTCCCATTGGCCATTTTCTGTCAGTGGATATCTAAATATTAAATTTAAATAAAAATCCATGGATTTCAAATCGTCTTTTATGATTGAAATTAACATTGCAGAAACAGTGCAAGCTATGTTTCAAGAAATAAATGGATCTTCAGATACAAGGATCATTATATCTTGTCTACTATCACCACCATAAACTTCTATGTGAATAGAGAAAGTTATTTATAAATGCCTGTTTTTTTGTTTTGTTTTGGATATCTTGGTGTTGAATTCTCATCCTATCTTGCGACTATAAAGTGGGTATGATGTCTCCCATTATAGTGCCATAATTTAGACCGATTGTGTGCTAGTAGGTTATTTTGAATCTTGGAAAATGCTTCATTTTATCATGTTCCTTTCATTTACTGGTCTTTGATTGCACATAGGCCATTTGCCAATTTAATTGTGTGCTGTGCACATAGGTCCTATTGAAGACCTTTATGCATGATTTTCCTATTTTGGATAGGTCGGTATTGAACACTGCTGCTGTCAACAGAAATAAGTAAACTTGCTTCCCCACAAAAAAACTAAATTCTCAGTATCATTATAGATCTGGTGGCTGCTAACTGAAAGTGTTAAATGCCTGCTGAAATTGGCTGCTAACTCAACATTAACTGAAGTTTTAAGTGCTCAGAACCTAAAACTAGAACTTAAACTCAACTTCTGCATGGTTTGTTTAAAGATGGGTAAAAGACAAGGTTTATGTTTTGACTGCGCTCCTTTTGCATGCTACACTAGCCAATGTGCCCCCTTCTTTTGCAATATACTCTAGAGTCTATCCATATATAAGAAATGTTCTGCACATGTTGTTTATGAAGACCATAACAAGTGCTTCTATCCTTTGCATGTACATCGACCTTGAAACCCTGTGCACCTTTGCTACTATGACTCAGGCCCAGGAAAGGAATATATTCACAGAAATTAACTTAATGCAACATGCCTTCTCTCTCGCAATATTGACAACAAATTCCTCAGCGCTGCTCACCTATCTTCACAGCTTCGAAACACAGGAAGAAAAACTAGTTTCAGCTGGTTTGTTCACTAAAAATTTGACTGCATATTCTTCACAGGACAGAGCATTATAGCCCATCCGTTGAGTGTTACTGTTTCTCCTTGAAAAAGTAACAATTCCATTATTTACTGACGCAAAGTATGTTAGCCTATGATTTGGATCTCCTACTCATTGCTGTCATACTGTCTCTTCAACATACCCAAATAAGCTGCCCATGGAACATACTTCCCAGTGAGTGTATACTACAGAGGTAACCCATACTAGGATTCTCCAACCACCAAAAAGTCTTGGAACAACAGCCATATGTTTGTTGTTTTCTTTTTTACAAATCTCACCAGGAAAACCCCTGTTCCACAACTCAATTATGTTGTTCTGTCTTTTTTATAAAATTTTACCATCTATGTTTGCTAGCCTTGTTGCTGCCTTGAAATCTCAAATTATGTGTCCCTTAGATTGTAGCTTACCCCCAAAATCTGCTTCAATGACCTGAGTCCCCTCTAGGTGTTTCTAATGGTCATTGGAGTCACCATATATATTATATTTTGTTTTTATTGATTATTTTGCTGATCGTTGCTTAGAAAAATAGTTAGTAATCTAGGATGAGAATCTGATGTTTTGTATTGATCACTATTAGCAATGAACTTCAATTCCTTAGTCATTTTCTACAAACTCATACTTCATCTGGGAGAGTAGCTAATATAAATTTCTATGCAGATGTGTATCAGCAGGAGTTACATTTCTGTGATAAAGTAGAAGCCAAATTGCATAATCATCATACATATCAAGAGTTCTTGAAATGTCTGCACATATACAGCACAGAAATAATCAACCATGCACAATTACAAAGCTTGGTAGGTTACTTTGTAGATGTTATGTAAAGGATTACTTAATTAAATATTCCATGGAGCTAAAATGTAATTGTCTCTCAGCTGTGGATTTGGTGTATATAAATGCGTTTGTATGTATGTATATTTGTGTGTTGTAGGTATCGGCGGGTTGCCAAGTGAGTTTGTTCCACGTATTTCATTGTAAGCTGTAAACATTCTTTGCAAGTTGTGAGGACTTAACACTTAAATCTCTTTTCAGGTCTCTGACATACTTGGAAAATTTCCGGATCTTATGGATGGGTTCAATGAATTTCTCTCTAAATGTGAGAACATTGGTATGAATTCTGACACTCAGTAGATGTCTTAATTTTTCCCATGTGATTCTCTTGTGTTTTCTTTTGAATTATCTGCATGATTTTTTCATAACATGTATGTACAACTTTTGTGTAGATGGTTTCCTTGCTGGCGTGTTTAACAAGAGTGAGTTTTTAGCCCAACTCCACTTTAGGTTATGCTTTCTCCTAGTTGATATTAAATGCATTTCCCTCTAATGCTCTTATTCTGCATGAAGCAAAAAGAAGTGTGTGATATTGGGGAATTTTGAACCATGTCTTTGTCAGGATTGTGAGTGGAAGTCTTCTAAGTCTAGATAGACAATGGCATGCAATATTCTTGTAAATTTCTAAATTCTAATTAGAGGTTGCAATTGTTGTAGAGTCATTGTGGGCAGATGGATCACTTCAAAAACCTGTAAAGATGGAGAAGGATAGGGAAAAAGACAAGGAACGTGACCGAGAGAGGGAGAAAGAAGAGAGGGAGAAAGATAGAGATCGTGAAAGAGACAAGGAAAAGGAAAGGGAGAGAATTGATAAATCTGCGCTTTACGTTGCAGAAGATTCATCCAGTCACAAGGTTTCCTTCCTCCCAAACAAGGAGAAGTATATGAATAAGCCAATTTCTGAGTTGGATCTGTCAAACTCTGAGCGGTGTACTCCCAGCTATCGTTTGCTTCCAAAAAATGTAAGGAAATATTCTTTAAATTATTATCCATCTGTGTCTTTTGGATTAATTGCACTGAGAGGAGTGATGTGCTCTACGGCCCAGTATGGGAAAGATGTTGTCACGTAACATAATGTAACTTTACCTTACCAAAAATAAAAAGTAATGAAAAAAATTCACGTTGGCCTATAAACCGGGATCTATCAAGCAACGGAGGGATCAAATTTCTTGAGTTTAAAAAAAAAAATTACACAAGAAATTGGATCCCTCTCGGTGCTTGATAGATACGGGTTTAAGATGGATCTTTGCTGGTTTTAAAGGTAAGCTTGCTTTTTGAGTAAGCTCAAAAGAACTTATAACATTTATCATTTAGATTATGAATTTGTTGTGATGTTTGATTTTATACTAACACGAATGTTTCAATTGTCATGCAGTATCCCAAGCCTCCTGCAAGTCATCGTACCGATCTTGGAGCATCTGTGTTAAATGATGTTTGGGTATCGGTGACATCTGGTAGTGAGGATTACTCTTTTAAGCATATGTGCAAGAACCAATATGAGGAAAGTCTCTTCCGCTGTGAAGATGATAGGTGTGTGGCCTATTGACATTTGTAGTGTTATTTTTTGATGTACGGATTCTTTTAGGTGAAACAGTGTCATCAAGTTGCTCTTTATTATGGCCTATTTAATATTGGGAAATGGTGAAATTTTACATCCTTGTGTATTTTATATTATCAGATTTGAACTGGATATGTTGCTGGAGTCTACTTCTGTTACAACAAAGCGTGTAGAGGAGTTGCTAGAAAAGATGAAAGATGGTACTACTAAGCAAGATGGTCAAATTAGAATTGAAGATCACTTGATAGGTATTCGTAATTCTGCAAATGTCTTTTGTGGTGAACTTGATGAGTTGGAAGTATTATAGTATCTAGAACATTCTACTCATGTTTATTTTGCTTATTTACAGCTCTAAATTTAAGGTGCATTGAACATATTTATGGAGATCATGGGCTTGATGTAATTGATCTACTACGAAAGAATGCTACTGTAGCTTTTCCTGTCATATTGATCCACCTCAAGCAAAAGCAAGAAGAATGGTCAAGATGTCGTACAGACATGAATAAAGTATGGGCTGAATTTTATGCCAAGAACTAACACAAATCACTTGATCATCGTAGCTTTTACTTCAAGCAGTAAGATAAAAAGCGCCTGAGCACTAAGGGTTAGATGATCATTTTATTATGATATCTTCCTGTCTATTAGAACACTTTTTAACTTGTCATAATTTATGTTTTTTCCCTCAAGT
>LPNX010182975.1:158365-175551 GCA_001517045.1 Pseudotsuga menziesii
TATTAAAGAAATAAATGAGAAGAAGAGGAAGGAGGATGATGTACTTCTTGCTATCCCTGCTGGGAATAGAAGACCAATAATCCCTAATCTACAGTTTGAATATCCTAATTCTGACATTCATGAAGACTTATATCAAATTATTAAGTACTCCTGTGATGAGGTATGTACAACGATGGAACAATTTGAGAAAGTGATGAGGCTTTGGACATCATTCTTGGAGCCTATGCTTGGTGTCGCAATACGACCTCATGGTGCAGAGGACACAGAGGAGGTAGTGAAAGTGAAGAACTATGCTGCAAAAGGTAGTGTAGCAAGTATAATAGGGGAGAGTGATGGAAGTGCTGGAGCTGACATCGGAAACACTAATTTGAAACAAGCAACTCCTGTTGGTAATGGTGAGGAAAATTCAACAATGGGAACAGCAATTTATGTCAGGGTTAGGATGGAAAATGGTGAGAGTACCATCAGGGGAAATGGTATTCATGAAACTGAACAAAACGGGCATAAAAGTGAGGGTGGAAAATCTCATTCCGCTGCACCTGTTGCTGATGAGATGCTTGGTACAGCCATGCAGGTTGGTCGCATTGAAAAGTTAGATGACTCAAATGCTGTGAATGCAATTGCAATAGAGTCAAGTTCAGGACGATTGGGGTTGGACCATGTATCAGGTTAGCTACTCATCCCATGCATGGTACACAGCTTCAAAGAGACTTAAAATTATTAGAATAATTTGGCTTTAACAAGCACTGTAATGTAGATAATATTAAGTTCATTTTTAACTATTCTGTTTATTTCTCTCATTTTGAGGTTAATTGTGTTGTACTTGGTAGGGACTGGTGCACAACATTCAAGGCCTGGGCAAATGGTCGGTGAGAGTGGGCCAGAGCCTTCTATAAAAGACAGGGCAGGGCCTTTAGTAGATGTATGGTTCTGGAGTTCTCTTATCTTATCTACTTTTGCGGCCATTTGTTGGAAATTATTAACATTACGTTATCTACAATTTTGTTTTAAAATATAATATATGCAGAGAACATAGGATGAAATAGTGTTCATTGATTAAAGTATACTACCAGGAAGCTTAATAATATTCAAATAAAAGTATTTCATTGGTTGTAATTGAAACATCTGATTGCTGGTAAAATACCTTCTTCCTCCCATATTATGTTGTGTGCATTTCACATAATATATAAATTACGAGGATTCATAGCTAAAAGAGTCCATATGGGCTATTCTATTGCCATGTTGATTTCATATGTCTCTTAGCGGTGGGAATGCGTTACGATCTCTTGATTGTTAATATTTACTATATATGGAAGTAGAGTCAGTGAGTGTTTAAATATCTACAGTATGCCACAGCATATGAATGATTGGATGTGGAGTGAAATCCCTACTTGTTTTTGCTTTCTATTATGTGGTTTCTATAATTTATTTAATCTGAGAGCTGAAAACGAGCAAGACCAAGAGAATTCTTGTTTGGAAGGAACTGTATTTTGTCTGTTGACTTTTTTGTCTCATTTGAACTAAAAATATTGTTCTTTATGCAAACCATCATTTAAACTTGTATATGTACATTGTATATGCATTTGTGTAACTAAAATTTGTCACACAATGTTGTACAGGAAACTGAGAGACGGCATATTGGCTTAAGAATGGAAGGTAGGAACATGGATTTGAGGTATCTCGAAGAAGTTGTACATAGCAGCTTGAAAATTGAAAGAGGTAACCTACGCCAGAGACTGAGGATCGACAAAACACATTGTTCGCCCATGCTAGCAATGTAGTGTCTGGTACAGACACTGTTCCTAGAGGGGAGGAGAATGGTGCAAATAGACAGTATAGAAATAGACGTGGAGAAGATGAAGAGGTTGAGTGTGGTGCTAAGGAAGGAGGGGAACATGATGCCGATGCAGACGATGAGGGGGAAGAGAGTCCTCAAAGATCAACTGAGGATAGTGAGAATGCTTCAGAAGCTGGTGAAGATGTTTCAGGTAGTGAATCTAGGGATGGTGATGAGTTCTCACGTGAAGATCATGAGGAAGAAGAGGAAGATGATGAAGAGCATGAAGAAAATGATGGAAAGGCTGAAAGTGAAGGTGAGGCTGAGGTAACAGCTGATGCACATGATGTTGACGAAGAAGGGACATGCTTGGCACTTTCAGATCGTTCTCTGCTAACAGTCAAGCCTCTTGCAATACATGT
This sequence comes from Pseudotsuga menziesii, assembly GCA_001517045.1. Lineage (NCBI taxonomy): Eukaryota > Viridiplantae > Streptophyta > Pinopsida > Pinales > Pinaceae > Pseudotsuga > Pseudotsuga menziesii. Next base: position 160,565 of record LPNX010182975.1, read on the forward strand.
TCCTTCTACTTTAAACAATGGAGCACAAAAAGAGTAAAAAATTTTCTATGGAAATGACTCTTTTTATGTGCTTTTTAGGCTCCACCAGGTATTCTGATACTGAGAGATTAAACATATTAATGTTACGTGCAATTTGTTTTATGTAATGTCAGCATTGTGTTAGTTGTAGGATAGCGTTAAATGTTATAACTTAGACAACAAAGCATAAACGTTTTATTAAAATTAATATTGGAAGTATCTGTTAAGTAACCAACCTTACAGTAGCATAAGAGGCAAGCCCATAATCCAGTGAAAGAACCTTGATAAAAGACCTCTCCTGAATCTTCTCTCATCTCTAGCAAGTTCTTATAGTGAATGTGCTCTACTTAAGTCTGGTCTTGACTTCTCACCTTGGTTTTATGTCAATGGGTCCACTTTACTGTTTCTTTTAGTAGTACATGAATTGACGGGTTCTATTTTATAAAATGAATTGAGGCTATAATGGTTTGGCATGGTGCAGATATTATATGAGCGATTACTCTCGGAAAAGAAGAATTCATTATCTGCTGAACGTAAATGGAAAAGTGTAAAAGACAAATCCTCCAGATTTGTATGCAAAGTGAGTTGTGCTTGACAAGTTTTTATATTCATATGCTTGTTTTAACTGTTTATAGATATTTTGTTCAATTCTTTTGAAGCACAATTAACTATTTGCTTGAATTATCTGATTGTAGATTTATGACTATATTATTCAGTTTACTCGATGGCTCAGCAGATAATGCTAAGTTTGAGGATGATTGCCGAGCAATTATTGGTACACAGTCCTATGTGTTGTTCACATTGGACAAATTGATATTCAAACTTCTAAAACAGGTCTGTCGAATAATATCCCTCTACATGTATATCACAGAAAATGCTTAACTAGAAATGACATATGCAATATGTATACAAGGTAGAGAGTGTGACTAGCAAAACAAGTGGGAAAGAACAAGGCATCGATGCATATACTGTATATTGTTTAAAAACATATTTTAATAAGTTTGTGGACTTCTTTTATTCAGATATTGGTGGTGGTAAGGGCTCAAATGCAAGGGAAAATGGTACCTATAAAATTGCAAACAAGGGTGACAATGCTGCCATACCTCCATTCGCAAATGAAAATGTCCAAGCTAAGGAATGTTCTTCAGGAACAAGGTAGAGAGCTTTAACACAATTGTATTCTGGTAGGAATGGATTTTACTTTAGCTTATGCCCTCTGATTATGATTAATTAGACACCACATTATAGTGGGTGAACGCTTGAAGTTGATTCAGAAATGACTTCTTAGTTTATCTGGTCAGCAGTGTATATCACTTCTGTAGATAAGTTTTTCTTTTTGGTTACAATGATATAATCTGCCATGTATTCTAACTCATCCTTTACAATGTGTGAATATTGCCAAATGAAATTTCATTTTACTGCATACTATTTACCTGCAATAAACATACATATATAAATAATAAAGTTTTGATGGGAAGCAGGTGATTTGCCTTTATAAAGTTTTGATTTTCCTTCCCAAGAAGGAGAACAGTTTGACATAAGGGCAACGTAAGAGTTATCCTTGAGAATGTTTTGATGGGTCCTTCCATATCTTTTCCCACATATTAACCATTTTTCTTGTTTGCATGTACAAATTATTCCATTTCAGATCTCACAGTTTCTCCAGTGCATCAGGAAGTTTTGGTTTAGTCCATCCTTCTCGTGGAATATCCATGATATTTCCTAGATTTAATCGCCAGCGTATTGATAAGAAGCCAGAAGATGGTAGCACACCAACAGATATAGTAGATTTATTTCACCATCAGAAATGCAAGATGGATTTTTCTATTGACGATCAAAATCCATAGTTTTGTAAACTTGTATTAATCAATTGGTTGAATTTTGTTGCAAAGGAAAACATATGTCAGTGCCTTTATGTCTGATATGAATTGGCTAAATTGGAAGAGAAACAGGAGGAGAGTTATGTGCTAACTTATTGGTGTTTTATAGCATTTTAAGGTGCATTGAGTTTGTTGTCTAGACTCTAATTTGCAAATGGAGGTTTTTGTTGTGAATAATGTTCCTTCAGTGTGCACAGGACAAGATTTATGTTAAGACGGACAAAACAGGTACATATTTTGAAACTGATTTCCATTTGCTTTGTAGGAAGAACCCTACTGTGCACTAATGACAAGACTCGTCTGACACTCAACAGATCTGGAAAGTTTGATGCATTTTGTGGATTTGAAGCGAAATTTGGTAGTCCTAGCAGATAGGCTCCCAGTAGTGAGTAATTTGTATTTATGTTAGATTCATGTACAACTAATCCTCACAAAGAAGTATATTTCATTGCAAGCCTTCCCATTGTTTTGTACTTCGAATGAAAGACTAAGGGATGGTGCCCTCAAGCTTTCCTCTAGTTTGACCCTGAAAGATGCCCTTCTTGGCCAATTTACAAGGGCTGCTTATTGTAATCCTTTAGCATTTATAGAAAGATATATTTAGAAAGACAAAGCTACGGGATTTTGTTTATGAAAGACGTTTTCCACTTTATATTCTCATTGTATCCATGTTGGAGTATATCATACTCTTTATTATGTTGTGTTAATTTTCATCTGATTATGGTTCTATAGGAATAACATACTTCAAACCCAATGCACTGATTCCAGTCCTGACAATTTCCAAAATCTTTGAATTAAAAGAGTCGACATTTTGTCTTGAATAATGTCAAATGGTGCAAGGACTGCAATTCTGATAATCATAAGCATCATTTATTTTTGTCTTTCAAGATTGATTCTAAGCATAGCATATCAAATCAAATATATAACCTGGAAAAATGCCTTGCGCAATACCCATGTTGGTTATTTATTTTTTGTATCAAGTACCTGTATGCTCATCTTTTTAATCGAAATAGTAAATCTCTAATCACATGGTTTTAACACAATAAGCCATTTTTATATGCTTCAGGGTCTCAAAATCTCTTTACTGAATGACAGTGCTTTTTGGATAAGTATATCCCACGATAAGATATACTAAATGACAGTGCTTTTGGATAAGTCAAATTTAACTTAATTAAAGTCATTATTACAGGCTTGATGTTGGAGATGGCAGGGATCTTAATCTTGATGACTGCCCAAGGTCAACATTGCAAAATCAACAAATTAAATACCTTAGCCCAGTAATATTTCTTAATTGATCTTCTCCTTACTTTATCGAACTCCTGAAATGCAACAGTAGTTAATGGTTATCTGGAGTTAGAACAATTCTGGTATTTTATTTGTCAAGGTGCGTGTGGATTAAACCTTCTGTGGGACACACATGTTCATTAGAGGGGGATTTATATCTACCATCTCAGTTGTTTGAACTCATTATTCTTACAATTTTTTATATTGCAGAATGAGAGAGAGCAATATGAAGTTGTGATAAACAATGGTAAAATTGTGTACAAGCAAAATTAGCAGCCAGTTGACACACCTGAAGGTTCTAAGTAGATATCTGTGATGAGCACATATCACAACCTCTATGTTGGTCAGGTATTTTCTACATTTAAAGACATAATTCATGAATGTTGCTGAATTCAGAATATCTTTGGTTTTTTATGCCAGCCCTAATACTCTCTCTATTCTATTTCTAGTTTTGCATGAATTAGATTACCTGTCTATATTGGATCCCAATAAGAAAGTTTCCCATAGAAGTGCATTTTTTAACTTGATGTCATGTTTGTGTCTCTTCAAAAAAAGAAAGGGATATTTCAACATTCTAGCTTCTTAGCTGGGGCAACTAGTTCAACAGTTGGAAGACTGATTGTGGACAATGGAATTCTCAAGGTGACGTGAAAAGTATTATCTCTCATCTTAAAACCCTAAGATACAATACATTTGACTACTTACATCAATCGCATACAGCTGCTTCTGAATCATGCATTGCAAAGGTAGATAGGGCTTAGGCTGCAATCTAAAAAAGGGGAAATAAAGAAGTGCTAAACAATATTCATGCTCAAATTTCTGTTTGTGCTTTCCAGTGCTTCAATTGAATTATCCAAAATCATAACCATCCTATTTAACAGTCTGCAGAGCTATGTCAATCATTTAGTTCTAAGCTTCTGGTTAATCTATGCTTCTTCCTTTCCATCTGGAGATGTAGATACAACAAATAACTCCTTGATAACTTCCAAAGGAAATCCCTTGGTCTCTAGAACCTTAAGGAAGATAAATATCAAGGAAACTGCACTCATAATATAGAAAAATCCAAAAACACCTATTGTTCCCAAGCCCTTGTTTATGGTAGGAAACAGGAATATGATAAGCATGTTTCCAGTCCACGTTATTATAACACACAGAGCCAAGCAAATTCCTCTAACTCTTGTTGGAAAGATTTTTGAACAGAAAATGTTTTCCACTGCACCAAATCCCATATTGAAGGCACAAAAGAATACCATTAGGCCCACAACTGAGATACCTCCCTGGACAATCCTGATTAAAGCAATTTATTTACCAAAGCAATTGTAATGAATGTAATGAATAGAACTAGAGTGGTAGATAGGATTATTTGCTTGCACCCACATAAAAGAATGGTCGAAGTCCAGTTAAGAACCTTCAAATAACCAGCACAGGGAGATCAATTATACTACATATCTATGTTACCAGAAAAGAAAATTGGAAAACCCCAAAAGGCCAAATTCAGGTTTCTAATATCTATGTTGCATTTATCTCAAGTTCTCATCCAGAAATGGGAAATAGATGCTAGCAATAGGTTTCTGGAGTAGTTCAATTTTGGGATGGTTTCTTCTAGAAGTGCCCCCCTTAAGAGCAGTTTCTGATGACATAGAAACACATTATACAAGGCCTAGAGATGTCAAACGATTAAATGATTCATCAACCATTTCCTTGAGTCTATTTGCACATTTCTCAGAACACTAGAAATTTCTAGGCTAGAAATGAAATAAACCAAGTAGATGATAGAGATATGCACCAATACAAGATGTCATTCTTGTATACACATGATTTAAATTTACATGAAAAGGTGTGGTCTCTTTAGCATCAGTGTTACCTTCTTCCAGCACGGTCCATTAGAAATACGAGTAAAAGTAACCAATACAGTAATAGAGGACAATGTACATGGCTTTGCATTGCATTGAAGTTAGGATGGCTTTTTGGCTTGCTATTACCAATAGCTTTCTCTTCTTACATCAACCAGGGACTGGTTATTTATCATGTAGAGAATTTATTTCTTCCAAAAATGATGGTGCGATCTACAACTCCTATGGCAACTAACAAAGTGAAAATGATAGGACATGCTAGATTCATGTCAGCTTCAAAACCACATATAAAGTCATTGAATGGCATGCAATAATTTTCTCGGTGTTAAAAGTTAATGCATTTTGAAAACTTATTAATGAGTAACTTGTTAATGTGGTTTCAACCTCTTTTCCTCAGTTGTGGGCTCCATACCTCACAAGCATGAAGGAGAGAAGGTGCCAATAAGTTATAAGAGGCATATCTTAGTTCTCATATTTTAAAAATGTAGATGGAGTATCCTAGAAATAACTTCTGTGCATCTTAAACTTTATTTCTATTGCATAATTCACATATGTTGTTTTCTTAAGATGTTTTAAGAGTGGCCTGTCTTTTGTCTCACTGTAAAATTTGTGATCCGGTTGTCGTCCTGTTGATATTCTTTTTGCTATTCCAACCAATTTCCTATTTTTATGGTATGGTGGTTGAAGTTCTGGATTGAGATTGGATAATAACAATTTTCTTATCTTGTGGAGGACTTATGCGTTCAACAAAACTTCCCTGCATTTGTCTTTAGGTAGTATTTTTACATTTGATCTAGTGGAAATATGGAGATTCCCAAATTGAATGGCCATCTGATGCTGCCATTTGGCCACCCTTTCCACTATGATTTTGAAATGACATTTTTCCAGTCTTCCTAGTTAAAAAAATATTTGGTCGAAAGATGTGTAGGTGTCCAAAGACAATTCCACAGGATATTATTCAAGTTGAGTTTGTGGCATATCCTATGCATCTTGAGTATATTTTAAGATTGGTTTCCTTTCTCCATAGATTCAGATCTCTTGGAGACTTAGCTTCAGGACAAGACCAATACCCTTTCTTGACACTTTGTTCTTGTGAGGAGATTGCTTCTAATTCTGCAGACCTACACCCTAGAGGAAAATGATGTTGATTCTTTGAGGCATCTTTTCTCCTTTGGTATGTTGATCCAAACATTAAAATCTGTTATTTTTCCTACTTGGTTTTTTGAAAATATCACCTAGGCATTGATCTTGTTGCCATTCTTCAGGATGATCTATTTCTATGTTACAAAATAGTGCAGTCTAAATTTGTGATTTCATTTTTTTATTTTGGAGTAGTTACTTGTTTCACTCTTTTCTAAGAAATTTGATTGGTTCAAAATCCTCAGTGAGTGCATGCAAAGGTACATCTAAGAGAGGAATTATTTTCGAGGTCTTGAATAGATTTAAATTTAATCTACAACTCTTATGAATGAATATAAATAGTTGGATTCATATTTTTATACCCAGCATGCTTCTTATGAATGAATATAAATATTTGAATAGTGATGCAGGCCACATTGGATCATTCTATGTATAAGGTTTTATTTAGACTTACAGAAACCAATATAGACTCTAGAGTGAGTTCTGCATTTTTGAATAACAAAAATTGGCTTCTTGTTTTAGTTTATTTCTGTCATTCATTCCCTCGTCATTGCTACCTAGCAACTTGATCAGTAGCTTGATTGGCATTCTCTTGATTAGGTAAGTGATACTGTACTACCTTTCAATGTTTTATCTAAATTATTTGTGTTTTGCATTGCCACTTTTTATTGACTGTAGCTTGTGTTCTATTTTATGATATTTTTACAGGAAATACACAAGACTCCAATGGGAAACCCATGTTTCAAGCAGGAAATACCAAGGTTGGAGACACAATTAACATAATTGTTAACATCTTCTCGATTGCGGTAGGTCACCATGTCCTACTTTGAGTATCTTGTTAGTATTATGCTTGAATGGATAGTTTGTATAAAATCAGCTGTCATTGTTTACAAAAATGTTGAGTAGTGTCATGTCCAATGATTATATGAAAATGTACATAAGAGAAATACTAATGGAAATATTTGTTTGTAGGTTTCCATTGTCATTGTTGAAATTCTAGAAGGACTTCCATTGGTAGTCACCTTGATGTACGATTAATTGCAGAGATTTTTCTAGATTTAGCTTATTCAAATTAATATCTAGTGATTGTCTATGATTTATTTGAGAGTGGTGTCTCGCTTCTTAACATGTTTTCTTGTCATTTTATTGACAGTTTAGCTTATTCAATGAAGAAGATGATGGCAGACAAGGCTTTGGTTAGTATCTGATTTACAATAATTTATTACTATGCATGGATGGGTGATTGATCTTTCAACATCTAAAAATTCACCCCATTCCAGGTATGAAGTTTGTTAGAATGTGAGACTATGGGTTCTGCTACAAAAATTTGTAGTGACAAAACAGGGGCATTGACCTTGAATCTGGTTGGCCTTTCTCATTGGCTTATATCTATGGGCATGATTTCTTCTTACAAGTGTGTTGGGCTATGATAAAACATGGCATTTCCCCATTGTTATATGATTCAACGTTCTTGTTAATTGCATGTGAAGCTTAACCCTATTACATAACACGTCATATTTGGCTTCTAGATGACAGTTGTTAGGGCATGGGTTGTTGGCAGGCTCAGGGACCAACCAGATAGTTTAGAAAGTTTCCCTTCTATTGTACGTTTCCTTCTTATTGAGAGTATCTCCCAGAATACCATAGGGAGTGTCTTTAAACCCGAGGTAAAACATTAGAATCTTTCCAAGTGCATGAGTATGAATAGAAACTTGGAAATAAATGTCTAATCGCTCAATTCAAGTGTTTTGTATAGAAAAAGGAAAAGCAATTGGAGGCTAAGATATTGACCATTATAAATAATTTTCTTCATTGTTTTTGTATTTTACAGTTCATTGTTTTTTTTACTGGATTTTGCAGGAATGAAATTAACTAAGTGGGCCATTGAGTATGAAGAGCTTGTTGCTGAGGCTTTGCCATTGAGTATGAAGAGTCTGCTGCTGAGGCTTTCAAGCTGCTAAGTATGGGTTAATTGAAGCTACTGCGGGATCTAAGTATGGCTTAGCAGCCAAGTACAAATGGGATGGTTTAGTCATTGTAATATTTTGAAAAGCCATCGATGTACTAGATGATTTTCATGTAAATTTATATGGAGATAGTTTTTGAGAAAACTCATATTTATTGTAATACTTGACATTTCATGTAATATAATTTGCGCTATTTAAAACTTATATGGTTGTAATTTATATTATTTATAAGTGTTGTAATTAACTAATTAATATGACATTGCTTAATTCACATGTGTATTATATGATGATAACTAATGTATGGTTTTTTATTATTATTTTAAACATAATATCATATTAAAAATTTATGTTGATTAATAATGGACACCATTTAAACTACTAAAATATAATAACTACACATAAGATGGCTAAATTAGTGACCAATAAATGAGATAAGTGACAAAAATTCGCATATAAAATGACCAAAAATTGAGAGATACTTGACCAAACAATGAGATATAAATGACCAAAAATTACATATTAATGACCAAAAAGCAGTTTTGGTGGCTAATTTACGGTCTTTTGTTACTCAACCAAATGTGGTCATATTCTAGTTTGTCATGTGGTCATTAATTTGGTCATAAATGTGGTCATATATTTGGTTGTTGATTCAAATATTGACCAAATTAATGACCAAGTATATGACCAAATTAATGACCAACTGACAAGCTATAAATGACCAAAATAAAATGACCAATTTTGGTCGCGTAATAAAAGACCGTAAATTATCCACCAACGATCGCCAAACCAAAAGTGGTCATTGATATGCAGATTTTGGTCATTTTTTTGGTCACTAATTTCTCATTTTCCACTAGTGTTACTTAGTTGCTACCAATCATTTGTTGCTTCCCTCAGATCATAAGTAGTGTAATGGACCTATTTGGATTCTAAAAACTTAGGTGTTGCAGGACTAGTCTGATTCTTGAATTCATGGGTTCAGTTATGAGGTCCAGTCTTTGAAAAAATGGCTTCCCCATTGGTCTTCTTCTCATCATGAGGTGAACTACTACTACTCTTGGGTATTGACTTGCACCCAAGTTGGATAGCCAACAATTCAAACCCTTGCATAAAATATTTGGTAATACCTTCAAGATTTTCCTTAAATAATTTTTTAAGTTCCTTATTGCCCCCTTTATCATCCATATCTCCCAATACTAGTTTTGCATTAATCTCCTTGTAAAAAGAACTAACTTCCCCACTTCCTTCTCTTCCACTGTTAATGTCTTAATATCAGTTTCTAATGGAGGGTGGTAATTATTAGGAAACATAAATAGATATCTCCAATAGGAGATAATATCATTCTTTGATACCACTGTAATGATCCAATTCGAAAATTCCAAACAAAGGAAGAATTTGGGGAAAAATTGTATTGACTAGTCTTGACTCTAGGGACTTCTAATGGCACAAGACGGTATCGAGTTTGGTAGAGACTGATATGGTGACTCTTAGGAACACTCAATGGAATCTCTCATAACTTTACAATAGGTTATAGACATATGAAACTTGTTTTGGGGACATTGGAAAAAATGGTAAAATTACTAGTAAATTGTGGTGCAATTCCCCCTAGGCTGTGAGCAGAAATGACTCTCCAAATCCTATGAGACCCTACCAAATGATCAATTAGAGTATGTGGACTGATATTAGACTTCATTTAATTTCATTTTGCTTGGTTATGAGTTCTGGAACATATATGCAAACTTCATATTCAAGTGCATTTATTCAGTAATATTTGCTCAAGGGAAATGACATGTAATAGCTTAACTTTGACTCATAAATTGTATACGTAATGGTTCAGAACAGAGCATAAGGAATGTATAAAATTAAAAGCATATAAATATCCAACTAAAATCATATAAAATCCTAGCAAATCCTCAACAAAAATCAGATATACTGTCACGTCCCCTCCCCTCATCTCGTCAATGGAGAGGACGTGACTACAATGTTGTTTCTCTATCTATCAAATCGGGGATATATCCCCATGGACATAAACATAAATGCATTGAATAAAAAAACATGGAAAGATGCATAATGCAATAATATACATCGAAATCAAATCTCTTTCAACGCATTCATAATGTTTATAATCATTCTTAAAGCAAATACATTACAGAATTAACACAAGAAAATACTTATCTTGAAAAGTAGTTGTCCCACATTTAGCTATGTTGCTGCAATGTTCCACCCAACCATAGGCCAGTGTGCTCATCAATCTCTCAACACCACTGCCACCCCTGGGATGGGCATGATTTCCACAAGGAACTAGGGGACAACAGGCTCACACATAGCCAGAACATATCAAAACTCAGCCAAGCCAATCTACAATTGCGTTTATCAGGATGCTAAGCCAGTGGAAAGGTAGAATTGCTAAGCTAGTGAGTTCAAACACAGAACTATGGAAACCTGCACTAGATCTATCTAGCTTGGAATCCACAATACCTAGACACTCAACACAAGGAATTATTCCCTTCATTGCTACACAGTCCCTCAGGCCATACCTTCCCTTCTAGTGCTCTTCAGGGTGCGCATAGAAGATTTTCTAGCCCCTCTTGATATGTCTATGAGGTTCCTCTCTTCACTAAATTTATCAAGCCAATTCTAGGCCTCTTCCACTCCTAATTCTTTCAGTCTAAAATAGGGATGCACACAACAACAAACACAAGTGTTGGGTTTGAGAAAAACATCCTCGAAAACCAAAAATAGAAATGCAAATGTGGAAATTAACCCTGGGTGAGCAATTCATTTTCAGAAGAATTCTTAGGCAATATAGGAGAAAAATTGACCTCGCCAAACCCCCAAATCATGAATCTCTGCTCCACATTCACTCAGCAATACAAAAATGGATTTTTGGGTATGGAGAAATGAGGAAAAATGTAGGAAAATGGGATGACAATTCCCCAACTATTTCCAGCTGCATAATGAAGAGAAACACGTGGGTGAATAATGGAATGGGAGGTCATTTTCTGGGTGATAAATTGCTCCATAAGAAAAACTTTGTTTTCCAAAAATTATGGCTTTCCCTAATACGAATTTGACTGCCATACTCTTCCATTCCCCAAGGCATTAACTACCTCAACAAACTTCTGGAAGAAATAAATGATTGGGTAATTAAGACAAAAAAGGTAGTTGACAACTTAATGGGTTCTCCCATTGACATTTGGATTTACCCTATTGGCTCAAGGGTTTGAATATTTTCCCTACCTATTCCTTGTGAAATCATGCCCCCATCTCTTTCTTGAATTGGCATAGCTAGTTGTGGGTATTTTTTTATTAATTGCATATTTACATGATGTCCCAATTTTTAATGTGTCTCGCTAGCACGAAAACCATATGCATCGCTTTTATTTTCCTATACATAAAACGCTAAATCCATGGTGGGGCCTTAGCCCTGAGCTCCTCACCATGATTTAATAATGATATTTACATCATTTGCAATTTTAATATAATGGGGTCAAAATTGGGGTATTACATATACAACTCCATTGAAATGGGAAACCAACACATGGAAACTATTCACATCATAGCTTGGAAATGTGGGCATCTTTGCATATTAATTTTTGCTAATTTTGACTTGCAGAGAGGATGGGGGACATATAATAGAGCCATAAATCATTCACCCATGTTTAGGCATAAAATGGACTCAAAAAAGCGTAACCACCATTCACACAAGTGCACCATCATAGAGAAACATGGGAATATTGAAGTAGGGATTGAGAGAATGGGAGGAGAGATGGGTCACAAACTATAGAATCATATTATCTGCAATAAAAACAATCCATTAATATCCAAATGAGAGGTTAGGGTGGCCTCTCCAACATCCAATTTGGATGAGAATCCAACTCTCTCAAAATTGGCTCATTAGCAGGGCAAGTGAGCACGTGACTGTGTAATGGACAAGCTAGTGCTTTCCAAAATGCCAAAGGAAAATTCGCAAATGATCAAAATTCATTCTCATTCCTCATGAAATATTTTTATAACCCTCCTAAGGTCCTCAAAGGTTGAATTCCCTACCATAGGCTTCCTCCAACTCATTCTTGATGTTTAGTAACACCCATGACACTTGTCCTTCTCCTCATCCCCTCATCTTCCTCCAAATTCGAATTGTTGCTACCAAACCTCAAGTGCGCCATCTTGGAGGCTATTTTTAACCTTAACACGTCAAATTGTCATGGGTCTACAATTAGGTCTGCATTCATGTATGATTTGTCATAGAATCTTCCATCATTGTTGTCATCAAATGCATGGAATTTCTCTCCAAGTGGCAACTAGTTTCTTTCTTGTTTCTTCCTCTTTCATTGGGAGTTTGTCCTTTTCACCTATTCGAATCCTTGGCCACATGACATGTTACTTGACACCTCTTCACCTTCCAATAACTTTCCATTACTCATAATTTCGAATTTCGGGTTAAGCCATGACATGTGTAAGGAAGAATCTAGCCACCCAAGGTCTCCATGAACCTCCAAATGTCTTCATGAAGCAATGCCACTTTATTTTATCCATATTTATTATTTTTATGACCCAATTTAATGTGTAAATGAAAAAATAAAGTTATCTTGGGTCTCATAGCTTCTTTATTGCAAGATTTAATGCCTCATCCCCAACCTAGGGAACTAGTAGGTGGGTGAAACATTGCTAACTAGTAGTTTCATTGGGATGGGGACATGACATATGAGCATGCATATGATTACAACTTTATTGAAATGTTTGTTTAGGTTTATGTTTCAAATGCATTGTATTAGGTTTAGTTTGGTTGTGATTATTAAGTTATATCCATTTTACATGGATGAATAAATTAATTTATATTAAGTAAAAATGCTTTTCTTTGATTATATATCTTATTGTAATTTATAATAACAAAACTAAAATTGATAAAAAAAATTGCAAAAACTTAGTAATATTATAAAATTAAATATTTTTTACTATTAAAATAAAGTTTGAAGCTTGTTTTTAGGATGCTTTGAATGGTTTTAATCTATTAGAATATAAAGTGCCATCCTCTAAGGCAATATGATATATGCTAGGTGATAGTAAAGAGTTTATTATGATATATGCTAGGTGATAGTAAAGAGTTCCGTGAATAAAAGGTTCAATAGTATATGGTTAACCCTTGAAATAGTGTCTTCTAACCCATTGAAGCTTTACTCCCATCAAAATTCATTTATTTTTACGCTTGTTCATTACTAAAATTTTTAATCATATTATCATATATCCAATTTTACATTTTTATGGCCAACATTGTAACCCATAAATTAATAATGTATCAAACGTGGAAAATAGTTGCATGCATGCTTATCTTCTTAAGCATAAATTAATAGTGTATCAAACGTGGAAAATTGTTGCATGCATGCTTATCTTCTTAACCAATCGACACCATCGAGTTTTGTCTAATTAGTGAAGCTAGAAGATAAATAAAAAGTTAATTATTATTAAGTACTTCTCACTAGTTACTCGTTCATTTTTATTATACTTGCTTCAGCTGTTTTCTAAAGTTAAAGTTTAGAGTTTGCAAAAAAATATTTTAAATTTTAATAAAAATATTTTTATTTGCTATTTTGTAAATTTCTAATGATGACATCAACATTTATTTTATTATTATTTTATTTATAATTCAAAGACTGACTTTATTCTGGAACCAAAATTTGACTTGCAGAGGTTCGAGACCAAGTGCTGCCAATATCTCTTTGCCGAAAGAATTCTTTCTGGAAAGGTTTAATAGCGTTACTGCTACGCCCACTTCAGTCGAACCTGGTTTCAATATCATCAATCAAACATCCACTGCCCAAGGTTTCACTGCTGAAAAAGATCACAAGCTGATTGATAATCCCGTCTTATGGGTATTGCAAGCTCCGAGTCAATCTGTAGGTTTCCCTACCGAAAACTTGATGCCATGGCCGGGCCAAGTATCTGACAAGTCCGTGTCAGATTCTTTCTCAGACTTTTCAAGCGATGTTTGTGATTATAATTCTATAATGGCGAATCCATCCATGTACAAACCGGGACCCTGCCTTTCTTCTCTGTTGTACTCCGAAAGATCTCTAGACCAGGATTTGCTGGACAACGCAGGCACTAATTGCATGAATGGAACTGCTCAATAGTGGGATAATACTGAGAATAATAATAATAATATGAGGACGAGTAGCAGGAGCAGTAGCTGCAATAGCAACACCGCCAATCTTGAGGTCAATAATGGCGCCGCCTTCGGCCATTTTTGGGGATTCGGTGAGCGATTAGATGCATCTGACATCACCTCCGAAAATGAGCAAAAGGCTCCGCTATTTTTGGAGAAAGCAGAGACCGAATACGCTGTTAAGTGGTCTGAAATGCTGCCTCCATTTTCAAGCCACACGCAGGAGGAGACATTGCCAATGTATATTACAACAGACTCCAAGTCTCAAGATCTAGTCTCTACTAGTAACATAAAAAACCATAACCAAGCTGCTCTCAATTCTGCCGTTTTCCCAATATCATGGCAATAGCTTCAGAACACTGAGTATCCGGTACTCGGTGACAAGGCCACAATGCTCAGTACTCCGTTGTCTGATCCCGATTTCCACCGAATTGCTGCAGTTCTGGACCAAATTTAGCACAACTTTGAGTTCATCTTGATAATGCCAGGTTTAGTTAGTCGTTACTAATTTGTCATGGGTTTACAATATATTCCACAGATTGATTCTGAAATTCACACAAACTCGCAGCCGTGGTGGACTCGGTGTTGGATTTAGAGACGTCTAATTACAATAATTAAGTTGGACATACGTGCATTATGATTATGATATCAAATACTGTCGCAAGATTACATTTATGTAATG
>LPNX010182975.1:178671-231369 GCA_001517045.1 Pseudotsuga menziesii
CTTGGACAAAAATGGTTATGTATGTTCATTTGGTAATGGAAATTTCAGTTTGTGTCAAAATTCTAAGCTTCTTGCTTCTGGCATCCTGTCTTCTTATGATAATCTTTATTTTCTAGATATAGACACTTCACATTCAGAGGCACTGCATGTAGATAATAGAAAACGTAAATTAACTTGCGAAAAATATCCAACATTATGGCACAAGCGATTAGGACATATCTCTATGAAAAGGATAGAACGTCTTGTGTCTAATGATATTCTCCAACCTTTAGATTTTACAAACTTAAGTGATTGTGTGAATTGTATAAAGGGAAAACAAACTAATAAACGTAAGTATGATGCAAAAAGATGTAATGATGTCTTAGAATTGATTCATACGGATATCTGTGGTCCTTTTCCAAAAGCTACAAGAAATGGTCACCGTTACTTTATCACATTCATAGATTATTATTCAAGATATGGTCATATTTACTTAATAAAAGAAAAGGCGGAAGCATTAGACATGTTCCTAAAGTTCAAAACGGAAGTTGAGTTACAACTTAACAAACGTATAAAGTCCATTCGTTCTGATCGTGGTGGTGAATACTACGGTCCTTATGATGGATCAGGAGAACAACGTCAAGGTCCCTTTGCAAAATACTTAGAGGAATGCGGAATTGGGCCTCAGTATACGTTGCCAGGTTCGCCTGCAATGAATGGTGTTGCTGAACGACGAAATCGCACCCTTAAAGACATGGTGAGAAGTATGATTGCTCGTACAACTCTACCTGATAATTTGTGGGGAGAAGCCTTAAAGACTGTAGCATACATACTTAATAGAGTGCCTACTAAAGCAGCTAACAAGACCCCTTACGAGTTGTGGGTTGGGCGCAAGCCTAGCTTGAATCATTTGAGAGTTTGGGGATGTCCATGTGAAGCTAGGCCTTATAAGCCAAATGAAAAGAAACTGGACGAAAGGACCATTAGTTGTTACTTTATAGGCTATTCTGAACAATCTAGGGGATACAAATTCTATAATCCAACAGAACATACAGTTTTCGAGTCAGGAAGTGCGAAATTTTTTGAGGATAATGAGTTTGTGGGGGGAGATATGACAAAAGATAGTATTTTTGAAGAAGAAGAGACGAATGCGAATGAGACTATGGACCAAAGTCCTTGTTTTGTTCAAATTCCGATTGCGTTTAGAAATGAGACTATGGACCAAAGTCCTGGTTTTGTTCAAATTTTGACTGCGTTTAGAAATACATCTTCTGATAATATGCAAACTTCATCATCACAAATAACTCAGTTAGAAACTCAATATGGAATAGAGAACACAAATGGACCTGAACCCAACCCAAACCCTGACATTGACATGACAAATGTTGATGGCCTAGGGCCTGTGGGAGATTCAGAAATTGATAATGATGTTCCTCCTCCTATTGAAGATCAAGTTGTAAATGAACCTCAAGAAAATCTAGTACCTGTGCCAATTAGGAGGTCTACTAGAGAGAAAAGATCTACACAATCTAAGGATTATGCATATCTTCAAGAACATGAGTTTGACATTGGCATGTTTGAAAATGATCCTGTTAATATCAAACAAGCTATGGAAAGCTCTAACTCTCAAATGTGGATTAATGCCATAAATGAAGAGATGAAATCTATGTATGACAATGACGTTTGGGATATCGTTCCATTGCCTAAAGACAAGAAACCCGTTGGTTTCAAATGGATATTTAAGACTAAGCGGGATTCTAAAGGCAATGTTGAAAAATACAAGGCACGTCTTGTTGCGAAAGGTTTCACATAGAAAGAAGGCATTGATTATAAAGAGACTTTCTCTCCAGTTTCATCGAAAGACTCTTTAAGGATTATATTGGCACTTGTAGCACATTATGATTTAGAACTTCATCAGATGGATGTAAAGACAGCGTTTCTCAATGGTGACATTGATGAAACGATCTATATGAAGCAGCCAGAGAACTTTGTATCAGGTGATGCAGGGTCTATGGTTTGCAGACTTAAGAAATCTATCTATGGGCTAAAACAAGCATCTCGACAATGGTATCATAAATTTCACAAAGTTGTTAGCTCTTTTGGTTTTGAGTCTAACATAGTAGACGAATGCATATACCTTAAGTTTTGTGGGAGTAAATTTATTTTCTTGGTTTTGTATGTAGATGACATATTGCTTGCCAATAACGATAAGGACATGTTGCATCAAACTAAGAATTTTTTATTTAAGAACTTTGAAATGAAAGATCTTGGTGATGCATCATTTGTTCTAGGGATTGAAATACTTAGAGATAGATCTCAAGGTATTCTAAGGTTATCCCAGAGGAACTATATCGATAAGATTCTAACAAGATTTGGCATGGAAAACAGCAAACCAGGAGATACCCCTGTATCAAAAGGAGATAAGTTTAGTCTAAAGCAATGTCCCCAAACTGACTTAGATAAAAACATCATGAAATATATTCCCTATGCCTCAGCCGTGGGTAGCATCATGTATGCACAAGTATGCATGCGTCCGGATATTGCGTTCATCACTGGAATGCTAGGGAGAGATTTGAGTAACCCAGGCATGGAACACTGGAAGGCAGCCAAGCGAGTGTTGAGATACCTAAAGAGACCAAGGAACTATATGCTCACGTATCGGAGATCGGAACAGCTCGAGGTCATTGGATATACTGATTCTAATTTTGGAGGATGTGTCGACAACATGAAGTCAACATCAAGATACATCTTTATGATGGCTGGCAGTGCCGTGTCATGGAAGAGCACTAAGCAGTCATTGGTAGCCTCCTCCACTATGGCAGCTGAATTTGTTGCATGCTATGAAGCATCTAATCATGGCGTATGGCTGAAGAACTTCGTCGCAAGTCTGAAAATTGTGGATTCTATTCAGAAACCACTCAAATTATTATGTGACAACAATTCAGCAGTGTTATACGCAACCAACAACCGAAGTTCGTCAAAGTCGAAGTACATCGATATTAAGTTTTTGGTTGTAAAAGAGAGAGTGCAGAATAATGAATTATGTATAGAACACATAGGTACAGACTCCATGATTGCTGATCCTCTTACTAAAGGATTACCACCCAAGAAGTTTCACGAACATGTTACTCGTATGGGTGTAATATCTATTTAGGATAGTTAGAAAATGTGGGAGTTTGAATATGTTTTAAGTTTTGTTTTTGATGTTCTATGTAATGCAATTGTAAACAATTTTGATGATATATACAAGTTGCATTCAGTTTCAGTTTCATTATTTCTTTCTTTAAAGTTTAATTTTTGACCTCATACAGTAAAGTAAAGGTGACTCAATTAGAAACAGGCACGTATAATCACACTTGCATGTAATTTCTAAACTATATGTCCAAATCAGATTCATGTCATTCAATTATGTTGGCAGCGTGATTTATGTCGGTTTAGTTGCGAATAAATGTGACAAGTGCTGCTTAAGTCCTTTGTTAGCATAATTGATGGACAGAATTGTTTAAGAAATATGATAAGAAAGACAGAAAAGTTGCATGCAATAAAGTTAAGGATATATAATCAAAAGGTTGCACTTGTCCATGTGGGAGATTGTTGGATTTAGAGACGTCTAATTACAATAATTAAGTTGGACATACATGCATTATGATTATGATATCAAATACTGTCGCAAGATTACATTTATGTAATGATTAAAATATGCCAAACAATGTGATTGATTAAGTCATGGAATTTTACGTATTTAAATAAGGATTTGGATACAAATACATATAGAATAATGTTAATCAATTATAATTGTTAATGGACCGATTATAGTTGATTAAAATAATAGC
This sequence comes from Pseudotsuga menziesii, assembly GCA_001517045.1. Lineage (NCBI taxonomy): Eukaryota > Viridiplantae > Streptophyta > Pinopsida > Pinales > Pinaceae > Pseudotsuga > Pseudotsuga menziesii. The sequence goes on from LPNX010182975.1 coordinate 182,484, forward strand.
AGTAATAAATTTGAGCTAAATAAGGAAATCAGAATTTATTCTGATTTATTTCAGTTTTTTCTGAAGTTTCCCGATTTCAAGATTTTTATAAAAATCGGAAATTCCAGATTTCTTTTCAGACTTGTTTCCCAAGTATTAGCTAAATTTCAGCTGCCCTAGGATTAGAATTTTTTCTTTGGCACTGCTATAAAAGGGCTGAGTCTCCAAGGCTTGCAATCATCCAGAAAAATTGTCTGCTCCATTTGAAGACAAGATACTCTCCAGAGAAAAGGATTGCAAGTTCTTGGAAGGATTCGAGAGACAACAACTCAAGTCAAGACCAGGAGCGTATCAACCCAGAGCCTTGGAATCTGTCTGTGGCCTTTGAAGATGGAAAGTAAGTTCCGCTGTGCATTAAGCTTGATTTCTAAGTTCCGCTGTGCATCAAGTTTAATTTCTTGCATAGGAGTAGATCTTGGTTAGGGTTTAAAGTAATTAGTTAAACCCATAAAGTAAAACCCTTCACTCGCCACAAGAATTGTTGCGCCTTACCTCATTAAGCTTCAAATTTATTTTCAAAAACATTTATTTATATATGATTCATAGTCGTCACCTTCCAATGATTCATTCCCATTCCTTTGTCAGGAAACGTTTTCTGGTCCTTACAGTTTCGTTTTTATGCTTTTACCATTTTCGATATAAAGTCTGATATAATGATGAAGGCATAAGGATGGCCTAAATTACGAGAGAAATGGGATGGGTAATAATAGGCCATAAGTCCGAGTTAATCGACCATCCATGAATCAACCACTACCTCTGTCCCTCAAAGCATTATAACATATAATAAAGGGAAAACTCTATACTAATATTTGGGCAAAATGATCTTGAAAGCGAGGTTGTTTGGATGGGGAGGTGTTGCTTAAATTAGAGCATTGACTGGATGACTGATTGGAAGAGGCATGGCTAGGTGTTTTTCAGAAATGAAAGTAAAAGTAGAGAACGTTATATAAGGCTTACCTATAATAAAGTAGTACTGAGATGGCATTTTGATTAGAGGTATAATAAAGTAGTACTGAGATGGCATCTTGATTAGAGGTGCTTAATGGCACCAACATTCAGCACTTTTGAGGGTTAGATTGTTGTCTGGTGCAAAAAAAATTCTTCTCCAGAGCTTGAATTATTCGCATGCAATCCTTCAAATGATAGGGGAAACGACCCTTTAAATCCATTTTCATGCCATAAATCCTGAGAACGTGTAGTATTTAAAGTTGGGATATCTCCATTTAGGGAAAAGTAATACTAAATCGATCGGTTACTGAAATGAATCTTATACATGGTGATCTTTGATTGCAATGGGAGATTCAATATCCTAAGTCCAAGAGGAATCATGCCTCCCATTATCTACTTCTTATTCCCTAGCGTATTAGTTCTTTGCATTGGAGTGATGAATCCTCGTTGCTAAATTTTAGGTTTTCCACTAGTTGATGGTGGGATGAATATGAACTGTTCATGTAAATTTTGGGGCCCAAGCTCCCCCTTTTATCAATACTGTGCGAATTAAACTTCTTTGTTGAACTTATTTAATTAATAGGAGTAATTCCTAGCTGTTTGAGACATTTTTTCAATTGTTGACTTTTGTTTGTGATGTGTTTCCATGTGGAATTGGACAAGACCCTTGACTGATTCAAATTCATGTGAAATCATTTCACATCAGTACTCATGTGAAATCCATCTTGGGAACAATAGAGAAAATTATTGTGATAATGTGGAATGGTTGGAAGAGAAACATGGAAAACTAGCCAGGTTTGGCACAAGTTCAGAGATATATCAAAAAGCCAAAAATGCTCATAGGTTTAAAGATTTATTAAAAGTGAAAAATGCTTTTGATCGAATGGTTTTTTTTGTGTTTCCTTTAGATGGCTACAATGTGATTGTGATTGAGGGTGTTTGGGCCTTTCTTATTTGTTTCGTGCCTTCATGGTGTGATACATTGAACTCTTGTTTTCTTGCATGTGGTGTTAAGGTGATGCACAGAATTGATGTTTCTTTCATGAACTAGTGGCTGCATGCTTTATGCATGATAGGTTTCCTCATAGATTTATGAGTAACTAATTGAAAATCTAGAACACGCATTTGACATAATGAGATTCAATGTTTGTCTAAACATAAAAGGTGCCAACTACTTTCGACGGTGGTTATTATTTGGCATAGTTGGGCAATGACTTTTACTTATTTTCTCTTTAATAGATGAATGAGTGAAATATAGTGAATGATTTCAAGTTTTTTGTGATTATTGGTTAAAAAATATCTAAAAAATACAAATATTATTTTTTTTATATGAAGTTATAGGGTACTAGCTCAATGGTAGAGAAATTGCATTATATAATGCAAAAGCTTGGTGGTTTGATTCTATCATACCCTATCATAAATATTTACATTGAGGGGTATTGAGACAATATTTTTGTAAATTGTCTTAACTTAAGACAAAAACAAAATTGTGTGTTGTCTTAAATATTGTCTTTAAGCAGGTGTCTTAAACTATTGTCTTAAGTTTAAGGTAGGCATTAGTTTGAGGTAGTTCCCAAGTGATTTGGTCATCAAACAGAGGTCAGATCTGCATTAAATTATTAACACTGGTTATTTAAGTGTGCAGGTGCAGCCATTGACAAAGCTTCAATTTTAGGTATGAAACCCTTGAAGGCCTATTCTATTTCTTCCCAAAGTTTCAATATTGTTTATGTTAAGTAATGGCTGCAATATAATTTCTAAACCCTAATGGTTCAGCTTTAGGGTTAACAATCTGCTAGGGTTTGTATCTGCAAACTACTAATCATAGGCTAGAGAATTTTTATCATATGTTGTTTATATTCAGGTTTGCATCTCTCATAAATGTTCCTGTATTAACTAGGTTTTGGTCTTAGTATTATGTTTTTACCTTGTTCTCTTTATTTAATACTCTGCTGACAAATTCCATTTGTCAGTAGAGGCTTGCCCTAATTCTCAACAAAACTAATTTAGTAGAATTTAATTAAAATATTAGTTATGTTAACTAATACAAGTTTATAATTTAAACTAGATCTACTAGGAACAAAATTCATATAATAAACAAGCTAACAAATTATTAAAGACCTTCTAAGGTCTTCTCTACATAATCATTTAAAAACAAATTAAATATCATAACATTCCATCTAATAAACATAATCACAATTAACCTAACAGAGAAGGCATCGTGACCATCAATGTAGTCCATTATCAAAACTCTGTATTATTATATAAAATATACAGTCCAAATCACATCCATTTACATAACTCAAATATTTAATTCACAACCCTATTATTACAGTCATCCATTATAAAAAACATAAAGGGTGTTAAAGGTCCCATTTAAAATCATCACATAACCAAACCTATCATGTTACACTTTTAAACAACTAAAACCCATTTTTCCAACAAGAGGTCATGACATCGAATCATATAGATGTCCAGACTCATTACAATAACATGAATAAAACCATAAGCAATTTATACTCAAGCAGTAAGCAATCGCATAACCATCACTATACAACCCACGCTATACATCTAATATGTGCAGGCTACGTTTTTAAGCTACGCCACAATCCTTTAAACAAACAACACATACACTAACAGTGAGGTCGTAAAGACCCTAGTTACGGCCTTGGCCAAGTTTCATTATAATCACACAGTCATGCTAATAAACCAAATCAATATCGTGGGTTGTCATAACCCTGGCTATTACAGCCCGATTCTTTCCAAGTAAACAATTTACTTTTTAAATGCCAACTAAAAGCGATCACAGTCATTAGGAGAGGCACATGCCATTCATGGCATGGCCTGCACCCACACTGGGCCAATACAAAACTAAGAATACAGTACTCTGTTAAAAACACAGACCCATGTATACGCTAACGCAGAACATGTGGCGGGAATCCAATGGGCTACGACACCATTGTTACAATGGTGTAGCCCATGGCATAACACCCAAGCTCTAGAAGCTCTCGACTCAACTTACAAACCAAACAAATAGAGTGTTGTGCATACGACCATAACCCAAAATAATATTTATATGTAGAAGTAAATTTCTACAGGCTGTAAGGCCACAATCAATCCCATTAAAGTCCACATAAAACGCAGCATTTAAATAACCATACAAACCCCAAATTTACACAGTATTAAATGATGAATCGAAATCAGAGGCATTTATACCAAATCATTACACTCTTCATATTAAAAACCAACGCGTAGTGTAATTACATAGTGAGGCATGAATCCTCTTACAAATAGTCAAATTATTAAACTGTTAATGCCAAGCTGTGAGCTATGGCACCATTACAAATAATAGTGCAACCATGACCCAAAGAAATGACAAACCTCTCAACGAGAGTCCATTAAAAGCAGAGTAAGCTACATCTTAAAACGTTGAAGGAAGATTCAACCAATACCATAGAATCCCCAACCCAGTAAAGATTTCCAACTCAGAAATTGCCCAGAACAAGAGGAGGCAAGTAATCTTTCTAGCAGGCTTACCATGGCTGTGAAGAAAGAATCCCGAATCGACAAGTGTAGCCTGTGCAAACCCCGAAGTGCCTTCACATTCACCTACATACAAACCACGATGGCATGAGAAGCATGACATGCCATGGAGAAACACAAACGAAGCAATGCATTTTACACAGCGCTGGTTTAAGCTTACCTGCGAATCGACAAGGTCGTCTCCATTCTACAAATGCATAGAGACCTCACTAAAGAATAATGCCAATACCATAATGCACAAATAGTGAATTCCAAGTCTTTTGCCAAGGGTTTTCACCAACCCCGATGGCATTAATGGCACCAGCTAGTGGCCATTAATGCCTCCATAAACCCCAACCATAAGTTTGTGAATCAACGTTAAATAAACCAAGTCATATGTTAAACCCTATATACAATGGTTTTTCCACCCTTTAAAAGTCAGCGCAGGCTCAATACTAATGACATGGTATGTATACCATAGTCCCAACCTTATGATATGCATAGCCTTTAACATTATCATATAGTGTTAAAATGTTTTCCCTTAGCATCAAGCTTTTAGTGTTATCATATGCCCTTTATGCTAAGCTCTTATAGGTAGTATTTACGCTTAAGTCGTAGTCTAGGTTTGTAGCATTTAGGAATCATGCAAACATAGTATGCCATGATGCCCTCGTTAGGAAGAACAAGCATAAGTTTACAAGCTCGTAACCAAGGTAAAACTTGCAAAATAGAAACAAGAGATGAGTAAGTAACTAAGAAAGAGATAGGCATTAATAATGGAAGAACCGTAAGATAATTCATAGAATCCAGTAAATTAACGACTAAAGATAATTAGTAAACCTAGGGCATACCTGAGTCGTAAAATGAAACAGTAACAAAAGTACAAGGCAGGATGGGAGGTTTAACTAAGAACTGAATTGTATCAAGTAACCAATAATCTCGATGTCACAAGAGTAGCCTGTGAATCAATGAATAGCATGCCTTAGTTCGAATGAACTAAGTAAGCCTGCATAACGAAGAATAACCTTACCTCTCAAATCGTCATGGGAGAATGAGTCCGGCCACTCCATCACTTTGTTCCCATAAACAAAGTTAAGTTAGTTTTTATTAAATAAACAAAGCATACATGTGCAGGAGCAAAACAATGATCTATATAACTCATTAATTCACCCACAGTATTAACTAAGATATATGGACAGTTTAAATAATAGAATTAAGACATAAGATGTAAATGAACTAATAGTCACTGAATGGATAAGAGATTAACAAGATAGTGGGAAGAATTCGAATGCATTGAAAGTTTAAGGAGCTTCTATGTTTCCGTATGAGTAGTAATGATCCCTTTTGGGTAGTTTTCACTAGCCTATAAATTTTTTTTTCCAATTTTTGGGGACATTACATTCGCTCTTAGGTTTTCACCCCAAAAACCAAGTCGTTTCTTTTCACGCTTGGTCATTGTCTTTTTGGGATTGAAAAAAGAGTTTGGGTACCCATTTCATGTGCCATTTCAGTCGACCATCATCATTGTTCCGGTTCACACCAAGACGAATGGGTTTTCGCTCAATTAGGTCATAATTCTATATCCTCGTACATGCATTTTTTCATTCTTTGCATCCGAAGATACATGCTACCTTTCTTTCCTAAAATTACTAGTTCTCATAAGGCCATGTTCAGACTCTTTATATTCTGGTTATGCCACCTTTTATGTATTGAATTTACCATCTCTTGGGCCATGCTAGGAATTGATTGGGAATTTGATAACAAAGTTGTAATTAACTTAAATAAATAAACCATGACCCATCGGCTTGTAGGTACAGGTTAAATCCCAAGCCCCAGGCAATAATGTTTAACGTAGGTAAGTAAGTCTACTTTCTTTCCTTATCTATGCGTGTATATGGTCACTAAAGTTATTTGAAGGATCTAATTATTGTAGTATAGGTGGTTCTGATGTAGCCACAAAGCCATGTGTTTTTTCCCTGCCACTATGTGTTTCCTCCTGCCTATTGTTGTGTCTCTTTCTACCTACCCAATGTGTATTTTATTCTCCCCTACTTTCTCCGACCGGATGAATTATATATGCAATTGACCTAGAGCTTTTAGTGCTAGTAGCATTTGACACTGTAACCAGATTATCTGGATCAGTCAGTTAAACAATTGCTGCTAAATGTTGAACAGGGAATCTACAACTTAATTAACTAGAGAAACTTCTAGCTATGCTACTAGATATGCTTATGGCTCAGCTCCTACAACCCTAGCTTATTGTATTGGTCCTACTACCTACTGGGTAGTGGGTAATTGAAAATAATTGATTTAGGAAAAGGCAGAGATACAAAGCTTACTACTAATACTTACAGTAAATGTACTATGCAAGAATACCTCATTCAATAATTATTGGGATGCATAAGCATTATAAGTGGTTTCCTCGGAGAATAATTGACCTCTTTCCTAATATTTTAATGGAGATGTAATGAATAAAAGGAGAGTTAGGATAAATGAAAATCGAACTAAATCGAGATTCCAATCCTGTTAAGGGAAGACCCTACATATTGAATCCTAGAGTCACCATTGTTGGGCCATTTGGGGTACTGAAAAATCATTTATTATTTAATAATAATTGCGAACCCTAATATGAAAGATGAATGGATTATTACTCAATAACTATTTTGGAGTTGCATATATATTTTCCTCTACAAATATGGGTTTTCCATGATGTTGCATTCACCATCAAAAATTGAACGGTCGGGGGAGGTTTTTCAAATTGACCGGACATAACTCTTCCGATGAAACATCCTTCCCCGACTGGCTAGCAATGGAACCTCCTGGTCACTCACTAACTAACTTACTTATTGGAAATGATTTATAACCACTATGAATGACCTTTAATGCTCTACTATCCCAACAAAAAAAAAACCAAACACACATGGATTCAAGGGTTGTTTATTTAGGGAATGTCAATGGTCCACTTAGGGTACTAAAAATCATTTATTATTTAATAATAATTTCATTTTGCATTTCATAAAGTTTAACTATGTTATTAAGTATGGAATATTTTACATTTAGGTCTAGTGGGAACCTATCCACTTCTGGGTAGGAGAGAAACCAAGCAAGGTGTAATGTCCCCAAAAATTGAAAAAAAAATTATAGGCTAGTGAAAAAGCTACCCAAAGGGGATCATTATTACTCATGCGGAATTACATGCGCTACTTATACTTTTGATCTCTTCATAAAATGTCCTTACTGTCTTGTTAATCTCTTATCCATTCAGTGATTATTAGTTCGTTTACTTCTTATATCTTAATTCTGTTATTTAAACTATTTGTACATCTTAGTTATTACTGTCAGTGAATTAATGAATTGTATAGGTCATTGTTTTACTCCTGCACATGTGTACTTTGTTTATTTAATAAAAACTAACTTAACTTTGTTGATGGGAATAAAGTGGTGGAGTGGCGGGACTAGTTCTCCCATGACGATCTGAGAGGTAAGGTATTACTTGGTTACGCAGGCTTACTTAGTTCAATTGAACTAAAGCACTTTTGTCTTTTACTTACACAGTTCATTACTTGCGATGGGATCAGATGTAAAGTGTGTTGACAACCTTGGTCGTCGATAACCTACTGCTAGTTATTACATTGCCTATCGACTTGGTTTTATAACTTGGTAAGTGTCATTATTGTCAATTTAGCTATTTTGGCTAAATTTCCTGCACATTAATTATTCTTCATTATGGTTTTAAATTCGTTATCATGTATGGCATTAATATCTCTTTAGTGCTAAGTATATTTTTACTATACTTATTAACTTCTCTTTTGTTCTTTTATTAGCAGGTTATTCGGTTGGTTTAAGAGGAACCGTTGGATTTTTATAGTCCTAAACCGTTGGATTTTTATAGTCCTAGATGTTACCATGGCATACTTTGCATGCCATGGTTCTTAAGCATATTTACTTTGTTACTAAGGGATTAAAACCCTAAGCTCTGAACCTATGGTCTAAACAATATCTAAATACCTTAAGCATGGTTCTATGAATTTGGACTAGCGCTTCCTATGGACAAATGTAATATCATAATTCTATCAATATGCAAACTTTGTAATACATTAATGTTTGATGTTAGAGTTTGGGATTGACATGATATATGGCATAAACCATATGTTTCCATGGTTTAAGCATTGGTATGGAGGGTGGTAATAATCAATACCTTGTAACAAGGCTTGACTATGGGAGTGGGTTTGATAAATTGTTAATGGACTCCATCCTAGTGCATTTAATGCTCTTCATGAAGCATGACAACCTTCCCTTAGGCTTGGCTCATGATAGTTGTGCATTGTATTGTCATTTGGGGTTTATTCATTTTGGCCCTATGCAGAGGGATGGCCATGGAAGCGACCTCCAGACTGTGAGGTAAGTCTATGTTCATTATATATGCCCACACAATGTTTGGTTTATAGTTTGATAGGATGGCATACTCCTCATCCCCAGCTTGGTTTTTGTTTGCAGGTGCCAAAAGGAAATGGATGAGCAGCGTGGCTACAACACCGTTGCCTCCAAGTGTTGCATTCGTGGCTACAGTAAGCCTGCTAATCAAGCTTATGCTTGTCACCCTTCAATCTTGTGGGAAGAGCTACGTTTCGACTGGTTGTTTGGTTGGGGTTTGATGTTGTAGCGAATTTGAATTTTCCTTCGGGCTTATGAATACAGACTTGGTTATTTTTAATGTTGAGGTGTTATGCCATGAATCGTTTCTTAGGCCATTTGGCTCTATGTAATTTTGTTTTAGTTATGTAAATCGTTAATGTTTTGGTTTTGGGATTTTATAGCCATGGGCTGCACCATTTCTTGCAATGGTGCCATATCCCATTGGCACACCTATGTAAAACCTTGTCCTCGGCCTTTAATGGTGACTGTGTACAAACATTGGGATCTCTGTGTAAATAGATACAAGTATTGGTTTTATAAAATGTAATGGTTAACTTGATATATGGTGTATGCAATTTACTTCTGCATTTTTATTTATCTCTATATTTAAATGGGGTTGGGGTTTTGAAAGCAGAGGCATTCACCTAATCGATTACTCTACGTGTAAAGCCATTGATTAGTTGGATAATTTAATTAATTGGACAGAATGGGTAAGGCCATGCCGTAAATGGCATGAGCCTATCCCTCGGTGCTACGATAGCTTGTATTTTATTGTTTATGGTATTCGGCTCTTATGTAAAATGGTTTGTGCAAAACAATTGGGTTGGAAACCATGGTGGCCAACGCTTACAGTAGGGTATATTTTAATGGGTTGTGTATTAAAATTGTTTAATGGCCAAGGCCATGCTATAGCTAGGGTCTTACAACCTCACTTCTAGCGTATGCATCGTTATTTAAAAGGAATTCAATGGGTTGGTAAAACACAGCCCAAAGGATTAGTGTAAATCGTGGCCTGTGTGATTTCAAACTGTAAAATATTTTGTAAGTGATAATAGAAACAATGTTAGGTATTTACTCTATGGATTTTGTTATGCATTTCGATTATGGTGATGATTTATGTTAAGGTTCTTATTGTGGAGTTTAATTTTGTTTATGAATTGAATTTGTAACTCGTGAGGATCAATACCACGACCTTTGTTTATTAAATACGACCTATGTTTATTAATACAGAGTTATATAAATTGTTACTTGGTAAAATTTTAGGTGGATGTTTATGATGGATATTATATGGGACCTTTAAAAATATAATGCATGTGATTTATGGTATTTTATTATAGATGTTAAGATTGTAGGTTTTTATAGAAGAGTCTTGATAAGGACCACATGGATGGTCACGATATCCCTCTGATTAAATTTAATGTTTGATTCAGTTATGTAAAGTATTTTAGTTTAAATGATTATATGAATCAAACCTTGGAAGGTCTTTGATAACTCGTTTAGATTGCTTATTATATGAACTCGATTCTTAGTAGATCTAGTTTAAAATATAAACTTGTATAGTTTAACTTAAATAATAATTTAATTAATTATTACTGAACTAGTCTAATTAAAATTCTAGGGCAAGCCTCTGCTGACAAATGAAATATATCAGCAGAGTATAAAATAGAGAGAACACAATATCAACATAATACTAAGATCAACACCTAGTTAATATAGTAACATTTATGAAGGATACCACCCTGAACATAAACAACATATAATAAAACTTCTCCAGCATAAGATTAGTAAATTGTAATTACAAACCCTAGCAGATTGTTAACCATAAAACTTAACCCTTAGGGTTAGAAATTACATTGCAACCATTACTTAACAGAAACAGTAATGAATCTTTAGGAAATAAAATAGATTAGGATTTCCAGGGTTTCATACCTGAATTTCAAGCTTTGTCAATGGCTGCACCTGCACACTTAAATAACCAGCATTAACAATTCAATGCAGATATGACCTCTGTTTGATGACCAAATCACTTGGGAACTACCACGTTCCACCCAACCATGACCCGGAACCGTTCCTGGTTTAAATTCGGATCCCCCCGAGCTGGACTCCAACATGTAAGTAGCTTAGAGATCCTAAGGTAGGTTTTCCTATCTGGTAATCAGCTCTGAGTCAATCCTCCTTCAGTTGTAGTAGCAGTTCTCCAAGAAAACACTTGAGAGCAAAATAGGTAGAATAATAATTCTCCTAGATAAAAATCAGAACCCCAAGCCTTTTCTTGGCTTGAGTCTTTCTAGACAAACTTTTCACTCAAAGTGGTAGTTAAATCAAGAAATCCTTGATTTCTTGATTTAACCCTTTTTAATTTACTGGGGTAATTTTCAATTCTTAACCTAGGAACTTTTAACTAGTTCATAGTTAGTCTTTCATAGATATTTCACTATTTATTAATCCTTTAATAATAAATAATAATTGGTGTAGCTTCTCTTCTTTCGTTATTCAATTATATAATTAATCATAATAAATTCTTTATCTATACTATGTATAAAATACATAGTATTAAAATACTTGTTAACATTTGTCTTCGGGCATCATGTGTCATGATCCCTAGACTTAACGACACTTCTTCATGGAGGTTGAGTAGACAGATGGCTTAGGTCTACTAGGATAGGAAACTCTAAACATCCTTGCATGTTGGATTTCCCTTGTATAATGTGGTAGCTCTTCAGTACTTGATGAGAATACATAAATTAAAAATTTCATTTAATCACTTATAAATAAGTATGATGAGATCAATATTTTTCTTGAGTTGTTTTCACTCGGAATTTATTAAATTCTTTTAAGTAACCCCTAGTGCTTACTAGAGACAATACTCAACGCTTATAATAGGGAGTTACAAACATAGTGCAATTCCAGAGCTCTCGATCAACACTAAATTCCAGGATGTACTTGTATGATACACCTAGGGATACAATGGCCAAAGATTCGATGCTCCAGAGCTTATGCTCAACATCAACATGGAATGCTCTAGAGCTTATGCCCAACATTTTCAATTATATTTTCATGTGTTCTAGAGATTTATGCTCAACACAAATGTAAGTACTCATGTGCTCCATAGCCTCTCGCTCAACACAAAACATCTCATCGATCATGTGCTTCAGGGTCCACTCCCAACACAAACATTTCATCAATCATGTGCTTCAGGGTCCATGCCCAACACAAACAACATATATATCCATATGTATCATCAACAATTGGATTATGCCCAATATACAAAACAAATCATCATGTTCATATGCAGTGGGGTCTTTGACCCAATATAAAAATAAAACATCAATATAATCATCATGATTAATAGGCTCATGCCTATAAATGGTAGGTCCAAAATTCAGGATATTACATCCCTCCCCGCTTAGTACAGCACCGTCCCCAGTGTTCTAGGGACTATGAATGATATCATGAAACAAGGCGGGGTAAGCCTTTCTCATGGTGGCCTCATCTACCTCAAAGTGCTTCCACTGCACTTTCAATTAAAATACAGTGCACTTCCAAAGCTGCACTTCTCTCTTATCCAATATATGCAAAGGCTCAGCGGAAAATTCCCCCTCAGGTTGCACCTGTAATAATGACCAATCAATGACATGCTTAGTTTCATAAACATATTCCTTTAGTAAAGATGCATGGAAAACATTATGAACTCTTACGTGCATAGGTAATGCTAGTTCATAAGCCACTGGTCCTTTCTTGGCCAAAATTTCAAAAGGTCCACAAAATCTAGGTGCTAACTTACCACACCTACCCAAGCTCAATGAGCTCTATTTAACTTTCACTTTCAAGTAGACATGCTCACCTACTTGATAGTCTTTATCTTTTCTTTTCTTATCCGCATAACTTTTTTGACGGTCTTGTGCCTCTTTAAGGTTTCCCTAGACCTTGGTAACTAACTGTTCCAAGTCCAATAACAAGTCAAGTCCTAACAGTAGTCGATCCACCAGACTATCCCAAGTAAATGGGGTTCTACACTTTCGTCCATAGAGTACCTCGAAAGGACTCATCTTGGCAGAAACCTGATACCCATTGTTATATGCAAACTCTACAAGGTGTAGATAGTCCTCCCACTTGGTGGGGTTATTCATGACATACATTTGAAGCATGTCTTCCACAATTTGGTTTACTCTTTTAGTATGTCTATCCATCTGCAGGTGATAAGCAGTGCTAAATTTCAGTTGTGTCTCTAATCTAGAGAATAAATATCTCCAAAATTTTCCTGTAAACTTAACATCTCGATCTGAGATAATTGCTTTGGGTATCCCATGCAATCTAAATATATCTTTTAGGAAGATATCAATAATGTTCACAGCCTTGTAGGTCAATTTAACGGGAATGAAGTGTGCTGCCTTTGACAGCTTGTCAATGACTACGAAGATGGAATCATTTTGCTTCTTGCTTTTCAGTAAGCCAGTAATAAAATCCATACTGATAACCTCCCACTTCCATTCCAAAATGGGCAATGGTTGTAGCAATCCTAAAGGATGCTGGTGCTCAGCTTTAACTAGCTGGAATTCCTGAAATTTTGCAATAAACATTGCAATGTCGGCCTTTAACTTAGGATAGAAAAAGTGTCTCTTGACGGCGGATATCATCTTTTGATATCCCTGGTTCCCCGACTAGGGTACCCTATGAAATTCTATGAGGATGTTGGACCGAATGTCCCCTCCATCTGGAACATATAATCTGTCCTTGGACCATAGTAATCCGGAGTCATCCACCTTGTATTCCTTCTATTGCTGAAACAACCGGTCCTCTTCGAATTTCTTGAGGATTTCCACATAAAATGGGTCAACCTTATTGGCATTTCTAATCTTCTCATACAAATCTGCATCAGTTTGATTCAAGGTCACCTCATATATCATCTGAGTTTGTCAACTCAAAGCATCGACAAATTTGTTCTCTTTTCCCTTAATATTCTTTAGTTCAAAGTGATACTCACTTAGGAAAGCCAACCATCTAGATTGCCTCGCATTTAGACGGGTTGATCGAATAAATATTTTAGACTCATATTTTCAATATTTAGAAGGAACTTCCTCCCCATGAGGTAGTGCCTCCACATCTTCAGAGCGTGGATAATGGCTGCTAGCTCAAGATCGTGTGTGGGATAATTTTGCTCATGCTCTTTCAACTTTCACGATTCATAGCAGATCGCATGATCATTTTGCAAGAGGACTCCTCCAATTCCTTCCTTGCTTGAATCCATGCATACAACGAAATCTCCATTGGGATCCGCAATCTGCAACACTGGTGCAGTCATTAAAAGTTGCTTAAGCTTTTGAAAACATTCAACACACATAAGAATTTGTTTTCTTTCTTCTACAAAGCCATCATGGGGCAAGCGATTCTCGAGAAGTTCTCAATGAACTTTCTATAATATCTGGCTAATCCCAAGAATGTACTAATGTCAGTGACACTAGTCAAGGTAGGCCAATCCTTTATGGCTCGAATCTTTTTCGGGTCCACAATTATTCCCGCCTTGGATATGATGTGACCTAGGTACTGTATTTGTGGTTTGTAAAAATCACAGTTACTAAACTTAGCGTAGAGCTGGTGTTCTCTCAACACTCGAAGTACTATACGAAGGTGTTCTTCATGTTCCTCTTTATTCTTGGAATAAACCAGAATGTCGTCGATAAATACTAGTACAAACTTATCCAGATATTTACTGAATATGTTGTTCATCATACACATTAAGTTTGCGGGTGCATTGGTCAACCCGAACGGCATCACTACAAACGCGTAGTGCCCATACCTCATACTAAAGGTGGTCTTGGGAATATATTAATTTCGGATCCATACCGAATGGTACCTAGATCGCAAGCCAATCTTTGAAAAGATTTTGGCTCCTCCCACCTGGTCGAACAAATCATCAATCCTAGGGAGTGGGTATCGGTTATTTATAGTCATTTTGTTCAACTGATGGTAATAAATCCACATCTGCATCATACCATCCTTCTTCTTTATGAACAAAATTGGTGCTCCCCAAGGGGACACACTGGGTTGGATATACCCTTTCTCTATTAACTCCTGCAACTGCAGTTTGAGTTCAACCAATTCTAGTGCACTCATGCAGTAAGGGGATTTGGAGGCCGGAACTAATCCCGGGGTCAGTTTGATGGAAAATTCTAGGTATCGTTTCATAGGTAATCTAGGGATTCCCTCAGGAAACACGTCCTTGAATTCTTCAAGAATGGGGAAGTCTTCTATGGGTTGTTCTCTATCAGACTCTATGTCTCGGATGTTTACTGCAAACAACTTGTATCTCTTCCTGACACACTTCTTTGCTTGTAAGGTAGAGATTTGTCTTACAAAAAATTTCTTTGGGATACCTTGAACCTTCACTTGGTTCCCTTGGCTATCAGTACACAAGATAGACTTGTGTAGAAAATCGAACATGACATGGTCTTGTTCCAACCATTCCATGCCGATAAGAATATCATACGATCCTAAAGGTAGGATGTTCAGGTTTACCTTAGTAAGGAAACTGTTTAGGTTTACTTCACATTCTTTAACAAATTCCGAAACCTTCTGTTTCGTACTAGTTTCTAACTGTACCATCCAAGGTTTATCATGCTTTACTTTGACTAACTTGCATAAATCAACAATCTTAGGTGCAACATAGCTCCGACAAGCACCGGGATCAATAAGTATTGAAACAGAGGTGTTCAAGGTCTTACCTTTGATCTCGACCATTGTAGCTTGATGGTCTGCATGTCGGCCATCTAATGCTGCATATATTCGTGTAGTTCCCACTATATCCTCAATGGTAGGTTCTTCTTGCAGGTTATGCAAGACTCCATTGTTCTTGTTCTTACAATCTCGGGAATAATGCGGCTTGTTGCACTTCCAAAACTTGATCGCTAAATGGGTAGCATTGGCTCCACTCGCCACTTGTTTATTCCCATTAGGATCTGGTACATAAGGATTTGTACTAGTTTTGTTGAAGTTCTTGTTCGCTTGAAAGCTTTTATTTTTCTTTCTATAAGGCTGCAAGTTTGACCCAGGCTTGTGGTTATTAGAAAAGTTTCTAGACTTTTCTCGGTTTTAGTTTTGGTTTTCTTGTCGTAACTGCCCATGCTCATAGTAGAGGTGGGCCTTGTGTAGTGTAGTATCCAGTTTCTTTGGCATGTTGAATTCTATCCTATCCTGAAAACTGGGAGGAATACATCCTAGGAACTGTTGGATCTTCCCCTTCTCTTCTTTGATATACGATACATAATGCAACAGATCTAGAAATTGGTTTATAAATGCATCCATAGTCATGCACCCCATCCGCAGTTCATGGAACTCTTTTACCTTATGGTCAAAGAACATTTCTGACATGTATTTTTCTTGGAAAATATTTTGGAAGTTTTCCCAGCTTATTTCTCGCAGCTCATATTTCTTGGTGTGCTTTAAATCTCGCCACCATCTTGTTGCCTTACCATTCAAGTTGTAGATGGAAATCCTATCCTGCATCACACTTGAATAGTTATGAACCTGGAAATACTTACTCATTCCCAGCAACCATTCTTCAGCCTTTTCTCTCGTATTTACTTCACCTTCATAGGTCGGGGCTCTTATTTTTTGAAACTCCCCTTGAAGACTGCCATCACTTATTTTCCTCTTTCTCCGTGGAGAAAGTGAGTCATCACTAGAACGCTGATGGTGCTAGCCATCACACTCAAAACTTAGCCTCTGCTGCTTGGGTGATTTATACTCCTATGGGTCAGGTATTGTCTTCAGGAGGGGTATGTTTATGGCCTTCTTGAAACAATATTGCTGAATATAGTGTCGTTATCGAGCTTCTATGGGATGCCATTTCACATGGTATTCTATCTCTTGAGGTACATCTTGATTTACAATTATTAGTGTCACAGCTTAATGGCTTGTATCATGTTAGGGATCCAACATTATTACAAAGATTCTTATGTGTGAGATTGTTAGAATGACAATTTGACAACATAACATACATACATGTTCCAAGAATTTATAATCAAGTTGATGACTCATATGCTAACTATGTGTTAGATTGGAATTTGTTTCATAAACAATGAGCTCATAAAAAACATACATTTTTACACATGTAAATAAATAAATCGATCATCATAAAAGTTTTTCATGAAACATCCAAAATGTGATGATACATAAGTGTCATAATACAAAAATGGGGCTTTTGAGCCACCAAAATATAAATACATGGTAGTACAAAAATGTATCACTCCTAGGTATCTAAGATTGGAGAGGAGGAGGGGGGATCTGATCATGGAAAGTCACCACAGCTCTAGCTAGCCATCGAAAAAATTGCACCCATGATCGTGGTACACCCATCACCTAACACTACATGGCCTCAGGTAGGTCCTCGACCTGCGCCATGGGTACCCTATGTGTCAGCTGCACAAAGTTTGTGTGGATGCTTTGGAGTGTTCGCTCCGCATCCACACCCATGATGTCATCTCCTCTTCCCCTCTATCTATGACGAGGGAAACCATCAAGTTGTCGTGGTACTACATCTACATACATATGACAGGATGTCACTATGTGTTATCATGCAAAAACATGTCTTTTGAGTCTAATATCAAAAAACACAAAAAAAATTAATAATTCAAAAAACTTTTAAAAAAAAGGGTTGGGATTCGTTACCAATGTCACCGTATGCTAACCCTAGTGGTAGAGGCATATTGGGATCTCCCCGAAAATCTATCCCTACATAGGGTAATCATCGATGGCAACTATCTACCGCTGCCACCATGGAAATAAGTCAACTGGATAGGGGTTGGACACCCTACCTCCACCCAATATGCACATCGCATTTTCCCAACATCATTGGGCCGGATCTCGAACCCCGTGAAGAGGAATGTCAACTCTAGGGTTGAGTCCCAGAACACGCTCAAAGAAGAACATGTTCAGTATACTGCTGAAACCGAAGTTTCGTACCCTTCCCATCTTGTAGTCACTAAGTTGTTGCTTCATGTAACTCAACAGCATAGTACTCCAATCGTAAACTATGGGTCTCATGCACTCCACTGCATAGAACATCAAGGGCCATGAGGCCTGGTGGAGTAAGGCTAGCCCTTCTATCCTGTCGAGTGTCAATAGTATGGCCTTCAGGCCCAGTACCTATATGGAATTTGTTGGGATCTGAATCCCAACCTTCTCTATGTTCGGATAACAATATACAACGATATACTCATCTATGGTGAGGCCACTTCCAGGCCTGCGAGAACGTAGGTTCACCACTTCCCCCCATTGGGACAATCCCGTAATGAAGTATATGTCCTCCACCTTTATAGTGAGGGGCATCCCGTTAATATGGAAAGACTCTGATTCAGGATCCTAGTAGTCTACTAGCATCTGCAGCAGTCTTGGTTTGGACCTTAAGCCCCCAAGACACCAAAACTTATAGAGCACGCATGCACGAAGAGCTTGTTGAGCCCTTAGATCGCCCCATACTACTTATTCTACATCCCCATGCTCTTGTTCCCTCCATTCTATAACCATCTTGCACATTTAATTTAATTTTTGGTCATTACATGTCTTAGAAAAACTTAAACGTGGCCGCATATGTGACTGTTTGCAAAACAGCCGTGTATGTATGCGACTTTGAGCCATTTTTCCATGTATAGCCAGCCCTATATGCAGAAAAATCCTCGATTTCCACATGGGCCAAGGCGCATATCTTAGATTGGCCTAGATATCAATTTTGACCATGGAAATTACAAAAATTTACATGCAAATGAAAGAGCAAGACATAGGTAGTTACCTGAAAAAAACGGTGTCGAATTCTGCCAGCGGAAACTCTCGGAATTCACATTTGAAGTTCTAAGCTCAATTGGGTAAAAGTTTCAAATGATATATAATGTTTTGAATTTTTTACTATTTATAGAAATTTTTCAATTTTTTGAAAATTTTTACCCCCTTTCTATAGTTTTGGACCGTTTTTGACTAATATAATGATGTAGAAGACCGTTTTGAGCATCGTGTTGACCATTGTTTTGACTTGTTTTTGTCGATTTCAGGTATGATGTTTAAACTGGCATATAGGTTATATTTTACCTCTGTTTGCATTTTGCATGACCTTATGACCATTTCATTATAACCTTAGCTCTGAACCCATTCTATCCTGTCACGAAACCTTCTTGTTGTTTTAGAAGTGACATGATGTGAATGGTAGAGTTTGACCTTACATGGGTGCCTTAGGGTAACATACCTGACTCTCAAACCGGTGAAGAGGACGCTACTATCACCAAACACACAGGAAAAATAGCCCCATGAAGATGGACATGCATATAATGCTGAAATAAAATTCTTAAAACATAAAACATACTAAGATGCATAATCCTTCGTATACATAGCGGAAGCAAACATACATTCAATCAATCATGCCACATGTTCATTATATTCATTAATCAGTAAAATAAATGTAGAGACAAAATAGTCAAGAATACTTATCTTAAACAGGATTCGTCCTACAACCAGCTACATCGCTTCAACATTCCACCCAACCATAGGCCAGCGTGCTCATCAATCTCTCAGAAACACTGCCACCCCCGAGCTGGGCATGATTCCTCAAGGAATAAGGGTCAAAGCAGGCTTACAGATAGCCAAGGTACACAAATCAGCCAAGCCCACATAGTAGGGTTTATCAGGTCGTCAAGGAGCTAGTAAAGGATAAATGCTAAGCTGGTGGTCCCAATGGAGAGCTAAGGACACCTACACCAAATTTAACCTTACTTTTAAGACATCCACACACCTGACACTAGGAATCGGCTCTTTCTCTGCTTCACAGTCCCTCGGGCCCTGACTTCCCTTTCCAATACTCTTCAAGGGTTGTGGAGAAGAAATCCAGTAGTCTAACTCTGTTTGAGTGGATCCAAACACCAATTTTCTCAAGTGTACCCAGCCTCTAATCCTGCTCTCAATAGTCCAAAGACCAACCAATGCATTCCACAGAAAAACAAACAATTCACAGCTCTGTGAAGAAGGCAATGACAACAAGGTGACAACCCCAAACAAAAAGGTGAAACACAGTTCAAGTCAAACCATGCTTTAGAGTTGTTCTTGGCCCTAGCATGGCCAAAACAACTCAGCAACAATCCCCAAAGGACGTCTGCATCCTTAGCAACCAAGAAGCAACCTAAAACTAGGGGAAGACAACAGCCCCAAACTCACAATGAAAACGGTGGCAACATTACACAGTCCCAAAAAAGGAGAGAAGTCCGATTCTCAAACTGAGACAAAGGAAAAACATAAACGCAGACCACCATCGCTAAGGGGAACAAGCATGAACTTACACACCGCACTGAACGCAAGGGTTCATTCACATGAAATCATGGATGCTAGAACATGCTTCCCAACTCACTGCGTGAGTCCCAAGACAAAGGAGAGCATTCTGCGTGAGAAGGACCATGCCCATTTTCCACCGGTGCGTAAGGAAAGTGAATAGAACGACTCACTGTGTGAGGAAGAACAAAACAATGATGAAAAACCTAAACAGACCACAACCATCCAAATGGGGAGAGTGGACAGAACAAGTGGCCAATGCGTCGTGGAGAGAGCGCAGGCATGATCGTAGTGGTTTCCTGCTAGCCCATAGCTTCCCCTACTAACAACCGAATATCTAAGGGGACACATGGAAAACTCCCAATGGCCCCCATAGGTTAGACAACCCCCCCCTTAAGAATCATGCTCTTTTCGTTTAACATTGCACCATCGTAGCTGGCTATGGGTTTATTTATTTGATGTTCATATTTACATGATGTCAAAACTATAATGTGTTGGATGGCATGATATACCATCGGCAACAATCCCTACTGCCGAAACATACACAACCAAATCGATGGTGGGGATTTTTCCTTTAGCTCCTCACCACGATTAATTACAAAATATACATCGTGTATCTTTTAATGCAAACAGGGTGAAAATAGGGGTATTACAATCCCCTCCCTCTTGGAATAACACCATCCTTGGTGTTCCAATAGGAATGCATAACCATTGACACATTGAAGATCTATCCCATGTTCAATTATTTACTTTGAAATTTCAGGACCAAGCCACTCGGCTTCCATGAGCTTCTCTTGTTGGTTCTTAGCTTTCGGTTCATCCCCCAAATCGAGGAACTTTGTGGCTACTGACCTCTTTATGTTCCCTCATTGGGCAGTCCCGACGTAAATGATGTCCTCCATATTTCCAACATTTCATTGACTGCTTCATATTTACCTGCTCAATTTCCCTTGAGTATTCATGCCCAAACTATTTATTAACGGATCGCTTGGACGAATGTCCCATCATTGATCCACTTTCTTCACCTTTACGGATTGCCCCCAGAAGGATTTTTACCTCCTTTCGCAAACCAATAGAGTCTTGCAAAATCTGGTGGCTCATCTCATTCTATCTTTTCTGTATCTTGAACATTTCTCCAAGATTCTCTTGGGTCCTAGCAATCGTTTGAAGGAGACTTGCAGCCAAGCACAGTAGCTTTTGGTCTGCTTCCATGATCAATGTGCACCACTCAATTTCACCTTTCTCACCTGTGAAATGCATCATTGAAATTCTATTAGACCATGCATAATATACGCATTAATATTAGTCAATTAATTACCCAATTGGCATGACAGTCCAAGTCTCATCAAGGAGACATTCATATTTTTCATGCCTTCCCAATAGGCACATGAGCTCATTCATGTCCATTCTTGGGCAGGGAATTAACCATCCCAACATTCACAATTTACTTTAAGCAAATACACACATTCTATTTTCAGTCATACATGCATTCAACAATCTTTTGTTTTCACAATGCATATATATATATATATATATATATATAATAAAAAAGGCAAGAGAGAGCAGCAAGAGTTTTTCCCCTCTTTGTTTTGTTCCATCCTGGAACCCACACCACTGCTGTGGATTTTCATGCTCTCGGCCTCTTTCACTTCACCGTGAATGCTGGACCAATCCCTCTTGGTCATGACACTTAGTGTCTCCAGTCTATTTCAGACCTCTCAACCATGGAGCCTCCCCACATGGTTTGTCTTGGCTTCTAAGAACTTCACAATCTCACTAGAACCTTTTTCATTACTACTCATTCTAAGCTCTTCAGGACAGTCACACGTCCACATGCACCCCTAGGATGCTCTCATAGTCCTCGCTTCCAGCGATACCTATATTCAAACATTGAATAAATTCACATGTGTAGTTTATTCTCATCAGTTTTTATCTCTTAAATAAGAGCTTAAAACATCACAACCAATTCATATACACATGCATATTCATAAGCAAGAATTGCAAAATAATCCAATACTTATCTGTATTGTGCATTTCCTTGTTGGTCCATAGGATCCTGCTTCGCTTTGCAAGCCTTGGGATCGTCAATGGACTTGGATGTTAGACCACCATGCAGGTTGCTTCACAATATCCTTTTATACATATATCAGGCACAGTCAAGCCAACCTTTAGTTGGGTTTATCAGACCGTCAACAAATCACCTACACTTATATCAACAATGCACTTATATCAACAACCAATCATCAGCCAAGCCAACACCGTTTGGTTTATCAGGCCATCAACAATAACACATGCACTTATATCAACAATAAATGACCATTTCTAGGTCTCATTTCCGGTAGTGAGCTCTAATTCGACTACCCCATATTACACAAGAGACCACTCCCTTCTCTGAGTTGACAGTCCCTCAAGAATGTCTCCTTCTCTGTGCTCTTTGGAGAGACCATTCCCTTCTCCGAGTTAACAGTCCCTCAGGAATGTCTCCTTCTCTATGCTCTTTAGAGAGACCACTCCCTTCTTCGAGTTGACAGTCCCTCAGGAATGTCTCCTTCTCTATAGAAGGTAAGATGAACTCAAGCCATTGTCCATTTAGTGTACAACACAAGAATACATCTATTTAGCTTGACAACACAAGCAATATAAGCATATTCGTCAATGTTATTGTTCTAAAACTATAATCACATTTCATATCATTCACTATAAAGTATTGAGACACTAGGAGTGCATCCACTCCCTAGGGTGCAATCAATATTGAAAATCCCTTCCATGATTCGACATCAAAAAAGTGTGCACCCTTTTTCAGTGTGTTCCATGTAGGCCCTATTCATAATCAAGCAATATTCCACAATGGAAATAAAATAAAAACATGTTCTGCATATTGAATTCAACAATTTGACATGCCTATTCTTAGCTAGGGTTATAGAACACTTATCCATTTTCCAAGGTAGTATTCCTTCGTTGAGGAGGAATGGGGGCTCCCTTCTCTGAGTTAATAGTCCCTTGGTTTTCCATCCCAATTCCTTTTTACATTTCATATCCACACATGTCTTACTGACATAAACTATACCATCTCACTCATGTGGCTTACCAAACATGTAGTGTAGACGAGACATTTCCAAAATGTCCAATGGAGTTTCACCCGAAACCCATTTCCAAGATAAGGGAAAACCTTCCCATGAAGTTTGTCTCCTGCAGGCCATCACACATGATCTTCCTACAGTGTGTACCCCTGGCACATTCATCAAATAGCCAAACAGTCAATCATTATTGGATAATACAATCCAAATTGATTGCTCCATAGCCAATCAATGACATTAGTAATTAAATTCAATAGGAATTTGCAATTCTTTCTACTACAGAAATTGGTTTGCTTGGCAATGAGGTGATCCTCAATTGTGGGTCTCTTGTAAGCAGCACCACAATGCCCGTTATAATTTTATGCTTACTAGCATAACATGAATACCCACTTGCAATGCGTCCTCCTGACACAATCTTATGCAAGCTAATAGTGATTAGTAGTTGTTAGCAATTTCTTAAATTCAAAATTCACAAATTCAAATTTACAACTCATTACACATACAAACTAGTTTCACAGCCATGAGACTCTTCTCATGAGGTTTGGCTCTTTCACATGGTATATTTTAGCCTTTTTCATGGTTTTACCCACTTTGCCATGCCCCAACAATCTACCTGAAATCTGAACCTCAATCAGCCAAACACTTAGTAAGTATTGATGCATATAACTTTTTCATTGCTACAACAATCACTGAAGCATTTTCAGAATTTATAAAATTAAAATACTTCCACCTGTTAATCACATCAATATTACCAAAACTCATTTAATTCATGCAATCATTGTCATACTAACATTTGCAAGGTATAGTCGCATCATTTATGCAATTTAAATGAATTGTTTAGATACTCCTTGCTTCACAAGCGTATCATTATACCACCTTGCCCTTCCATGGAGCATTTTCGGCAGCCAATTGATCATGACTACCCTCTTCATGCACTTACTATCCTACATTCACATCAACCCTTGAAATGGTTCCAGAATTGTCATCAAGTCATCATTTCAGCCATTAGTTATTCATAATGACACATGCACTATCTCTACGCATTCATGCATTGCATCACAACATCTACTCATACTTTTCATATGTATCTGTTCAATGCATAACCACAAGATTTATGAAACCTTTTAATGCATATCCACTCAATGCTACCTTGCATTGATGCATGGCCTAACCATGACTACTTCATATAGGATGCATTGCTATGATCAAGGCCATCAATACTTAATTTCTTTGGGATACTAAGGCTCATAACAACACATAATACAGGCATGACACATTTCTATATGAATGCAATATAAAATTCAAATACCCACATGGTATGAGACCTCTTGCTTTTACCACTCCATGCAGTTGTCATAATTAAACTCTTACCTTCATGGGTCCTACTTACACCCTTGACATTACCAGTTTGGTTAGTCCTTTGCAAGAGTTTGCAGAATTTGCTCACCAACCTTTTATTTTGGACTTGTTGCCTTATCCCTTTCTCCATAGGGTTGTTATTCACATTCGTCAGCATCAACAACATACTCAGCCATGTCCATGTTGTCGTTGGTTTTTCCACTAATTCCAACATCAATGCAATAACTACCATTAGTGGTTCATTATACATGTGTAATTCTTACTAATCTTACCAACATGTAATATCCTATGCATGCAAGGAATATCTTCATACATTTCATGTATGAAACTTATAAATGTAATTATAATTAGCAAGATAGGTTTTAAGGAAATTTCCCTTTTCAAGTCCCTCATCCCTGCATGGAACTCCTTTT
The DNA here is from genome assembly GCA_001517045.1 of Pseudotsuga menziesii. Classification (NCBI taxonomy): domain Eukaryota; kingdom Viridiplantae; phylum Streptophyta; class Pinopsida; order Pinales; family Pinaceae; genus Pseudotsuga; species Pseudotsuga menziesii. The sequence goes on from LPNX010182975.1 coordinate 207,565, forward strand.
CCACACAACGGCTGGTTTGACTTCATGGTCTTGCTACCTCTAGGCATGCAATTTTTGGATTTGTCCATATTGACAGCAGTACATTGCTTTTCAAGAAATCACTAGCACTTTGCTGCTCCACACTCATATTCTGGTGACTCTCCCTTGTTCCCTACTGGATAAGCTTTTCAATGCTTATCCACATGTTTCATTCTAACCTTGGGTGTGAAAACCACACCACTTCTTAGAATGATGGAAAAACACACAACTGTATTTTGGTCAGGAATGCTAAGTTCAGTCACCTAGGGTTTTATTCCTTTTTAGCCCTGTGACCACTAACAGTCTGTTGAAATCTACTGAAATCCTACTGAAAGGCAGTTGAAAACTGCTTGAAAATCACTGAGAAATTATCTCGAAAACCCCAATTTCCTTAGGCCGAATCGGACCTCTTCCCAGCTATCTTTTAGATACTTCGGTGGTCAAAACACCTAGTTCATCAGCGATCTATTTGCTTACTTCTCTGTGGTGTTTTGGCAGTCAAATTGACTAAACTTCCAATCTGTATCGGTGAGAAAATCGTTTGTTCATCGGGTGCGCAGTCCCTTGAGCAGCCGCAATGGTGGAACGTGATCTTACTATGGTTTCTATGGACTTCTATTGGCTATCGGGCCTACTATCCATCGGGTGAATAGTTCTTTAGACTGCCACAATGGCGGGTTTAATATCCTTTGATTCCTTCCGATTGATGGCCTGATCGTCAAAAATTTTCTGATGACTTTATACTCTTCAAATTTTTCTTCTAATCGGATCTTCTCCTTACTAATCTCCCAACGTTTTGGTGGTTGAAACCTCTAACTTTATCCATTGTATCGACCCTGCAGTGGTCTACTATTCTCAGTTTCATCGATGATTCATAGGTCTAATTTTGTCTGCCTAACCGCTGCGTAAGTGGCTGGGTTCCCTACACATCGGATGGTTAGTCCTTTCGTCTTCCACAACGGTGACCCACAATCTTCCTATGTCTTCCGCAGCTCATGACTTTGTTAGCAGTCGGAGCGACTAGTCTTTTGTGGCATCGGCCCTCGGATGCTCATCGGGTGATAAGTTCTTTATGTGGCTGCAACGACAGCCCACGATCTTTCTATGCCCTCTACAACCACGTGTCTATGGGCGGTCGGGACAATGTCCATCAGCGGAATAGTCTACTAATTAGTCGCAACAACAGACGTTCGATCAACTGAATTTATTTGACGTAGCTCATCGACAACTAAATCATCTAAGCATCGGCGATTTGATCAACTAACCATCATCGATGGCCTATGATTTTACGACTTAGAAAAATTTCAAAATTTTTCTCTTTAGTCTTCCTTTATACCGCTTCATTGGCTCAACTATCTTCTATTCATCGGCGATCAAGAAACTATTTGTTGCCGCCGTAGTTATGAACCCAGAACTACTGTTCACTAAAAACCTCGGCCTCAATGACTGGAAGGACTGTTGCATCAGTGGACTAGTTCAATCAGCAGCCACAACTACGACTTATCAACTTTGATCCTTTTCTGATCGGCGGCCCAATCCGCTAATGATTTTTGACTGGTGAGCTGAAGCACATTAGCATCGGCAATTAGAACTTTTCCTCGTCGAAAGACTAGTGCTCTAGGCTTCCACAACGGCGGGTGCACGAACCATTAACGTCTTTCGATGGCCGATGATTTCGTTACTTACATAAATTTTTGAACTTTCTTTAGTGCTTTGGCGGTCAGAGGCTCTATCCGTTAGAAGGATAGTCCTCTAGCTATCCACAACGGCGGGTTCACAATCCCTTGATCCCTTCTGATTGGTAACTGAAACACAACCATCATAGTATCGATAAGCAGAACCTTTATCCATCAGAGGATTAGTGCACTAGGCTTCCACAATGGTGGTTCTTGAACCACTAATTCCTTTTGCTGTTCATCGACGATGAATACCACTAACATGTTTCGATGGCTGATGATTTTAACACTTAAACAAAATTTCACAAAACCTTCCGTCGTCGAGTGGGATTCAAACTAACATTTCCGTCGTGTCAGAGGAACTTTGCACTAAGTTCTCCAATGAGCCAATGGCCGATGAACGCAACCTTTCCTCAATTTCCTTCCGATTAGCATCTTTTGGGTGGCCTTCCCACTAAGTTCTTTGCTGCATCGGAAGAACTTGTCGCTAAGTTTTTCGATGAGCCGATATTCTGGCACTTAGAAAATTTTGTAAATTTTCTTGTCTTCACCCATTTTTCCTGGTTTCTTCTAGGTAGTAGGCAACCTACCACTGTTAACTATTTCTCATGGCCCTCTAAGGCCCAAATGTTGCAACATAAGCTCTGTCACTGCATCTTCATGGCCCATTCAGGCCCATGCTGCAACCAAAGAACTGATACCACACTGTAATGTCCCCGACCCTCAAATCAGTGAAGAGGACGCTACTATCACCAAACATACGGGAAAAATAGCCCCATGAACATGGACAAGCATATAATACTGAAATAAAATTCTTAAAACATAAAACATACTAAGATGCATAATCCTTCATATACATAGTGGAAGCAAACATACATTTAATCAAGCATGCCACATGTTCATTATATTCATTAATCAGTAATATGAATGTAGAGACGAAATAGTCAAGAATACTTATCTTAAACAGAATTCATCCTACAACCAGCTACGTCGCTGCAACGTTCCACCCAACCATAGGCCAACGTGCTCATCAATCTCTCAGTAACACTGTCACCCTCGAGCTAGGCATGATTCCTCAAGGAATAAGGGTCAAAGCAGGCTTACACATAGCCAAGGTACACAAATCAGCCAAGCCCACATAGTAGGGTTTATCAGGCCATCAAGGAGATAGGAAAGGATAAATGCTAAGCTAGTGGCCTCAATGGAGAGATAAAGATTCCTACACCAAATTTAACCTGACTTTTAAGACATCCACACACCCGACACCAGGAATCAGTCCTTTCTCTACTTCACGGTCCCTCGGGCCTTGACTTCCCTTTCCAATACTCTTCAATGGTTGTGGAGAAGAAAGCCAACATTCTAACTCTGTGTAAGTGGCTCTAAACACCAATTTTCTCAAGCAAATCTATAATCCTGCTCTCAACATTCCAAAGAACAACCACTGCATGCCACAGTAAAACAAACAGTTCACATCTCTGTGAAGAAGGCAAAGACAACATGGTGACAACCCCAAACAAAAAGGTGAAACACAGTTCAGGTCAAACCACGCTTCAGAGTTGTTCTTGGCCCTAGCATGGCCAAAACAACTTAGCAACAATCCCCAAAGGATGTCTGCAGCCTCAACAACCAAGAAGCATCCAAAAACCAAGGGAAGACAACAACCCCAAATTCACAATGAAAACGGTGGAAAAATTACACTATCCCAAAACAGGAGAGAAATTTGATTCTCAAACTTGGACAAAGGAAAAACATAAACGTAGACCGCCATCACTAATGGGAACAAGCGTGAACTTACACACTGCACTGAACACGAGGGCTCATTCACATGAAATCATGGATGCCAAAACATGCTTCCCAATTCACTGCGTGAGTCCCAAAACAAAGGAGATTATTCTACGTGAGAAGGACCATGCCCATTTTCCATTGGTGCGTAAGGAGAGTGAACAGAATGACTCACTGTGTGAGGAAGAACAAAACAATGATGAAAAACCTAAACAGACCCCAGTCATCCAAAAATGGGGAAATCCATTCTTTGTACAGGCCGGAGGAAGATCATACCTAGAGCCCAATCGCTACGTGAGGCAAAGGAAAAGCCGATGAGAGAAAGGAGAACCAAACCCCCAATCCATGGATCGTGGATCCTTTTAACTCAGCTCGGTGTGAGGAAAATGAACGACCAGCGATGGGGAGAGTGGACAGAAAAATTGGCCAACGCATCATGGAGAGAGCGCAGGCGTGAGTGTAGTGGTTTCCTGCCAGCCCATAGCTTCCCCCACTAACAACAGAATAACTAAGGTGACACATGGCAAACTCCCAATGGCCCCCACAGGTTAGACAACCCCCCCCTTAACCTTAGGAATCATGCCCTTTTCATTTAACGTTGCACCGTCATAGCTGGCTATGGGTTTATTTATTTGATGTGCATATTTACATGATTTCAAAACTATAATGTGCCAGATGGCATGATTTAACATTGGAAACAATCCCTACTGCCGAAACATACACAACCAAATCGATGGTGGGGATTTTTCCTTTAGCTCCTCACCATGATTAATTACAAAATATCCATCATGTATCTTTTAATGCAAACGAGGTCAAAACTGGGGTATTACACTTAGTTAGCTCCTTGTTTGCATTTGGCTCCCATGACGACACTTTGTCCTTTAGGGTGTGGGAGTCCATTGTATAGTATCTCCATGACATTTCACAAGAGCCTCATACTCCTCTTGATCTTTTGCTGGCCTATTTCCCCAAGACTCCCTTATGTCAATTTGGATTTGCATTTTCATGAGCTTTGCCTACCTCATTGAGCCTTATGCTGGCTTCTCTGACTTCGAGTATCAGCCATATTGCATGAACCTGTCTCATGTCTAGCCACGCAAAGAAATTTTATATATCCTTTGCAGCTTGATTCCCTATTTTTACCAGGAGGGGACTTTCCCCCAAGTGTTGCTATCCTACACATGTGTCCTTGCATTGAGCATAGGTATGTTTCACTGCTTGGAACTAGTTTCTTTTCCCATTTGACACTCGTCTCCTCCTAGTTTGTAACTTTAAAGTGATTTTATTATTTTCCAAGCTTTTCAAATATTTGAAAAAGTCCAAAAAAAAATTTAAAAACCAAAAATCTGGACAAGAAAAGATGTTATCTTTGGCAGCAGTTGAGTTGTGTCACCTTCAAACAGAGCACTGTCTATCACATCTATTTGTTGGGTTAATAGTTTGACTTTAGGAGCTGTACTTGTTTCTCTGAGTTTATCTCCACCGACTAGTTAAGCTTCTAGTCCCTATGGAGCCTCTATCGATGCCTCCTGTGTCACAGAGATGTCCCAGTTTTGTATATCAAGTTTGTGCTGCCTACGTTTAGTCACCATTCACCTTTATGATATTGTTCAAAGGAAGTTGAAACCTAAGTCAGCCATTCCCCAGTTATCTTGACTTTGCATGTCGACCATTCTCGGTATAGTTACTGGTTTGTTCACCTTATGATCGATTCCTTCCACATTATAAATCTTTGTTGAGTACCTCGTGTTGGATGATGGGGGATGCCTTAATGCCCTCCTTCTAGTGGATTTCATCCCATCAACTTTAGATCATTTATTCTGGGATAGGAATCTAGAGTCATTTTTGAGTGCCTTGAGACTTGCAGTCATTAGTGGCAGGTTCTCTCGCCATCGACGGTTGTTTGGGAATACATCAATGTCCCCTGATCGATGGATTCTCTCAAGTGTTCGACCTCAACACATTTATTCACACTTGTTAGTTTTCACTCTAGTACCTTGATTCCCATTATTATTATCAGTGGGTGATCTCGCATCTATTAACGGTATACATCAATGACCAGTAATCAGGTGATGGACTACTATGTTCAACCTTGACACCTCTATTCACATAGTAGGACATGTACTCATAGTGGTTTGTGTAGAAGACCTTCCAGATTGGTGGGATCTCATATATGCTACCTCCTTGATCGTTCCAGTGTTCATGAGATTTTATCTCTCGTGACTTTATTCCAGTATATGTCAAATATTTCCAACCATTATGGAGATCTTGATCCACTATATATCTTTAGCCTTCATGGAGCTCATGATCCTTTGAATATCTTCATCATGGAGATTCTGAGCTATTTATATTGTACGTGGCGATGACCACACATGTCCTATTTTGTATCATGCCTATTCATGGCCATTGTACTCTTATGTATCCTAGACTGCTACATCTACTTGCAGTTATGTGCAGAGTTTAATCATTGTATTGTATTGATTGGATGGATGGTTCTTCCACTAGGTTCTTCATCACTCCACTTCTGGGATGGACTTATAATGTATTTCATCCATCATATGATCCCTCTGACCTCACACATTAGGGGGCATCTGTTACAGCCGATTTTACCACACATGGTGAATCACACTTTTATGGCCTTCCCTATCCCTTTGCAGACTCCTTAGACCCCATGGACCATTTTTGTACCTTTGATGTTTCCAAGATCATCCCTAAAAACATGCAATAATTTCCATATGTAACTTTTAATCCCTTTCTCACGTATATATGCGGGTTTGACCCTTAAAACCGCGTACATCGGGATGTGTGCAAAAGACCAAATGATTTTGGAGTTTTCCTTGATGTGGATCTGAGTCACTTGTCTCTTGAACTTCCATATGCCTTGAGATTGCTCGGATTTGACCTTCCATTACCCCATTGAAGAGCTATATAAGGAACCCTTTTGATACATTGAAGGGAGAGGAAGTGAAGAGCAAGAAAACTATAGTCCATTGTTGCCAGAACTTATACTTGAGTCTACATCCCTTTGTCCCTTGGAGCACTTTGTGTTCTTCCCAAGATTTCCTTTTTCTTGTGAGCTTGCTATCGAGATATGGATGATTGAAGTGGTGGAAGCCCAAGTGGGGGACTCAGTTTCTCCGATTCGCAGACATGCCGACAGAGGTTGTCACTATTGTAATCTCTGTTTTATATCAATATAAATATCTTTTCCTATCCAATAATGTGTATTTAAATGAGTATTTGATCCATGGATGCTTTTAAATGCTTATATGTTATTGATTATATATGCTAGAGTAGGTCTAACACAATTATATATAGCATGCTTGCCTTGTTTGTTGAGTCTTGAGATAGCAATTTATCGATACAAGATGGAGTTGGAAAGCTTAATAGGGATCTACATCAACCGTCCAGAATAAGGTACGAATCGAGATCCTTTAGTGTTAGACATTTGGTTTCTCTTGCATATAGGAAAGGATTTATTTCTGGAGTCAAGCTGTCTATTGTGGTACCCCAAGCCATAGGAATTTCTCTCTGTAACACTGCGCTTGTTGAATTTGTGCCCTAAGATGGATTCTACCTCACGATCAAGGCTATCTATGATCATGGAATGAGCTTCTGTAGGAACGTTTCATTCTAGTTCATCTCTATCTGGTCGACTTCTGTAAAGTTGGCTAACATGAGAAACTAGGTGGTACGCACAGAAGTGGTCTAGGATCCTAAGTCTATAAGCCACCTTTCCTACCTTCTCCAAAAACTCGTATGCACCATCATACCTCCTTACGAAAGAGCTTTCGAGGTCCTTCAAAGGGACAAACTTCTCCTTTCCAAGTGTAAGGAGGATAAGGTTCTCCAACCTAGAACTCCTCATCCCTACATTTCTTATCCACTCACTTCTTCATATGTTCCGCTACACTCTCTTAGTGTGCCTTAGCCAATTTCATTTTCTCTTCCCATTCCTCCATGAATTCCACCGCAGCTAGGTTTGAACGTATCTCCCCCGTCGCAATAACCTGCGGTGTCAACGGTTTCTATCCTGTTGCAAACTCGAATGGACTGTATCCTGTTGCTGAACTAATTTACATGTTGTAGCTGAATTGGACTGCATCTAACAATTCTGGCCAGTTATTTTGGTTTGCTTGCATGAAATGTCTCAAGTAGATTTCTAGACCTGCATTAACTCTCTTCGTCTACCCATCTATTTCTGGATGGAAACCCAAGCTGGTGAGTAACTACATCCCAATTGAAACTTAAACAGTGCTTGCCCAAATTTTTCAGGGAACCTAGCATCCATGTCAGAGACAATGTTTAGTGGAAAACCCCATTATTTGACCATATGTTTGAAGAACAAATTAGCCACATCCGTTGCTCTAGATGGTGACTTCATCAGCACGAATGTCGCAAACTTGAGAAAATGGTCTACCACCACAAATATACCATTGTATCCCTGTATGACTAGTAGCTTCGAGATGATGTCCACGAAGACGCTTACCCAAGGCCTCTTCGTACCGGCAACGGCTGCAACAAACCTTCCTTCTTCATCGTAACAGACTTGTCTTGCTGGAAAATGAGGCAAGTCCGAACATACTCTTCCACATCCTTTCATTAGTGTGCCCAATAGAAGCTCTTCTCAACCAAGGCACACGTCCTATGCTACCCCTGATGACTTTCCCAAGATGAGTCATGACACTCCTATAGCAACTTTTTTCGAAGGCGATCTACCTTCGGCACATACAAGAGTCCATTGAAAAATAGTAGTCCATCTTTCTCCCGAAACCAATTCGTCTTCCCTTCCTTCATCTGCTTCAAGATGCTTCTGGTTGTCAGGTCCCACATCAAGTTCTCTTGAATCCTTTGCTGCAAGTCAAACATTACTTGAGTAGTTGGGTCACTAGGTTGTCCCTCCAAAGATGCGAGCCATTAGGGAAATTTTGAGATAAAAAATGTGTCTCATAAGAGATATATTAACATAATGTGAACTAGGCATTTTATGGGGAAGGTATATTTCACAACTCACCTTTCCATTATATTAAATGCACAATTTAGATAACCATGGTTGAGTTACATACTAGAAACAAAAATAATAAAAAATGTTATATTAAAGTGACTAAAAGCTAATTTTAGTTTCCAAAAAATGTGTAGTACTTGGATGCATTTATGTCCTTAAACTTGGAGATCACTTTGAATAATAAAATATAAACACAATGAAAAGACAATCAAATATATTTTAATAATAAAATATAGCCACAATGAAAAGACAATCAAATAATAAAAAGGGAAAAACATCAAAATTTTCAAATTTTCTCCAAACACACATTGAAAATTAAAATTTAAAATAAAAAGATACGTATATTTTCTTAATTTTTTTATTATAACTTCTATTTTTTTGTTTCTTTATATAATTTATGTGTTTATATGATATACTTAATTTAGTGTTTGAAAATTAAAATTCAAGACAACATGTCTCTTTTTAATTTATTATTATAACCTTTTTTTTAGGTTAAATTTAATATAACATGTCTATTTTTAATTTTTTTATTATAACTTATCTTTTTTAGGTTTTTAATAAAATTTACATCTAATATGCTTAACCTATTATTCAAAAATTAAAATTTAAAATAATAAATATATATGTATTTTTTTAATTTAAATTGTTTATTTTCTTATTAAACCAATTTGTGTGTTTTTAGAATAGAATTAATTTTGTTAAATTCTCATAAAATAGGATGTTTATGATCTCAATAAAAAATCATTAAACCAAATTATATTTTTTTTCTATATTAATAAATCAATCACCTATTATTATTTTTAATTTTTTTTTCTACATTTTAAAATATATATAAATATTTAAACATATTCATTGTATACAATAAATTTAATATAGTGTGTGTGTGCGCGTGGGGGCGCTAAAAGAATCAACAATGACTTCAGTTTCGTACTCGAGTGATACTGGGTCGATTCCGACGGCTCTAGTATAAACCCCTGAGAACGACCAACTATGGGCTCAAGCTTCAGACACATTTCACCAAGACTTGAACCACTGACTTGCTTAACATCTTGTATGCTTTAATATAACGTGCAGTCGTCAATCGACCTATATCCCTTCCCCTTATTAATATATTTATTATACATTCTAAATTTTAAAAAATTAAATTTTTATTTTAATATAGGTTAACTGATATATTCTATAGTGAAATCTAATCTTTAAAATTTGATTTAAATAATTTAGAATTTGCATTTTTTCTTAAGTTTTAATTAATTATTTGTAATATAATATTGTAAAATATTGCGTTTTAACTTAATTATATAAGCCAATATTAAATATTTTAAATTTTGATTTTAATATTTTGCATATATTGCATTTTAATGTAATTATATAAGTCAATATTAAATATTTTAAACTTTCATTTTAATATTTTGTATAATGTAATGTTTTGTAGTTTTTAGATTGTATAATGTAATGTTTTGTTTATAATTTAGTTTTTTGAAAGTTAGTTTTTAAATTGGGTTTTTTTCTAAATATATTATTTTTAAATTTTGTTTTAGTAAATTTTCTTATATAAATCTAATAATAAAATATTTTAAAAGTATTATAAAAATTAATAATACTTTTTAAAAATAACAAAATAAAATAAATTTCAATTAAAAATATATATTTATATGATATTTTTGAAATTAAAAAAATGGATGAATATATCATATATTTATAAGTAAAAAATGTGTAAATAAAAGATATTTCTAACATTAAAAAAATTGGATAAATATAACATATACTGAAAATTGTGTAAAGATATGCATATTAAGTGAAAATACATATATTGTCTTTTTCAAAATATACGAAGGGACAACAATATATTTTATTGAAAAAGTGTGAGAAGACATGAATACTTTACTCTAGGTGTAAAAATACTTGTATACTACCATAGTTAACCATAGATTTTGGTCAACCTTTTAGAATATGATAAATAAGAAACCTTAACTCAAGTAATGCCAACTCAACTATTATAGATGATGTCATTCTCTAGATTGTGATTGGTTCTTAAAAAGTTGATTTTAATAGTTTTTTTTTGTTTGGAGGCCCATTTTTTACCTCAAAATTCCCCTAATGTGAGCCTTCATGCTTAATGCATCTGTGGCAGCATTCAGCATGCCTGGTCGATACTCCAAGACCATGTAAAACTCTCCTAAAAATTCTTGTCATATAGCCTATTTGGGTGAGAGTTTTGGTTGTGTAGCGAAGTAACTCGTAGCCACATTGTCTATCTTCACAACGAATGGTTTACCAAACAAGTAAGGTCGCAAAACTCTCAAGCAATTCACGACCGATGTCATCTCTTTCTCATGAACCAGGTATCTCCGTTCCCGATCCTAAAGCTTCCGACTCTCGTATGCCACCGGGTGCCCATATTGCATAAGCACTCCTCCAATAGCAAAATTAGGCACATCCGTTTTCACTTTGAACTCCTTTTCAAATTCTGAAAACTGCAGCATCGAAGCGATTGCAAGTCTGTGTTTCAGTTCATAAAATTCCCCTTGGCATTTTTTAGAACACATCCTCCTCTTGTTCTTCTTAAGTAACTCAATGAGAGGAATTGGAACTCTCCAATAACCTTCCACAAACCTGCGGTAGTAATTCACCAAGCGAACGAAGCTCCACACTTAATACACCCTCTGGGGTTCCTCCCAATCTTGGATGGTGGTGACCTTCATATCATCCATGCAAACCTATCCTCGTCCAATTCTATGGCCCAAGAACAAAACTTTTTCCTTTCTAAACACATGCTTGGATTCCTTTAAGTACAACTTGTTCTCTCGCAACACATCAAACACCTCCTTCAAGTGTCGTTTATGTTCCTCCATCATTTCACCGTAAATGATGATGTCATCCAAATACACCACAACTGACTTGTCCAAGAATGGTCGTAGCACATCCTTCATCAAAGTGCAGAAATTCGCAGGGGCATTGCATAACCCAAACAACATCACAAGAAACTTAAAACTTCCATACCTTGTCACACACGTTGTCTTGTACTCGTCACCTTCTGCGATTCTCACTTGATAGTACCCCTTCCAAAAAATCCAATTTTGAGAACACCCTCACCTTAGTAACCTTGTTGAAACAATATGCATCTAATGGTAGGGGATAATGGTTCTTTATGGTCTACTTGTTTAATATCCTGTAGTCCAAGCATATCCTTATTTTCGTCGTGTCCTTCTTCGTTTGGAATAGCACTGGGGCACCATATGGTGACCTTGAAGGACATATGAAACCAGCATCCATGATCTCAGTAAGCTATCATTTCAACTCCTCCAACTCTGATCTTGACAATATGTAAGGAGCCTTTGCTACAAGCCTAGATCCTAGCTCAAGCTCAATCGGTGATCAACAATTCTTCTTAGAGGAAACACCTTGGGTAAGTTCTCAGGCATCAAGTCTGCATACTTAGCCATAATATCAATGAGGATGGGAGGAGTAGGCATCCACACGCTTCCCTTATCAGACTTGTCTAACAAAGCTGCAACATACATATGCATTCCCAACCATCGAGCCACTTTCTTCATGCTTAGCACAGAAATAATATTTTCATGCCTTCATTCCTTTCTAGCAACCGTGTGCACTACCTTTGGATTTCTCCCACTTAGAATCATCATCTTGTCTGCAAATGACATCAACACTACTTGATGTCTTTGCCATAAATCCTTCCCTAGGATCATCTCAAAATCGTTAAGAAGCATAACCGCAAAGTTTTCCTTCCCCATCCAACTTCCCAGCTGAACAGGCACTCCTAAAGCAACACCTAAAGTTTCCTTAGCCGAAGAGTTAACTTCCTTGATGTTTATGTTGCAGTTATTCCTCTTCAATCCAATGGCGTCTGCAACCTCTCGCTTCACAAAGTTTTGGGAAGCGCCTATGTCCACCAATTCCCTCACGTTTCTTCCATTTACGATAATGTCAACAAATCTCAACACAATTCTCATTTTGTTGTTTTGCATGGAACCAAGATGATAGAAAAATCCATCCATCATTTGGCCCAACTCCATTTCAACTGTTGTAAATCCTTTTGTAGAGCGTTCCTTCCTTAGCACACTTGCACCATTGGGATCACCCACCTGAATGTCCATTTCGTCGATGTCACATTAGAGGAAATTTCAACTCAAAATGGGCCTTTTAACTCTAATTCAAATTCCATGTCATCATGTGTTAGTCAATGAAATTTATTTAAATTTAAAATACCATATAAGTCTTAAACACTTTTTTAATATAAATTTGGGGATAGGTATCATAAAATAAACTACTTTTTTGTTTGTATTTTCAACATATATCCATGTGTTTTTACTCAAATTTTGATTGTGAGAGCTCGTAAGATGCAGAATTAAATTCCACATCCAATGAGTACCCACTCGACATACTTTTTATGGACCCCACTACCCAAAAAACAAGAAACACCTGAACAAACATGATGATGACATTCGTTGGATGCGGAATTAAATTCCACATCTAATGAGTACCCACTCGACATACTTTTGATGAACCTCACTACGCCAAAAACAAGAAATACCTAAAAAAGTGGGGTATGCCGAGTGGGTACTCATTGGATGCAAAATTTAATTCCACATCCAACGAGCTCTCACGATTGAAATTTGAGTAAAAACATGGGGATATATGTCAAAAATACAAACCAAAAAGTAGTTTTTTTCTTTTCTTCCTCCAAAATTAATAGATATTATTTTATTATTTTTTTTAGGAGGCCCATTTTGAGTTTAAATTTCCTCTAATGCTTTCCAATACCGGCAAGGTGCGCACTCTTCCACAAGCATCCAACTATCGTGCACTCTTTGTGTGCGCCTGTCGCATCCGCGTGCTCCCTTAGCGCTATCGCCAATTTGCTACAGAGAGCTCCTGCTAGGTGTTCGTCTCCCAGTGCACCCTGTCTGTGACCGTCTCTAGCCATGCATTTGTAGCACATGCTCTCCATCATGCAGCTACAACAATTTTCCTATGCGTGCACATGCACTTTCCTACTGCATGCTTCCTACACCAACTTTTTTGTGTGCTCACAGTGTGCTTCCCAGCTGTGCGCCCTCTCCGAGTGCTCTACACCGAGGTGCGTTAAACCCTTAGCACAACTGATTTCAAGGTGGGAATTAATCTGAGCGTGCCCAACCGGTCTGAACTGCGCACTGCAACATGCCTCTCCTTGAGCACATCCATAGCAACGCTCTTTGTCACTGGTTTTCTAGTGCAATTAATGCACTCCGTCCCTGCAGAACACACTCTTTCTAGGATCATGTCTTTCCATGGCGATGCTCGTTCTACTAACGTTTCCAATGAAGGGATCTCCTTTCCCGTTATCCTTATCGTACCCATAAACCAATCCATCCATTCATCTGGTAGCTCTGTCGACGTCTTCATAGGCTCTTCTAGAAACAACGTCCACATCCATTTATTTCTTCGTCGCATCCTCAACAACTTTGACATCCCAATTCTATCGTTCATGAAGAGCATCTTTTCCAAGTGCTCTGATACTATCTTTCATCCTTATGGCTCATCATCCAAATCACCATGAAAAACCCATGTGGCACTTCGAGGGAGCACCTTGAGAGCTTGGCTAACTCAAGGGTGCACCCATCGACTATGCCTAAACCAGCAGAATAATTTAAACTAATTGTATTATGTTTGCTTATTAATTCCTTAGCCTACACATTCATCAAGTAAAAAAATGTACGCAACGTACAAAAAAATAACACAAAAATAGATAGGTGGGGTTTCCCATCTAGCGAACCTCGAAAATCTCCTTTTATTAAGATAATATAAGTTTACATTAATGGATTTTCCAAACTAGAAGAGTCCCATGTGTGCCCAACAAGCTAACACACAAAAATATTACATAAGAGAAATTCCATCCTGCTCCCTGCCTGTGGTTGTTGCTACCTCAAAAAACTCTCTAAGTTTCTTTCCAAACAACTTTCATATGTCTTTTTTCCAAGTGAGTTCCTACCTTCTTATTGTTAGAATAATCAACCCATAGTTAGCTACCTTAGACACTAATTAATCCAATTTTTGTCTTATTTGCCTAGTTTCCATATTCCACCTTATGCAAGTTGTCCTCCACACATCCATAGTGGTCAAACTTGCTAAATTTGAGTCATGGAGCGCTTGGGAAACCTCTTGGAATCAAATTTGATTTATTCCTGGCCTCCCTAGCACATGTCTACTTTTTCTGCTTTATTGCCTGCTTTTTCTAAGTTTTAAGGCAATTGGGAAAGTTTGACTAGGTGAAGTTAACTTGTTTTTTGTCCTCATCATCCTCCACTCTTTTCTCCTATGAAAAGCATGTATGAGTTGTCTTTCCACCACCTATTAGCTTGCCTAATTAATTTTTCCAATTCGTGAGCTCCTAGAAAGTTTTGGAAATTGCTTTATGCACCTATGGGGGATTTGCTTAGATTTAGTAAGCCTTCTTTTGACTAAATTCGAATGGCATCCTTATGCATTAGAATATATCATGTAATTATTTATTATGGCAGCCTATGACTTCACAGGGTTGGCTATTGTACACTTATTCAATACAGATTAGTGTTCTGCTTCTTATTCAGTCTCCTTTTGTGAGTAATTTGCATGTGTAATTGGCAATTGTTGTGAGTGTAATTGTTCTAACACCTAGGTTAAATTTCCACATGGTATCAAAGCCTTTGTAGATCGATTTCACTCCTTCCAATTTTTTTTGCAGGTTCAACATCATTAACTGGGAGCATTTTGCTGACTGAAGGGACAATTTCTGAGCTATGGATCAATCTCAGAAGATCATCTTGACTCCATTTAACTTATTTGAATGTAAAGCAGAGATGGAGATACTGTTGAGAGAGAAAGGCCTCTACAGAGTGACTATGGAAATAGAAGCAGAGCCCAATGCAGCTACAGAGAAGATTAAATGGCACAACAGGAGGGATGAGGCCTATGGTCTCCTGTGTCTAAGCATATCCAGAGACCTCCTTTTCCATATTGATGGATTAACATCACCGATTGAAGTATGGGAGAAGCTTGTTGATATTTTTGGTAAGAAAGATGAGATGAGGGGATATCAAATTGAAAATGAATTGATCTCCTTGAGTCCCAATAGCTTTAAATCCCTGCAACTCTATTTTTCCAAGTTCAAAGCACTTGTTTTGCAGCTAAAACAATGTGGGATTGAAAAGAAGAATGATCAGCTGGTTTTGGCCATACTCTCAAATCTTGGCCCTGACTATTCAGTGTTTGTTTCGACCTTCTATGCCAAAAAGTTGATAGCTCGAGCCTGGAAAATGCCTAGCCTTGCAGATTTCATGGAATCTCTCACACAAGAACAAGATAAATTGGTGATGATGGGCACCATCAAACCTTCCAAAGACCAAGATTTGGTTGTTAGATATTCGAGGGTGGATTCAAAAAGCAAGAAGAAAGCTAAAAATCCACCTGAGAAAAAGAGAGACAAGAAAAAGTCTCCAGAGGAGCCTCAAGGTTCCAAGAAGAACCCCCAGAAGAAGAAGAAGAAAGGAGAAATGATCAAGTGTGCATACTGCAGTAAGGGCAATCATTCTGAAAGCTCCTACATGAAGAACCAAATAGACATGTTGACCCAACTCCTGGAGAAGAATGGCATCTCCCTTCCAAACAGCTCAAAGAAGAGGGAAGGAGGATCAAATTCAGAAGACAGAGAGAGAGTTCATGCATTGGTTGCTAGCATATCAAGCTCACCTAGTTTCATCATTGATTCTGGAGCTTCAAGACGTATGGTTTCAACCAAGGAGGCATTCACCTCACTTGACATGTTGAAAGGTCCACCAATAGTACTGGGAGATGACTCTCTCACTGAAAGTTTGGGCAAAGGGAGGATTGATCTTGACCATGGTAAGTTCAACAATGTGTTGTATGTTCCAGGTCTTGCCTCTAACCTCTTATCAATGTATCAAATGACCCACACAGGGTATCCAAAGAAGGTCATATTCTCCCTTGATGAAGTTGAGATCATAGATATCTCAAGTGGTAAAGTCATTGCAAAAGGAGTTGCAAATCACACTTCGAAGGTATACATGTTCTCACACTTCCTACCCTACTCAAACCCCTCTACTCTTCTGATTCATGATAATGAGGCAAGAAAGCTTTGGCATGAAATATTTGGCCATATAAATTACAAGTATCTTTTTTATCTTAGTGAAAAAGAAATGGTCATAGGGTTACCAAAGATTAAGTTTTCCAAAGGAGTCTGTCAAGGTTGCATCCTAGGAAAACACCCAGAGCATAAATTTGAGAGAGCTAGTCATGAGAGAACCTCTGCACCTCTTGAGTTGATCCATAGTGATGTTTCTGGCCCATTTCCTCATATTTCAATGATTCAAGACAAATATGCATTGACATTCATAGATGACTTTTCCAGGCATTGATGGGTTTACTTCCTGAAACACAAGTCTGAAGTTTTTGGCCTCTTCAAAGTCTTTAAGGCTTTGGTTGAAAACCAGTCTGGGAGGAAACTCAAGGTCCTCGGATCTAACAATGGCGGTGAGTATGTCAAGTCTAAGTTCATTCAATATTGTGCAGATGCAGGTATTCAGATGCAGCATTCTATCCCTTACACACCACAGCAGAATGGTGTCGCTGAGAGGAAGAACATATCACTGAAAGAGATGGCAACCTGCATGATGGAGGCTAAGACTTTGCCACCAAAGTTTTGGGCTGAAGCTATAAACTGTGCAGCCTATATCCAGAATAGGGTGCCTCATAAACATCTTTATGGTATGAATCCTTTCGAAGCATGGAGTGGGCACAAGCCAGAT
This sequence comes from Pseudotsuga menziesii, assembly GCA_001517045.1. Taxonomy (NCBI): domain Eukaryota; kingdom Viridiplantae; phylum Streptophyta; class Pinopsida; order Pinales; family Pinaceae; genus Pseudotsuga; species Pseudotsuga menziesii. Next base: position 224,850 of record LPNX010182975.1, read on the forward strand.
GTGACCCATTTCAGGATTTTTGGCTCAAGGGCTTGGGCTAGAATTCCAACAAAAAAGAGGAAGGCTTTGCAGCCCCAAAGACAAGAGTGTCTATTTGTTGGGTACTCTAAAGATTCAAAAGGGTACAAGCTGATCAATTTGAGCACAAACAAATCCTTCATTGAAAGGTGTGTTCAGTTTCAAGAAGAGCCCCTAGCAGCAGTGGAAGTTGGAGAATCCTCTTCACCACCAGAACCTCTGAATGTAAGTGAAGAGATAGTTGAACATGTTGATTCTGATATGTATGATAATGATGATTTAATTGCATATCCTAATATTCCTACAAGACCAAAATGGAAATCCAAGACCATTCATGCAGCTGGAGAACTAGCTGGAAATCCTAATGATCCTAGGAGGACTAGATCTAAGTTTGAGAGTGCTCTGTGCATGAAAGATCCTGTGTTTGTAGAGAAATGCTATCTGATGGTTGAATCAGACCCACAGACATATGAAGATGCAGCAAATGATCCAAGATGGCAAACAGCCATGGAATAAGAGTTTAGCTCACTCCAGAAGAGCAACACTTGGGAGCTGGTTGATCTTCCCCCAGGGAGAAAGCTAGTTTAGTGTAAGTGGGTGTACAAAACCAAATTTGCTTCTGATGGTTCACCTATGAAGTACAAGGCCAGATTGGTAGCTAAGGGCTACTCATAGGTACATGTCATAGACTATAATGAGACCTTTGAACCAGTGGAAAAGATGGACTCCATCAGGCTAGCCTTAGCCATTGCAGCTTCAAAGCAGTGGGAGGCACACCACATGGATGTGAAGTGTGCTTCCCTGAATCGATATCTCACTGAAGAGATATACATGCAGCAGCCTCAAGGATTTTCTACTAACCCATATCTTGTGTGCAGGCTAAAGAATTCATTGTATGGGCTTAAGCAAGCCCCCAGGGCTTGGTATGCCAAGGTTGATAGCTTTCTACTATCACTAAATTTTGTTCGATGCAAGTCAGATCCAAATGTCTATTTGAAGCTGATTCATGGTTCATTAATGATCATTGTTTTGTATGTTGATGACCTTCTCATGACAAGAAGCTCAAAGGATGAAATTGCCTCCTTGAAGGATGCAATGAACCATGCCTTCTCAATGACATATTTGGGCTTATTGAGCCAATTCTTGGGGCTCGAGATTGCTCAAACCAAATAAGGAATAAAATTACATCAGTATAAGTATGCCTTGGATTTGCTAAACAAATTCAATATGAAGGATTGCAATCCAAGCACGACTCCTTTCCTTTCAAGAGTTAAGCTTGAAGAAGCTGATTCTTCACCTATGGTAAACAATACACTATATAGGTAATTGATTGGATGTTTGTTGTATCTTACACATACTAGACCTAATATTTCTTATTGTTGTACAGGATTACACACCTAATAACCTAAGGTCTGGGGTTACCAACATACTCAATTAACTTGCAGACAATTGACTCTAAAGTGCAGTAAAGGAAATAGGAGGATTAGTAAGACTTACTCGATTACTGAAGGTCGATCCTTGCTAGTCCTCTTCCGCTCTACTTCACCTTCAAAGTCTTCAAGGTTGCTCCTCTTTCACCTGTCAAGAAACAATCTTCTAGATACAAGATGATTCATATATATATAAGCAGGTTAGATAAATCACATACAAGATGCATAAACATAAACATTTATCAAACCAATACACATGAAACACATATGGAAGAAGGATTCTCTTTATTATCAATAATGAAGAAGTTCAGATTACAACCCAACGCCTGAGACAAGGACTCCTCTGCAACCAAAGGATTCTGAGTTCCACTGCTCCAAAGACTTCTGTATAAAATCCACCAGCATAACTTTGCTCTCCCAGTATATCTATCCAACACCCTCCCCAAGGCCTGTATTTATATGGGTGAAATAAGGCAGTTCTCGAAGGTTGGGGAAGTTGTAACAGTTAAGGAAATTAAGTTAAATGAGTTAACTAATCTCCAATTAGCCCGTGTTTTATGTTTAAATGTTAAGAGACACATTCGCGGGTATGTAGTAGAGAAACCCGCGAATTATTCGTGACTTATCATAAGGGAAACTCGCAAATACATTTATTCGCAACTTGCATCAACCAGGACTCACAAATGACTCGCGAGTTGTATAAGAGAAGAGTCGCGAATATAGCTCAACATAGTAAAATAGCAAAGTAACTAGCTGGGTATATAAGGAATGTATTTCATCATAATCCAAGCTATAGTGTTTTGGGAAAACCTCTATCCATAAGTGTCCTTTTGTGTGCCAACATGAGGGATGTCGACACTCGGACGGAGAGGTGCCATTCAAGTGTATAACAGATGCCCCCTAATGTGTGAGGTCAGAGGGAAGCGATGGCTGAAATACATTATAATATTTAGCTTTGGAGAACTCAGAAATCCAATGGAGCAGAGAGAGTACCTGAAACAAATACATAGTAATGTCATATACAAAGTTACATCTGAGGATGCTATGTTCAATTTACTGGAACACTAGCTCCTTTACAATATTTGAGTACATCATATGATACAGGTATAGAACCACGTATATTACAAAGGTGGATCGAAGCCACAATATACAATAATGATGAGTCTTCAAAGATCTGGAAGCTATGTAGATAGATCGAACATAATCTTGCGCAACTTAGTCCATATGTGAGGGACTAAGGTCTTCATAAAGGATCCCAAAGAACCAGTACAATCCAAGCCATGTGAATAAGGGTAAGCTGAAGTCGAACATGGAAAGGATTCAACAATTTGTCAACCAATAAGGGATAATTGACAACTGAAGCAAAGGAATTCACCAATGATGAAAGTGAATCCAGAGGTACGATTGTCAAAACTCTAGGTCTTTGCCAAAAATGGAACCATGCTGTGATAAGGAAGGCAACAGATCCTCCAACGGATCACAAGAGTGACTAGAAACTGGGCAAAAGAAGGGAGACACAAATAGATAACAGATATAACAATGATGGGATCAGGTTATAGATCAGACATTGGGTAGAGTCCTTGAACAGTGAGCACAACATAGAGATGACCCAAGGCAACGTATAACTTATAAATGGAACAACTAGACTTATCTGTCATGTAGGAGACATGATCAGATTCCCCAGGTATAATGGACAAGAGGAGGAGTAAGAAACTCAAAGTGATAGCTGAACACAAGTGGACACTGAAACATGGATATCGAAAAACAAAGAGTGCTATGTTCAAGGATGACATGCTGCCATTACTGAAAACAAGAGAAAACTTCTTCCTTACCTTCCCTGTTAAATTTTAACGAGTCCAGGAAAGTAAACTCGGTTCCCTCTTCATTTTTTAACAAGCTTGAAGAGATGAGAAAATAATGCTTGATTCACTGATTCGTGGATTTAATGAGCCCAAACTAGTACATGCTCAGCCGGTGTTTTCACATTTAGAGAGTCTGAAAACACCAAAGAAGACTCCAGAGGGGTCCTTTTTCATCCAATTTAGTCTCCTGAGGCCGAAAAAGTATAAAACAAACCACAGAAGAACTCTCTTAACTTTCGAAGAAGAAAAGGTGCACCTTTTTCGTACTTAGTCAGGGAGGTCCGAAAAAGGTTAAATTACCACCATTAGAGGAATTTTGGGGTCTAAAATGGGCCTCCTAAGGAAAATAATAAAATAATAGTTAAAATAATAAAATAATATTGATTAATTTTGGAGGAAGAAAGAAAAAAACTACTTTTTGTGTTCATATTTTTGACATATCTCCCTGTGTTTTTACTCAAATTTCGATCGGGAGAGCTCATCGAAAATACGAACAAAAAAATAGTTTTTTTTAATGACAAATATGTCAATTCAACCATTATGGTTGACTTATTTTATTGAAATTCTATTGGTTCTTGAATTCCAACTCACAAAAACTTATTTTGGCACGTTTTCTTATAAGGCCCATTTTAGACCCCAAATTTCCTCTAATTCTACCCAACGCTCCTTCCATAACAGCATAAGATAGCTTGAGTTTTACGAGTATGAAGGAAAGCAAGATCACTCGGAAAGATCCATTTGGTTACGAGAAATGGGGATTACAACAATAAACTCGTTGCTTTGTTCTTTAGTGTTTAACGAGCATGACAAAGACACAAAGTACACTCGGAATCTTTTTCATGTTTGGGTCCAGAGCACGAAAAAGAGAAAACTAAGCTCAAACCGGGTGTTCCTTTTCCGTAAATTTAGTCCCTCGGGTCCGGAAAAGTGATAAACCTATACCTGAGAATACTCTTCTCAATTCAAAAGAAAAGAGAGTGATCCTTTCTCGTATTATTCCGCATGGTCCGAGAAAGAGATAACCTACCACCCATGCGGATGCCCGTTCACATATTCTTAAAGAGCTTGAACGGACGAGATAACTCGGCAGTCAAGTCTGTTTTGAAGGAGTCAGACCTGGCTATTTTGAAGGAGTCAGACCTGGGCCTAAAGAAACTCCATAAGGGTGGGGAGTCCTATAAAGGGATAGCTTGTAAAAAAATATTCAGAAGAAGCTCTATTTGGCGTGAAAAATAGCTAAGAGGACACCCCTGAACCTGAAACAGTGGCGACATGAGCACCAAAGGATGTCAAAAGCATATAAAGATGATACTCATGAAATAGGGGCCCTAGCCACGGAGGAATGATGGTAGAGACAAGGGACTAATGGTTTAGAATACCATAGTCCATGGCAAAGTGTTAAATACTAGGGTTAATGTGGAGTGATAAGATGCCAACATGTGTTGGAAATAGCGAAACCACCCAATTGGAGCAATAACACTCTGTAAAAGTTGATAAACCTATTCCAAGGCACAAAAGTATGGTATTAGTTGATTGACATTTCAAACTATAGGAAAGAGAGCCACTTTATGAAATATTATTTCTATAAATAGAATGAAAATTAAAACAATTCTTACCATTTGAACTTTTTGAACCATAAAGAGAAAGATTACCCTCTACCTTTGATTGATTACTGTGGAGAATTGGACCGTTAGAATTGGAATCCGTCAGCTTCAGGTAATTCTACACCCTAAGCTCGTCAATTTGATCCAAACAAATATTAAATTTAATGGTGAATTCAGTATTTTTCATCATCCCAAACTACATCAGTGCGCATTCGCGGGTTGCTAAGCATGCAAGTCGTGAATACGTGTTTCATTCACGGGTTGTCTAACTAGACAGCCGTGAATGATCCGCGACCTGCCCCAATGGACAATCACGAATGCTACGCGATGGGGTAAAACTTTAAAAATATGCAAGATTTTCAAAATTTTATTATGGAATACTGAACTCAATTACTTGTATTTTCCAGGAAAAATATGGTGCTGGAGTGGAGAGAAAGGGAGCATGAAGTAATGGATCATGCGGCACTCCAAAGCGTGCCCACCATCCAAGCATTGAGGACATGTGGGCTGTTGAAATTCTTTTGTACATCGCCCATGCGGGAAAATTTCCGCTTACTGGAATTCATGGTCAATTACTGGGATCATGATATGGGGATGTTCAATCTTCAAGGTGAGACCTTAGATCTAACCGTGGAAGATATATATTTCATTACCGGGTTGTCACAATGGGGGACAACATTGAATTTGGAGGGCACTGGCTGGGGCAGGGACCCATTGAGTGTCCAAAACTATGTTGACATATTCTGTTCACCGGGTACTCAGAAGAAGGGCAGCAGCGTTCTTATTGCAGACATCCAGGATTTCACACTCCAGGTATTAGCTAGTACCATTGTGATACTTGCAGGGTCAACAGGATTACATATGGCCACCAGGAATCAAATGAGGGTGGCAGTTGACTGCTTTAGAGGTGCTCTCTATGATTGGTGCTCGAGAGTTCTCCCCATCATGAAGAGACAACTATCCGACTATAAAAGGGGAAGATGCAAGAATTTTGGCTATGCAAGCATACTATTGGCGTTCTTCTTCTTCGAGAGTACCATCCATGAGCCCTGCTATACCACTACAGGTCAGGTCTCTACGTCAGTCAAGGCTGACCTGGTGGGGAGACATCTTCCTCCGTCAAGGAGGAGGAGACATAGTACACAACGTTTATGATGATGACTTTTATACATGGTGGGAACGATAGCTGCTGGTGCTAGAGCAGTTTCCATACGCCGGGATGGATTTCCGAGGTGACCCCAACCTTGTCCTCCCTCCAGGAGGAATATGGGGCGAGATGGGTAAGTAATTTTTAATTTTTTATCATTTTCAAATTTTTATGAATTTTCCAATGATAGAGTATATACATATGTACAAGTCTTAATCCTATTCATGTGTCAAAATGCAGATATTGGACCAATCCGCCCTGAAGGGAACCCTCGTATGTTCGTGCGTCCAGTTGTAGGGGAAGACCCAGGATTGATCCGGGTACTAGAGGGGAAGCTGGCCAGGTTAACCCAACGAGTACCTATGATACGGATTGAGCATATACCTACAGCCATGCAGGATTTTGTAGTAGGGGTTCCACCGATTTGGCTACGTCTGTTCAGGCGAGTAGCTAGAGCAG
>LPNX010182988.1:23013-25513 GCA_001517045.1 Pseudotsuga menziesii
GTGTGCAGCCTTTGACACTCACCCTATAGTAAAGTAGGAAAGACACTCACCCTATATAGTGTATTTAAAGAGTATAATATAGTGTATTTAGGGAGTTACATAAAAGATAATGAATTTAATTTGACCATGAAATAGACCCATAATGTAGTTATAAAAAATAATATTGTAATAAGTTGTAGGTGGCATATATCCCTAGAAATATTTATGAGAAAGTGTATATCCACACGTATCATTAAATTGAAATATATTGGATGTTGAGTATTGAAATATAACAAGCAGCGCTTGTGGAATGATTCATTCCACAAAAGGTATTTGATGCCTTAAACTTATCTTAAGGGTTCTCTTTACATTCGTGTGTTGTTTCTCATGCGTGTGCATTTTATATTTACAACGATACTTGTGTTTTATCTTCTATCTATCAAGGTTACTACAAGTGGTATCAGCCTTCTTCGTGGTCACAAAGTGTATAAGAATTTTTTGACAAGTCATAATTATGGTTTTGCTGATATTTGGGGACTTTAAAAATTTGACCTTTTGAGATCCTCTCAGATCATTCCTCCCCATAGAGAATCTTTTGGGCCTCCAAAAGCCTTAATAGTCATCAGATAAGTGAGGGGATGGATCCCTCACTTCCTTCTCAATCCACCTAGATTTGTAATGTTCTTGGAATGATTGGTGTACCTACTGAATCTTTTGAATGATATGGACCACTTTTGACATAGTTAATCCCCTTACAAAATCCATGAAAAAACTATCCCAAGGATGAGAGAAAATAGGAAGTGATATGTGCATCTCCAATTTTCTATTAATGGGCTTAAAAAAACACATCATGCACCCCTTTACATTCATGGTTCTCATCTAATACAAATGTGGACCACAATCCTGAAATGTCCAATTACATGAGAATTGTAAACTTGTGCATTATCAAAAGGAAGAATACAAAGCATACCCAAGAGGTAGAGTAGCTTGTCATGTAAGCCAAACTTCTTCACCTTAGTCGATTGTTGAAGATCTGGCAAGGTTGAGGCTGGGGATGGAATCATCTTGAACCAACATGAAAGAATACGTTAGGTCTTTTAAGTATGTTGATTAATGAAGTGACATGTTATTTATATACAACATGACTGGGACTAATGTTTAAGAGCATGTGTTTCCTCTTAGGAGGTCACATGTTCAAATCCAGAGGGAGGTAGTGTATGTACACCTGTGTAGACTTTAGCAGTTAAATCGATGCGTAGAGGGGGGTCCCTTGTCCCACAAACAAGGGGGTCTCATACACCAAATTGGTGTCTAACTTGGCGCTGACCTTAAAAATAGATTATTACTATTATTATTATTATTATTATTACATTATACAGTGTCATTTTTTTAATCTAATCATGTTATTTGAATTTGTTTTTTACATGATTTTTATGTTTAATTTTTTTTAATTTAATTTAATCAATATACTATGTAATGTATTAGAGGAGTATAGTATAGGGTATTTAGGGAGATATTTAAAGGGATAATAAATTTATTTTGACCATGAAATGGATCCACAATATTAATAAAGTGTAGTTGGCATAGACCCCTAGAAATATTCATGAGAATGTATAATACTTTCGTAAATATCGATGTAAAAGGATAGAACTTACAAACAAATGGCGAGGATCATACTAAGACTATGAAAATGTGTATTTTTTTATTAATATAAAAATCTCTAAACGGCTATAGTTGAACAAGGAGGAAGAAACTATGGGGGGATATGAATCCAAAAGAGAAGAAGTGATAGTGAGATTATCTTATATCCTTATCCTTGGCCACTTAAACCAAGTGTTTAAAACTTGATTAAGAGCCTTGCTTTAATTAAGCATTAATTAAGTATGAAAAATGGGATTAAGAGTGGTTCAATTTGGAGGGGCCACATGGAAATATGGTGCATTCCTGTAAAAGTAAGAATGAGATATTGAGAGGGGTCTCTTCCTTCTAGTATTCCACCATTCAAATTTTTCCTTCACCACGAGCCTTGCCATTACCTGGGAGTGTTGATATTCATGTTGTGACAGAGTAGTGTGAAGCCATTTTTCTAAATATGAATTTTGTATTCCATTTACCTAGTATACTGGTGGCCAAGAGAAACCTCTCCTGCAACATAGCCTTGGAGTTCTCAATTTGGAGACTACATGTATATCCTATTCTAGAGCGCTATAAGGGGACTCGAGGCTGCCTGAGGGACTGTTCAGTCAGAGAAGGGGACCTATTCCTGGAATTTAGAAGGTTGATGGGGAAGGAGAATTAAGGATTGGGATAGTTGTGGAGTGGTTTTAGCCACCAGTGCGTCCCTAATTGTAATCCTCCTCCTCCCCTATTTTCCTAACCCTCTTCCCCTTTCTCTGTGTCTCTCCCTAACCCTCCATCCCTATCTCTCGCTCTCTCTCTCCCTCCCCATCTAACTCTTTAGTATCTCCGTCTGTCACACACAATCTCTCTCTCACCCACACACAATTTCTCTCTCTCTCTC
>LPNX010182988.1:30513-75345 GCA_001517045.1 Pseudotsuga menziesii
GCTCTTGGAATCTAACAAACATCTTCAGTGGTCTTGGAAGTTAGTGGATACATTCAAACTACAAGTTTTCATTGCAAGAAGAGATCATTTTGAATAGGTATGGTGAATTGTAAATAATTGTTTTCATTCACAAGCTTTTAGATCATTTCATTGATTTATGTTTTATCATTTGCCTACTACAATATGTCTCTATAGACAACAATTAATTTCACAAGAAAAATTCCCAACATCACATCTAAACAAGTATCATATTCTCCATACAAGATGTAGTATGCAATGTTAACTAATAATGATTTGCACATGAATATATTTTGATTTCACACAATGATGGCATAGATGAATTTATCTCTTGAGACTCTTCAATTTGAAAAAAAACCTTTAAAGCAATCATGGGAGAGGGTCCATATTGAATAGTTCACCAAGTTTTCCATATTCTCTATACAAGATGAAGTATGCAATGTAGACCAATAATGATTTGCACATGAATATATTTTGATTTCCCACAAGGATGGCCTAGATGAGGTTCTCTCTTGATACTCTTCAATTTGTATTAAAACCTTGGAAGAAATCATGGGAGAGGGTCCATATTGAATAGTTCACCAACTTTTCCATGTTATCATTTTCATGCTATATTTTTTATAACATGCCTTTGAGCTTGACAGGGATGCCTCTACCTCAATGATTCCTCCTTCCTTCAGGGGATTCGCAACCTCCTTGTTGTGTAATTAGTCAATTTTCTCTCTTTAGTTAGTGTAACTTAATGAGTGTAATTTATTCAATTTATTCCCAAGACATCCAAACACCAACTTGTGGCTTCCACTACTTTTTGAACACAAAGGAAGTCATAATCCTATAGCTGCAATACCTGTAAACTTGACTCAAATAGAGTGTAGAAATGAAACTGTAATTCGAACATAAAGGGAAACCTTTAATCAGCGTTTATGTATCAATGCCTATAATTACAATACTAACATATTTGTAATTTAGTTAATCATGTTGGAACGCGTCATGTTTTTTGTATAATGGAACTAATACCTTATTTGTTGCTTCTTATGCAAGGGTAGACCTCATAGTTTTAATAAAGAAAATTTTGGATATGGGCAACTCACATAACATAGTAAGAAAAACTAGAAGGAATATGTCCATTGAAAAGGAAAATGAGGTAAGAGAAAAGGCCAGGTTGGCAATGGACAGAGTGAGACATGGTCCAGACATTTCCATTGATACTGCGACTGATCATAACACAATTGATGACATAACAACCTCTAGTTCAGAACCATGGGTGAAGCAATGCATCCAATGGACCCAACTCAAATTCCAACATCAAAACAATCTCCAACCAACAATCCATCAATGAGCCATGCTGAAGCTCTTGAAGAAATAGGTATATTGAGAGACGTTGAGTATCAAGCATTGGATGTAGGGGCAATGATTAATTTGCAATATCTCTAAGAAGACCATAACCATGTTGATCACACTCCCAATATGGACCAACATGTGAATGCATGTTGGAGGAGCTAGTCGGTTAGCCGACTAGACTAGTTAGCTGACTAATTAGATATTAGGTCGGCCTCCATAGGTCGTGTCAGTTGACTGAACCGACAAGTAGTTACTCACAACTGTTTTGTAATCATATATAATAGGCTATTGATCCAGATACGAACTTGGTTCAGTTTGATGTTTGTACGAACCAACATGTGTTAATATAAAGTTGTTATTCAACTCGGTATTGTTATAGCGGATTTCACCACACTAGGTGAATCACACATTGTATGGCCTTCCCCTGTCCCATTGCAGACTCATTAGCCCCTATGGACCACTTTTTTTCTTTTGATGTATCATTGACCATCCCTAAAAACATTAGAAAAACGATATACGCGGCCTTTTCCCCGATAACCACGTACATACGCAGATATTCCCTTTATAGTCGCGTACATCGGGATGTGTACATAATCCAAAATATTTTGGAGCGTTCCTTGACTTGGATCCGACTCATATGACTCCTGGCCTTCCATATGCCTCGAGATCACACGGATTCGACCTTTCAGTATCCCTTGTAAAGCTATATAAGGAACCCCTTGGTACATTGAAGGGGGGGAAATAAGAGAGATTTGAGAGTATCGAAACTATAGTCCATTGTTGCCAGAACTTATGCTTGAGTCTGCATCCCTTTGTCCCTTGGAGCACTATTGTGTTCTTCCCAAGCTTGCCTTTTGCTAGTAAGCTTGTTATCAAAGTGATGGAGGATTGAGGTGGTGGAGGCCCAAGTGGGGGATTCAGTTTCTTCGGTTCACAGACATGCCGTCAGAGGTTGTCACTTGTAATCTTTGATTCATATTAATAGAAATATCTTTTCCTGTCCAGTAATGTGTATTTGAATGAATATTGTATCCATTGGAATATGTCAAATGCTTATACATTATTGATTATATATGCTAGAATAGATCTAACACCATGAAATATAGTATGCTTGTATTGTTTACTTGTTGTTGAGGACGTGCTATAACGATTCAAGCTGAAGATTGGAAAGCTCAACGGGGATCTACTTCAACCGTCCGGAATAAGGTACGAGGTTCGATCCTTTAGTGTTAGATGTTTTTATTTCTATTGCATATTGGGAAAGATTGATTTCTGGAGTCTAGTTGTCTGCTGTGGTACCCCAAGCCATAGGAATTTCTCTTCGTAACAGGTATCCTTGTCTCTTGTCTCTATTGTGATTATATGATTCTTTATGTGTATTATTGGTAACTTAGTGATCTGAGTGATTAAAACATTGGTTTTGTTGCCGGTAGTACACGTACGGATGAAATGACCATTAGAATATGATCTCAAAGCAAGAGATAAGGACTGGTGGGAGCTTAAGATCGCAAACTATCTGTAGAATTACACTCAAAAAAACAAGCTGACTATTGCCAAGGCAAAGGAGAAATTATTCACTAAAACACATGAGAAGTTTGTAGAGTCTGTGCCTTAGTTTTCAAAGAAATTATTGAATGAAAAAAGCGGTGGAAATTAAAGACCAAGAATTTCTCCAAAAACTGATTAGAGGAGGACGCACGAACCTATCAGAGTGGTTTGAGAAAATTGCAGACGAGTTCTGTGAAGAATACGTCGTAGAAGAGAGAGTCTCGAGAGAGAGCATCGAAAAGAGGTTCTACAATGATTTCACTGAGCGGTTTCTTTGCTCACTGTCAACTCTATTATTTAAGTTCCCAATCGACAGGGGAGTAGGACATATTGTCGAGCCTCATCCATCACTAATCGAACCGCCATCAAATACTAACTGGGCGGAGAAACAGAAAGCGTGGGAGAATTTTATTGCATAAAGAGAGTGGGAGTACTTCTTAAGAAAATAGTCAGAACTATCTGTGCTTACTAAAGTGTCGGATAGGATATGGGAGGGGTATCTGGTCATGTGTCAGGGTAGAGTAGAAAGGATTCTATTTGACTATAGAAGGAACAACCAGCAATGAGAAGTTGAGATAAGAAAGAAATAATTCAGAAAGTGATGCACAAAAACACTCCATATTTGTAGAAAATCAAGAGACATAAGAGGCAAAAGAGAAGGGAGGAATGTATAGAGCAGGTCATTGCGCTACAGAGAAGAATGAATACCAAGGTGATTCAACATGAAGGAAATCCACCAGAGTCAGGTCATGACCGACAAGAAGAGGGCGTTGATGATGAAGAAGTGTCACCAATGGAGGAAGACTTGTGGATAGAGCAGTGAGAAGCTCTCCAGTTTGAGATATCTCAAGATGTAAGACATCTATCTCGGACAAATTCAAACCTAAGTTCCCGAGTGTAGGCCATTGTCGAAGAAGACCTAAGACTATGAGCTGGTGAGTACGACGTATGGATCTAAATAGACAGCGAGGGGAATGATGTTGACCATCTAGTAATTATTTGACCTCGGGAAGGAAATTGGGTCACGTTCCAATTGTACCCATCCAACTGAAGCATCCATCTACTCTACCCAGGACATGAAGGAGCACCCCCCTGCCAAACAAATAATTAGGGAATACAAAGCAGTCAGACCCACAAATAAGAGTATCCAAGCTACAGCAATTGGCTTGGACATTGACAAAAGAATTTGAATTAATCTGACAACTTGTCGAGGAGGAGCCGACGAACAAAACTACCGATGGGAACGAGAGTTTCGTCAAAACTAGCTGCAAACAAAGAATCACATAGAGTATCCCACCACCCCCACCACCACAGCCAGAAGGAGACACCACCGTCGACAATATGGGGCATGGCACAGCACACATCCCCCTCTATGAGGGAGATGAGGATCCCGGACGACATTGGTTTATTTGTGAGTCCACATGGGAAGCTGACGCTGTCATGAATGAAGGCAGATAGATAGCGCAGTTTGCGGGTGCCTTGAGGAAGCGAGCATTGACTTGGTATATGACATATACCGAGAAAACACCCAACGCAAGAAAAGCAAAAATAAAACAACAGTTCTTATCCTTCTTCAAAACACCAGATGCAAAGCATCTGGTAGCAAAAAAATTAAAAACAGCCATTCAGAAACCCACAGAAACTGTTCGGGACTACAACAAGCGATGGAAGGACCTATTGAGCCAGCTAAATTATAATATTGACGAACAATTATTAATTCAATGGTTTTTGCAGGACTTGTACAAAATATTAGGAGACATATAAGTCTAGACACATTCAAAACATATGAAGAGCACTCAGGAAAGAATTGCAAGGTAGAGATTGACGATGACTATCCAACACACCATGTCGACAACCGTATTGAAGAACAACTGCAAATAATGCAAAATTCACTAAGGGAGTTGAACCTCAAGGGACAAGATATCTGGTGCACGAAATGCTCAACAACCGGCCACACCAAAGACAATTATCGACAAGATATCAGCCGACAGGACGTCTGCTTTGTTCAAACAAAATGTTTTGGTGATATCTGCCAGGAACATGGGCTGCATACAATAAAAGACTATCCATTCAACATTAATAATGGAAAATCTTCTTGGTGTGCAATCTGCGAATTAAAAATCCATACAACAGCCGACTGCCATTTGAACTTAAAAAATTGACAAAATTATCATGCAGTCTATCAAACGAATGCTATCGCACAAAATAATATTAATAATATCCCAAGGAATAATGAACATAATGAGTAGAGCAATCAAAAATACGAAGGCGGGAGATACGAGCGTCGGTATGACAATAATCGTCATGGAGGATTTGTTGGTTGAGGTCGATTCACTGGAAGTCGGGACAACAAACCACGATGACCAATTCAGTGTTCCACATGTTATAACGAGGGTCACAGATACTCAAACTATCCGTACAAAGACTGGGCTGGCCTAAAATTTTGTACTAGTTGTGGTGTGGGTGACCACTCGTTAGAGGATTGTCCCACCATGCTCAACAAATGAAATAAAAAGAAAAATGTTAATGTCTTGTCGTGTGTGCAAAAGTATGACGTAATTCATACAAATAATTTACATCTGGTCACTAGACAAGGAACAAAAACTGGCAGTGATAATCCAAGAATAAGTAAAATAAAAAAGCAAAGATGACTATCCTGATTCGATAAAACAAAAAAATTATATAATAAAGCATGAAATATGTTTCAAGAATTCGCTTGACAGGAAGAAGTCGAAGATAGCCGACAAGATATATCACAGGAATTACTTAACTTGATACATAATGATAAATCAGTAGAACAATTATTGATTTATTATACAATATTAAGAACAAAACGAATATGAATAAACAAACCAAAAATATATGCAACTTAAATAAAAAAGACAAGAGTGATGTTGACCCACTGGTTGACCTAGAAATAGAAGGATATCACGGTAGATAAGTTGTTCTATATTTTGGATCCCAAGTAAATATTATGACACGAGATACATGGGAACAACTGGGCAAACCTTGACTTAATGAATCGGGAATATACCTAAAATTAGCAGACCAAGGACTTATTGAACCTATTGGGGTCTGGAGAAATGTCGACATGACCATAAAGGGTATCACTACAAAAGTCAACTTCAAAATCATAGACCCTAAGGAAGGATCCAGCTCCTTCCCAGCTTTGGTAGGCCGTCCATGGGGTCAAAATATGAAGGCATTGATTTCATTCGACAAAGAATAGATTAATATTAAAGGAAATGGATAGAAAGTAATTGTCCCCATTCACCCTCTCAAGGTGAACCCTAGACCGAACCAATAGACGAAAAAATTGACATCCAAAAACTTTACAAAATACAGAATAATGAAGACTATACTGAGCCAAATAATTATGGTGAGATTCACTTGGGGAATCAAGACTTAGTCGGATAAAATTCGGATGCAAAATTATACGACTGGGAGATAGAAAACTATGAAACTCAATCACGAGGATGTTGGACTATTCAGGCCATATCGAAAAAACTGACTCGACAATGATTTTTCATGTCCATCATTCTAAATATATTTGAAAGGAGAATTGGGGAATACCCTTTGTCAACACTGATTAAAATAGAAAATAAACAAACTCTTCGATATAAAGAAAGAGAATCACCAGACCTCCATATCGAACAAGCTTCCAAAAAATTAGGTGAGCATGGTCGACTCCAAATCCTAGTTGAAATATTTATTAGTCAAGTCACTCGATGGTGGAATACCCATCATTCAAGGATACAAACATGGAAAATAGATTCGACATACTTCATCGAAAGATTCGGTGGGAGGAAGCTAACTAAACAGGCACAAATACCTGTCTTCACACAAGGGAAAGATCTCAAAAAACACATCAATATATGTGAAAGGGAATGGAGAAGACTTGGTTACAAAGATGAACACATATGGCCGCACCTATTTCCATCCACTTTAGATTATTTACCAAATAAATGGTATAATATGGAAGAGGTTCGAGGCGAAACGTTCGTATGGAATGAAGTTAGAGAAAATTTCACTAAGGAATTTAGATTAGTACCGAAAGACGATAAACTAGTTGAAGCAATAAATCAAATAAAAACATTTATACAACCTAAGTCGACATAAAACCACAACCGACCAAAAGCATCATGCAATAACATTGGGTCGAGTAAAATACCTTAGTCGACAAGGCTTCGACTAGAAAATGAGCATACATATGGAAAAAGATTTCAATTGAAATTGGATCATCTAGAGACGGTAAAACCAATTAGAACAATACTTAAGGTCGAATCAAATGACAAAGAAGATACCGACAGGATGACAGTAGCAGACTTCCCCTCATCGTTTTCACAGTTTAAAGAAGGAATTCAGTGAATCAATGAAAGCAAGGCACCAAAATGGATGGACGCAAAGGTCAAAACCAAAGAAGTCAACATCTCCAATGATGACCGCGCAAAAATGGAATGAATAGGTGACTACCAGGATGATGAGCATAAAATAGAAATAATTAATCTATTAAAATAATTTTAGGATGTATTTTCTCGAGACTATAAAGACCTAAAATGGCTAGTACAAGAGATGGGTGAAATGAAAATAGATATCAAACCTGACGCAAGACCTATCAAGAAAATACCTTACAAATTGGCTCAAAAATACAAGGAAATAGTAAAAAAGGAGATCGACAATATGTTAGCAGTAGGAATCATTTACCCAATCGACCAGTCGGAGTGGGAAATCCCAATGGTCGTCCAACCGAAAAAGCACAATTCGACAAAATTGAGAATTTGTGTCAATTTCTGGGAGCTGAATAAATTCACCTTAACAGATCCATTTCCAACACCATTTGTATATGAAATCCTAAATGAAGTTGAAGGACACGAGTGCTATTCGTTTACAGATGGATTTTCAGGATACAATCAATTCCTGATTGCTAAAGAAGACTAGAAGAAGACGACATTTGTCTATGAATTTGGTTCATTTGCTTACAGAGTTATGCCATTTGGGTTACAAAATGCAGCAGCTATATTTTCCAGGATAGTAGTCAAAGCATTTCAAGAATACATTTATAAAAGAATGGTTGTATACTTTAATGATTGGACAATTTACTCCATGTTGAAAGATCATTGCAAGTGGCTAAGACTAATGTTGGAGAGGTTCCGACAAATCTAGTTGTCGCTCAATATAAAGAAATGCATCTTTTTGATACCCATAGGAATTTTACTGGGTCACATTGTATCTAAATAAAGCATCAAAGTCGACTTTGAAAAAATATAAATCATTCTTGACTTGAAACCTCTTGTAAATCCAAAACAGGTCAGAGTGTTATTAGGACATACAGGCTATTACAGAAAATTCATTCGCCACTACTCAGATATGACATACCCTCTACAAGAGTTATTGAAATAAGGCCAAGAGTACGAATGGACTGAGGAATGTGATGCTTCCTTTGACATGTTGAAGAAAAATATAGTCGAAGCACCCATTCTCAGGTTTCCAAATTGGTTAGTTAAATTCCATGTACATATTGATGCATCAGGCATAGCAATAGGTGCAATATTAACACAACCTGGCGAGGATGGGATGGACTATGTGGACTATGGGTGCAATATCGTGCAGATTTCATATGTGGCATTTTAAGCTGTTTTCAATGGCTGGAAATCCACAAGAACTTAAAGAATCCAAAGTCCTATTAGACAATTGGTTTCAAAATTTAAAAATCCAAACAACCATATGGAGGGTGCCTCAAAACATCCGAAGATGTCTGCCCCCAAGAGCACACATTTAGTTGTAACTCGACCACACTGCATTCTAGTACATGCAAGGAGTCACGACGAAGTCCAAACATGTCGATTATTACCCAACAGTTGAGGATATTTTTAAAGAGGTGGGTCAACAATCCAACACCAAGATGTCCATACCAGTAGTGACGAAGAATACCAACCAACCAATTATAGAACCCCTAACCGACCAAGAGAAGGAAGAAGATTATGAAGTCCATCTTCATATCAGTACTTTCACTTCAGAAGGCACCTGAGAAGAAGAGACAAATAATATTCAACTTGTAATTGTACCACAAACCCAGCAGGCCATTGTACCGACCCAACAACAGGAGGAAGGAGGAGGAGAACAGAAAGACGAAGAAACATAATCCGATGGACTTGAGTATGGTGTGACAAAGGAGAATCTGAAAAAAATAGCTCAAGAGATATCAACATCAAGGAAGAAGAAATATAGTCAGGCACAAGGAAAGGGGAAGCGCAAACTCATCCTTCCAGAGGAATTAGAAAACAAAGAAGAGTTACTTGCCAGTGCTGCCGACATTCTGGAGGATGCTTCCAAAAACAAGATATTTGTCTAAACATAGTTCAAATGCTTCGTAGAGTCGAAAGAAATACAAGGAAAAACTAAAAATGTAAGAGTCGCCTCCCCCCCTTAAATTAATCCTATTGATTTGACTTCCACCCCTCCATGTCCATCTCCAACTAGAATAATAGAAGAAGCAATACCAAACTCGAGTGATGTCGCCTCACTGAACCCCTATAAAGATATAATACTTGGAACCCTTAAAGAAAAAATTGATAAATATGTTGAGCTATAGAAATTTATCAATAACCTACCCAACCTATTCTGCAATGCCCAGCAAATAAACACCTCACGCCAACTGACAAAGTCAAGCTCTGCGCGATGACTTCTCACCTAGAAACCCGACCAAGCCTCACCTTAGTCAAAAGTTGTGGGAGTCATCAAATCCTAATTTATCTGAAACCACGACAAGTCATCCCAAGTTTTCGCAGCCCAAATTTCATCATTCACACCATCTATCCCAAATCCTCCACCCTCGGTTAATGAAGCAGATGAGGGAGAAGTTATTCTTGATGGGAATGATCAAGCAGAAACAATAGCACTAGATCACGAAATAACCAACCTCATTGAATCTGAAGAAACTGAAAACCCTATCAACTTACAACCTAAAGTCAAAAATTTCATGCTGACAGATGACCATCCGACGACTCCATCAACCCTAGAAGTTCTGCCATCACCTATACCACCACCAGCTTCAGCCCCACCGACAGATGCACAACTAGCAACAAACCTCGTACCTAAACAATCGGTAGACCCTAACCTAATCGTGTATCAACCGATAGAATATCAACCGATAAGGGAACAACAGCCAAAACAGCAGCAACCCAAAATAGTACCAGCAGGAGCAGAGGTCACACATCACTCTTGACATAAGAAAAAAAGGAAAGAGAAAAAGAGAAAAGAAATGTTGGGTGTTATATCGACTAGATTAATTCACCTAATATTTAATTATCAACCAGGGTTGGTAAGCTTAGATTTGATACAAAATATATGCAAAGGTAAAAAGGCTCCTAGGGTGTCGTGGAGATATTTTAATAAACAAAAGATCAAAAGTTCAAAAACCAAGTCAAAATCCTAAAATTATCTAAGTAATTGGACTAAACTAGAATATCAAATTCTAAAAAGATACTGAAAAGAAATACATAAGAAATAATACTTATAACTTCATACACTAACTCATACTTAAAGAAATTATAAGAACTGAACTGACAAATAACCAGCTAACTACTCCTTAAGCAGAAGGCTGGGGTAAGAAGACAACTTATCTTATAAAGAATAGAAAACTGAAAAGGCAAGTAGAAAACTTAATAAATATAATAAACAGAAGCAACTAGAAAACTTAATAAAGATAAAACTTTGAAAGAAGCAAGTAGAAAACTTAATAAAGATATTTAAACGTTGTTTTTCAATATTCACATAAAAACATGAATGATTCCTATGATTACAAATAACTCAACTTTCTTTTGAAAATAGTACATCTAACCCTAAACTCTAAATGCAAACGAAGATGACCATGTCATAAAACAGCAGTAGAACAAAATCAGTATTTAATATTCAAAGAATAAAACAACTTAATAAAATTGATAAAACTTTAATCAATAACTTAAAACAACCATACTTTAATTGAAATGCTTAAATAAAAATACCAACTACAAATATAATCCAAAGATTGACAAAACAAAACTAGAAACAATCTAGAAAATGCATACAAATAGTAAAAACAGAACCAAGGGTTAAATGACAGACTAAACAGTAGGTCTGTAAAGGGTGACTGAATGGGAGACTCGACAGACAATCCGAATGGCTGTCCGTATAGTAAAAAATGGTAAAAATTAACCTAAATGAACTAATTCTTCAGCTGAAGTTACGTAGTGCTAAACCTAATGCATAGAATTAATAAATAAACCTATTTAACCAACAAATTAACTTCAAACTAATACTTTAAACAACAAGGAAAAATTGCATTGTAAACTAATTAATAAACTGGAATTTAACTTGAACAAACTGGAAATTACTTTAAACAAATTCATGACAGAAAAATAAATAAACAAAACTGAATTTAAATGAAAGAAAACTATTCTATATAAACAAATTAATAACAGGAAATAAATAAACAAGACTACATTGAAAAGAAAACAAACTATTCTACTTAAACCAATTTATAACTAACAGAAACTAAATTCAAATGGAAATAAACTATTCTACTTGAAACTGAAAGCAATACTGGAATGAAATGACTAACTAGAAACAACTAACTAAGAACAAAAGACTGAAAGGAAATGATTGAAAGCAACTCACTGAAAGTAAATAACTAAAAGTAAAACTATGTGCGAATCTACTTATTTAATTACTGAAATAAAACTAAACTAATGCAATACAGGAAATAAAATACTTATTTAACTACTGAAAGAAAACTAAGTTAATGCAATATAGGAAAGACAATAAATTCTAATGAAAAAAACTGGAATTTAAACTAGATTAACTAGAATAGAAAAGAAGGAACTGAATTAGAACTAAGCCAATGAACCTCTGGTTGATGAGGGGCCCTCCCAACTATCAGGGGTGAAGTCTGCTAACTCCTACTCAAACGTAATCTTCAACAGCAATGCATACAGCTCTTTATTCAGATTCAAAAACAGAATTACAGTGCTTAAAACTATGACTAACTCTGGCTCTGACTAACTAACTTTCTCTTCATTCAGAGACTGATATATATAGTTTTACATAAGAGATGAGCAAGTCGACCCTAAAGGTCGACTGCTCTCTAATTTTGGGAAATATTTAAAGCACATTATTGATTTACAACCAACGAATGATATGGCTCTTCATTCAACGTGATCGTGGCATACCAAGATGAGTTTTCTCCTTCTTTTGCATGGACATCCTTTTATAGTGTGGCGTGATGTTATTCCTTCACGTGGAGGATGGATTGGTGTTGAGCGTAGGTTTGTACACAGTAGCAGGTTCTAGAATGCAGGTCCCTTATCAACGGGAGCATGCAGACTGGTGGTGTTGTGGAGAGTAGGGGAAGCGACACATCGATCTTCTGGAACGCAGGACGTGAGTTAAAAACAAATGTTCAACCCTTTAAACGCGTGGATAACGAGCAGCTAGGTGGTGATCCTTCCAAAGGATGAGTTAAATGCATCATTCCATAACAGAGATGATTGGTGTGATGGCGAGCTAAGGAGATTTACAAATTGTTTCATGTTTAAATCCTCAGAACCAACTATGGACAGCACACAAGCTGATAAGCGAGCTGATCGGTGAGCTAAACGGAACACTAAACTGTGAGCTGGATGTGTAGTGCATCAATATAGGGCACACTTGGCAAATGATCAGTGAATCTCGCGTAGCGGCTGGATGATGAGCTAAACACCAAGCTGGATCGTGAGCTGTATTCCAAGCTGGATCGTGAGATGAACGTATGGTGCGAAAGGAAGGTTGCATACATTTTATTGTTAATTTGCCCAAACGAACTATAAAATCTGCAAACAAATATACATATTAGATAATACATTTAAAAATGCTTTAAATAACATAGTTTTGAGTTAATAAAATCATAAAAATGATATTAATAACCAAAGCGGAAATAACATCAAATTTGTTCTTACCTTGTGCTGAAATAATGATCTGTATGACATAAAACATACTAAAGAGAATACAATGTGTGTTTAAATATGTTATTTAATTGCCAAAAATGATAACAAAATGAGGCTCAACATTCCCCCAAACCAGAGAAATGCCAGGTCCCACTGAGCAAAAAGAAAAATGATTAAGGAAGAAGGCAAAGTTGCGCTAGTAACTACCTTCTACTTGGCAAATGAAAGAAAGAATTTAAACTTTAATCTTATTAAAGAAATATTTATTTTATGTCAAAATAGAAAAAAATGATGATGGGATAGTAGAAGATTTAGATTTCTTAGGAGACCATACTATTATAGCAGAATTCAAGATATGTATCTTTTAACAAGCATATGCATTGGTGAGTAAATTTATAAAGTTTATAACAAGTTCAACCATGTCCAAAGTAAAACTTTGGACAGCTTGAACATATATCGCAAATGCAGAAATGACATTCAGGAAAAATAGTTTTCATGTGTATTTAGATAAAAAGATGCTAATGATAAAATGATAAGAAAAGAAATTTTAAGATCAAAGCATCCATACAGAAATAAAACTATATTCAAAAACAAAAATTTGGTTGACAAATTTTAATCATCCATGCTATAATACCACAATATCTCATTCAAACCATTATCTAAATCATTATTCAGATCCTTCGTAAAGTCTTCCGTCAAATTTCTTCATAGTTTTCTGTAAAAACATGCTTCATGTGATAACCTGAAAACACTTTAACATTTGTTTGAGATAAGCAATTTCGGCATAAAAAGATAAAAGTAGACAAATATTTTGTTCCGAATCATTAGTCCAATCCTAATCCTCCCCCAAACCAAGGATATGGCATGTCCTCATGCAAAGGAGAAGAATAGTTTATTTTAGATAGAGAAAAGTGCAAGTATGTTGTCGTTATTTTATAAAGAAAAGAAAAATTAACTAATAAAGGAAGGTGATTCAGAGATGTATATTTATTAAAAATAAGAGTGCAGAGAAAGACCATAGAAAGAGATAATAATATAATCGAAAGAATGCCATAGGAAAATCTAGGCATCTATGCCTCATTGTAAATATATCTTGTCATCATCAAATACTTTAAGTTTACCCCGGAGTGTGTGAGAGATGTAAGTATGGGTCCCATTTCTAGGATAATAACATCCTAGGTATGGATTGAATTAGATGGCCAGGTCCAAGCCCAACTTACAGTGATTCTCAAGTGACAGTAAAGAGAATGGGACTTAACATTTTATTATAATAATTTTCAAATATTTTTTTGTATATGATCATTATTTTACGAATCATGTGCATAGTAGTGCATTAACCATACCTCTTTACCCAATATTGCCCCACTTCCAGCAAGCCTGTTCAGTACCCCGGTGGGTTTATCTTGGTACCATGCAAGTATATTCCTGCTGCCAGCGAGCCTGTTCAGTACCCCGGCGGGTTTACTTGCATTTATCGAGCTTCCTGTTTTTAAATTTTTACTTAGCATTGACCCGCTACCAGTAGGCCTGTTTAGTACCCCGATGGGTTTTCCTTGTATATAATGATATTAGATATATGGAAGCCGATTGGTACTAGAGCATGCTAAGCCCTGATAAAAACACATAATTGAATTTTACAGAAATAAACTTACAAATAGATTTTTAGACCGGCCTTAATCATAAATCATGTCAAAAGAGAATAAATTAAAGTTGTTCTTTAACCTTAGAGTCCATCCTTTTCAAAAGAGATAAGTAATGTTCCCCACAAAAAATTCCACCTACTCTCCAGTTATCACAAAGAGATATTTGAGAGACAAGTTTTGGTAACAAGTACAAGATGAACTAGTAATCCATGGGCATAAGATGAATGATAATGAAAATAGGTCTTATTGGGAACTGTTTGAAATAACAAATTGGAAGTATACACATCTGAATCAAAATACCAGAAACTATCTGAATCATAAAATGAGCGGTTAAAAAAATGATATGCAAGGAGTTATCTTTAATTGTCACTACAAACTGCAAATTAAGAAAAGTTAAGATACCTTACGAGCGTAATTACCTTTTTTCAGATAATACTTCATGAGATGCTTATAGAGATAAAGTATCCATGATCAAACTGTAAAACCACTTGTTAGATGATTCAATTTATTCATAAAAACATAGAAAGCAAAAGAGTAGCATGTAATCTATTTTATCAGAAATGGTTCTCATTTATTCATAGAAGCAAAAACATATCTACATATATACAAGTGATGATAACCCAAAATAATTTCATGGATCAGGAGGAGGAGGAATAACTTCCTCTTCAATCAATTCCATTTCTCTTTGCTGTAAAACATTTTGTACGAAATCTTGTCTAGATGTTGGTTGATGATAAATCCTAAGTCTATGTCCATTCACTATAAAGGAAACTTCTGAGCCATCAATTGGTTTAATTTTTACTGATCCATTGTCAAAAGTTGTAACTACCTCATAAGGGCCCAACCAACGGGTAGTCAATTTTCCTTTAAAGTTTTTAAACCATGAATTGAATAGTAATGCCCAAGCTCCAGTATTAAATTTCTTTTGCTTGATAAATTTATCATGCCATTGCTTCTGCTGACTCTGTATTAGCATGGTTCTTTGGAGTGCATCTTGCCTAATTTCATCTAATTCATTAATCTGTAGGATTCGTTGTTTCTATGCTTCATCCAAATCCATACCTAATTGTGTTGCCATACGAAAGGTTTTAACTTGAAATTCAATAGGTAAAAGGACTTGTTTTCCATATACTAACTCATAGGGGGTATGTCTGGTAGTATTTCTCCATGTTATTCTATAGGCCCCCACCCAATCCTTATGATGTAAGTGAATGGTCTTGGTTAAAAAATCTTCTAATACTTTATTGGTTGATTCTACCTGGACATTAGCTTGAGGATGGTAAGGTGTGATGTGGGTAAGGTGAGGACTTACAATGTCAGATACCATAATTCATAGTGATCCCTTGCATTAATTTAGAAGTGAATTGGGTACCTTGGTCTGTGACAATTTCTCTAGGTACACCAAACTGAGTAAATATTTCTTCATATATGAATTCTACTATAGATTTCTCTCTAGCCCTAAATAAAGCTTTAACTTCTACCCATTTGGTAACATAATCTGTGCAAACTAAGATATATTTCTTTTTACGAGACATGGGAGAGATTGGTCCTACAAAATCAAGAGCCCATTTTTTGAAAGGCTTAATCATGACCTGTGGCTGTAAAGGCATTTGGTCTGATGTTGTGGGTCTACCCATTCTTTGACAACTATCACATCCTTTGACATACTTGGCAGCATCCTTAAAAATGCTTGGCCAGTAATAACCAGAGTGCAGTACTTTGTACACTGTTCGTTTATCTGAAAAGTGGCCTCCACATGGTCCATCATGGCATGCTTGGAGGATTTCTTTCATTTCATCCTCTTGCACACATCTTCGAATAATAAGATCTAGGCCAGTGCGAAAGAGGTCATTATCAACCTAGGAATAGTTAGAACTTTGTACTATTATGCGGCGTTTCTCGTATGGAGCCAAATGGTGTGGTACTTTTCTAGTCACTATATAGTTTGCAATATCAGCAAACCAAGGGGTTTGAACAGACACAATGACCAGATTTTCATCAGGAAAAGTATCATCAATAGGTTTATTATCATTATCGTGTTGTATACGAGAAAGAAAATCTGCTACTTAGTTTTCTTTACGAGGTCGATCAATGACGATAATATTAAATTCTTGCAATAGGAGAAGCCATCGGGTAACTCTACCATTGGTGATCGGTTTATTCATTAAGAATCTAATGGCAGAGTGATTGGTGTGTATAAAAACTGCGTACCCTGTAATATAATGGCAGAATTTATTAATAGCATAAACTACTGCCAAAAATTATTTTTCAATAACAGTATAGTTTAGTTCGACGGGAGAAATATTTTTTCTAATAAAATAAATGGCATAAGGTGATTGTCCTTCTTTTTGGCCTAGTAATCCTCCTATGGCCATATCGGAAGCATCAGTATATATATGAAAGGGAAGGGTCCAGTCAGGGCCCCTAAGTATTGGTGCTACTGATAGTTTAGCTTTTAAAATCTCAAAAGCATTTTGACAAGATTTTGTCCATTGGAACTCTACATATTTTATGAGCAATTTAAAAATTGGTGCAACTATCTTTGTAAAGTTTTGAATAAAATGGCGATAATAGCCTGCATGACCCAAAAATATTCTAACCTCCTTCTGGGTTTTTGGAGAGGGAAGGCCAACTATTACTTCGATCTTAGCAGGGCCTACCTTAATTTCCTGAGAAGAAATATGGTGTCCTAGAACTATACCTTCTGTCAGTAACATTTTACACTTTTCATGACTAAGAGCTAAGTTTGTTTCTTGACATCAGATCAAAACTTTCTCAAGGTTGTCAAGAGATTCTTGAAAAGTATTACCATAGGCTGTAAAATCATCCATGTATGCCTCAACATAGTCATGTATAAGAACAGAAAATATGCCTAAGACTGATCGCTGAAAAGTAGTGGATGCATTACATAAGCCAAATGGAAAAGCTTGATAAGCAAATGTCCCCCAAGGACATGTAAAATTAGTATTATCCTGATCTTCAGGTGCTATTAGGATCTGGTTATATCCACTACATCCGTCAAGAAAGGAAAAATACTGCTTACCTGACAAGGTATCTAATACTTGGTCAATAAAGGGCAAAGGAAAGTAGTCTTTAAGGGTGGATTTGTTTAGTTCCCTAAAATCAACACAAATATGCCATTTCCCTATAACTTTCTTTGGAACTACTACTAGAGGAGACACCCATTTGCTATCAGAAATAGGATAGATGAAACCGGTGGTAAGGAGTTTTTGTAATTCTTCTTCTCCTACCTCCTTCAAAGTAGGATTCATCCTCCTCTACGGTTGTTTTACAGGTGGTATATTTGGATCCATACAAATGTGGTGAATACACGTGTCATGGTGTATACCCTTCATATCAGTGTATTCCCATGCAAACGCTCTGGCTTGTTTTTTAAGAACCTTAAGTAGCTGAGCTTGTTGATCTTCACTTAATATTGCGTTTATATGTAGAAATTTTTCAGGGCCAACTTCACAATGTATGGTAAAAGGTCTTGTATGCTCTTCGATGGTGAAGACACAAGGTGCTTCTGTAAACATTGAGAGAGCCATAGTTTCTTGAAACTCATCTCCAAATATTTGATCAAATTTAGCAAACGACTGAGGAAAATCTATACAGGTGGTGAAGGAAATAAATTGATTCAATACATTCTCAGTAGTCTGCTCCTGCAATGCAAAGGAGAAATCACTAGGAAAGGAAAGGTCATCAAAATATTCGTCCCCAAAGGAACAATTTCACCACCAGGAATTTTCAGTTATTGGTTGTGCTGGGGGATATAAAATAAGTCTTTGGGTAGACAACCCATTGGAAACGGTCATCTCTCCATCCCTACATCCTATAAAAGCATTGGCAGTAGCTAACCATGGTCTTCCCAAGATGATAGGGTGTCCTTTAGAAGGATCCTTTGATTCTATGACCATGAAGTCAACTGAGTATTCCCATGAAGCTATTGATACAATAATTTCATCCAAGACTCCAACAGGCTTTACTGTAGTACGGTCTGCTAGTTCCAAGATGGAAGGGGTGGGTCGAAGAAATTGTCCCAACTATAAAACTTCTAAAACTACAGTGGCCATCATATTGATGGTTGATCCTAAATGGATCAATGTGTTACCTATGGCGGTATAATTTATTACTACAGTCACTACTGGGGCTCCTAGATTCGTATATTTTGCAATCCGGGACTGATCTATCATATATTCAGACATCTCTCCTATGACATGAATTGTAAGGGGGTCTTTTTGTTTCTTCCCTGGATCTTTAATGCATAATTCCTTTATCACCTTACTATAAATTGGTATGTCTTTAATAGCTTCTAATAACGGGATTTTGATACAGATATGCTTTAATTCATTCAAGATATCATACTCAGAGTGAACTACGGGTTTTTCTATTACTAGTCTTGTTGGAAATGGAGGAATTATTTTTTCCTGAATAAGTTCTTGGGGAGGACGGTTAGGTACTGGAACTTTTGAGATATTCACATCCTCCAAAATGGCATCATTCACGGGTTCATTTGAATCTTCTTCTTCGTCATTTTCCTCATGAATGATGACTAATGTTATGGGTTTATGATTAACAACTCTTCCAGCCCTTAATTGAATCTCATGTATAGGTACAGTCGAAATAAGGTAGGATGGAAGAGTTTGCAACCCAATATTGTTAAGATCTTGAGTTGGCTTATTATTAGGGTTAGGTATAGGTTGTGCAGGTAATAATTTCAGTCAGGGAGGATTTGTATTCTGGAAGTGATGAGGTTGTTTTGTAATGAGAGAAACTGGAGGTACAAATCCAGGCAAATGCTGCTGGAAATTCGATTGATGCTGAGGATAAGGATGACTAGGTGGAGGGGTAGGTTGTGACTGAGGATGTGGTTGTCCTCTCCACCCTTGTGACCAATACTGTTGATGTAGAAATTGAGGAAGAGGATACTGAGGTGGCCAACTCTGCCAACTAGGATTATTCCATTGTTCGGGTTGTTGGTATGAAGAGTAATAGGGTGGGGATTGTGAAGGAAAATTTTGGTATATTTTTTGATATCTAGATTTCCAAGGAGGCCTCCTAGATGTTTCACCTACATCCCCACTCTTATAGATGGATTGAAATCCAGGAGAGGATGGACAGTTATATGTCAGATGTTCCTCTGTATAGATGTGACATACAGAAATGTTGTTTAACAGACATTCCCTTTGGGGATGTTTTGTTCTACACCTTGGACAGAAAATACTCATTGTTACCCGCTCTTCATCTTTCCTTTTCTTGGCTTGTAAAGCATCTAATTGAGAACCCATGGTTCCTAAGATGGCAGTCTTAAAATTATCCAATAGGTTAACTAATTCCATCCTTGTAACTCCTCCTAAACTAGGAACATTTCCTCTTACATTTCTACTATAAGGCTCTGGAAATTTTTTCCCCACTTTCCCCCTACTTCTAGAATAATTTTTACACATCTCACCAATCTATGCAAAAGTATTATGAGAAATATCACCCGCTGCCATGAGATTAAGACTCTCTAGAAAGTCTTCTAAGATTCCTTTGAGAAAAAGTGTACGTATTGCATCTTCTCGAAGGTCGTGATACTTTGATTTATGAAGGGTATAAATGAACCTTTCGAGATAATATTCTAGACTTTCGTCTTCAAGTTTTTGTATCTTGAATATATCGTGTCGAGAGTCTTTAGTTTTGCAATATTCTTGATGCTTTCGCAAGAATGAGGTTCTCATGTCGTCCCAAGTCCTGATAGTGGATTCACCTAATCCCATGAACCATCGCAAGGCAGAATATTTCAATGTAGCGGGAAATAGTTTTAGCTTGTGAGTGTCTTGTAGATAATTATAGCTCCTGCAGAGAATATCAAACTCGAACAAGAATGTGTCCGAGTTCTCATTACTTTTTCCATAAAAAGTAGGTACAGAAGGAGGGATGTTTTTCATATTTACATCCAATATAGTATCTAGGATAGGGAACTCAAAGGTAGCCTCGGTTTGATTTTCTCCTTCTCCTTCATTTTTTCTAACTTCATTATGATCTTTGTTCTCTCCTGGCCCCTCCATATAGGCTGGGTTTTTAATATAAATATACCTAGGAAGCTCCTTTCGAGGTGATAATGGAGCATCCCAATGCTCTATTTCAGGAGAGATCCTTCCCTGGTCAACCATTTTCTTATTGAACCCTAGAGGGAGAGCAGGTTCTACTATGGATGTCTCAATTTGTGAGATAATTGTATATGTGGGGTTTCCAAAGAGGGATTTTACTTGCTCAAGATCAACAAGGTCAACAAAGTTCGGACTTCCTACTAGTGAAAAGGTCGTATCCTTTGGTTTTGTGACTAGTGGAGAACTAGAGGTTACTAGTGGTTGATCCTTCTAAATTTCTTTCGAAATGAGGTCCTTAGGACCTCTGGTAAAGGTTTCTTCTCCTTCTATGGTTCCCTTGGTAAGATCTCTTGGAAGAGTTTCTTTAGGTTTCCAAGCAGAATTACTCCCTTCAGGTGTTTTTAGATACCTTTCTGGTGAGTTAGCAGTTGGGGTGTTACGTCCCCTGGAATAGTTAGCAAAAATGTCGATAGATTTTCCTACCTTAACAAATCTACCCTGAGGATCTCTAAGTCTGTTCATGAAAATAAAACTAAATTAAAGGAAACTTATGCTATATTATTGTTGTTGGATTTAGGGGTGCTTGTTATAACAAATGCGTCGGTTCTTAAAAAAAGAAAACAAGCATATGACAAATGCAGAAAATAACACACTTACAAAAAAAACAAAGGAACAACAAGGCTTTGGGGCACCCCACTATAGTGGATGCGTTTGGCTATTACACCACGAAAATTCTATAGTGAAGTCGTATTTGCGTTTTACTGTTATCCCCTCCCTCCTATTGTGTAATATAAAAGTAATCTATCTATCTATATAAACTTCATAAAGGAACCCTATTTATTCTACCTTATAAAACAACTCCCCGGCAATGGCGCCAAAATGTTGGGTGTTATATAGACTAGATTAATTCACCTAATATTTAATTATCAACCGGGTTTGGTAATCATAGAGTTGATACAAAATATATGCAAAGGTAAAAAGTCTCCTAGGGTGTCGTGGAGATATTTTAATAAACAAAATATCGAAAGATCAAAAACCGAGTCAAACTCCTAAAATTATCTAAGTAATTGGACTGAACTGGAATATCAAATTCTAAACAGCTACTGAAAAGAAAGAAATAAGCAATAATACTTATAACTTCAGACACTAACTCATACATAAAGAAATTATAACAACTGAACTGACAAATAACCAACTAACTACTCCTTAAGCAGAAGGCCGGGGTAAGAAGACAACTTATCTTATAAAGAATAGAAAACTGAAAAGGCAAGTAGAAAACTAAATAAAGATAAAACTTTGAAAGAAGCAAGTAGAAAACTTAATAAAGATATTTAAACATTGTTTTTCAATATTCACATAAAAACATGAATGATTTATATGATTACAAATAACTCAACTTTATTTTTAAAATAGTACATCTAACCCTAAACTCTAAATTCAAACGAAGATGACCATGACATAAAACAGCAACAGAACAAAATCAGTATTTAATATTCAAATAATAAAACAACTTAAGAAAAATGATAAAAATTTAATCAATAACTTAAAACAACCATACTTTAATTGAAATGCTTAAATAAAAATACCAACTACAAATATAATCCAAAGATTAACAAAACAAAACTAGGAACAATCTGAAAAATACATAAAAACAATAAAAACAGAACCAAGGGTTAAATGATAAACTAAACAGTAGGTCTATAAAGGGTGACTGAATGGTAGACTGGACAAACAATTTGAACGACGGTCTGTACAGTAAAAAATGGTAAAAATTAACCTAAATGAATTAATTATTTAGTTGAAGTTATGCAGTTCTAAACCTAATGCATAGAATTAATAAATAAACCTATTTAACCAACAAATTAACTTCAAACTAATACTTTAAACAACAAGAAAACATTGCATTGTAAACTAATTAATAAACTGGAATTTAACTTGAACAAACTGGAAATTACTTTAAACAAATTCATGACAGAAAAATAAATAAACAAAACTGAATTTAAATGAAAGTAAACTATTCTATATAAACAAATTAATAACAGGAAATAAATAAACAAAACTACATTGAAAAGAAAACAAACTATTCTACATAAGCCAATTTATAACTAACCAAAACTAAATTCAAATGAAAATAAACTATTCTACTTGAAACCAAAAGCAATACTGGAATGAAATGACTAACTAGAAACAACTAACTAAGAACAAAAGACTGAAAGCAAATGACTAAAAGCAATTGACTGAAAGTAAATAACTGAAAGTAAAACTATGCGCTCATCTACTTATTTAATTACTGAAATAAAACTAAACTAATGCAATACAGGAAATAAAATACTTATTTAACTACTGAAAGAAAACTGAGTTAATGCAATACAAGAAACACAATAACATCTAATGAAAACAAACTGGAAATTAAACTAGATTAACTAGAACAGAAAAGAAGGAACTGAATTAAAACTAAGCTAATGAACCTTTGGTTGATGAGGGGCCCTCCCAACAATCAGGGGTGAAGTCTGCTAACTCCTACTCAAATGCAATCTTCAACAGCAATGCATACAGCTCTTTATTCAGATTCAAAAACATAATTACAGTGCTTAAAACTATGACTAACTCTGGCTCTGACTAACTAACTTTCTCTTCATTCAGAGGCTGATATATATAGTTTTACATAAGAGATGAGCAATTCAACCCTAAAGGTCGACTGCTCTCTAATTTTAGGCAATATTTAAAGCACATTATTGATTTACAACCAACACATGATATGGCTCTTCAGTCAGCGTCATCGTGGCATAACAAGACGAGTCTGCTCCTTCTTTTGCGTGGATAGGATTCTACAGTGTGGCATGATGTTCTTCCTTCGCGTGGAGGATGGATTGGTGTTGAGCGTGGGTTTTTACATAGCAACAGGTTCTAGAATGTAGGTCCCTTATTAGCGCGAGCATGTAGACTGGTGGTGTTGTGGAGAGCAAGGGCGACGACACATCAGTCTTTTGGAACATAGGCCATGAGTTAACAGCAAATGTTCAATCCTTTAAATGCGTGGATAACGAGTAGCTAGGTGGAAATCCTTCCAGAGGATGAGTTAAATGCATCAATATAGAACAGAGATGGTTGGCGTGATGGCGAGCTAAGGAGATTTACAAACTATTTCATGTTTAAATTCTCAGAACCAACTATGGACAGTGTGCAAGCTAATAAGCGAGCTGATCGACGAGCTAAACGGAACACTAAACTATGAGCTAGATGTGTAGTGTGTCAATCTACGGCACACTTGGCAAATGATCAGTGAATCTCGTGCAGCAGCTGGATGACGAGCTAAACGCCAAGCTAGATCATGAGTTGTACGCCAATCTGGATCGTGAGTTGAACGTATGGTGTGAAAGGAAGGCTGAATACATTTTATTGTTAATTTTCCCAAAAAAATATAAAATCTGCAGACAAATATACATATCAGATAATACATTTAAAAATGATTTAAATAACATAATTTTGAGTTAATAAAATCATAAAAATGATATTAATAACCAAAGCGGAAATAACATCAAATTCGTTCTTACCTTGTGTCGAAATAACGATCTGTATGACATAAAACATACTAAAGAGAATAAAGTATTTGTTTAAATATGTTATTTAATTGCCAAAAATGATAACAAAAAGAGGCTCAACAAGAACAAGAGAAACCGTTAACACAATCAACATCACAGATACCAACAGTGATCCACCTGCATCAGCTAGGCTCGACTACTACAGTCGATACACCTAAACTTAGAGATGGAGAACTGGATCAACTGTTGGAAGCACTTAGTAAATAAGCAAGAACAATAAAATAAAGGAAACAAGAGCAGATTGAGAGACTTAAAGCATAAGCCATTGTGGATATTTTTGTAAAGAAATGACCATCCATTCGCCAGCATAGTCCACGAGACAAAACAATTGTAAAAGACTACTTCAGACAGTTAATTTTTGTTACCTCCCCTTTTTATTCGGGACGAAGAAATATTTGTTTCCTGGGAGAGATATTGTAGGAGATAGTCGGTTAGCCTACTAGACGAGTTATCCAACTAATTAGAGATTAGGTCGTGTCGATTGACTGAACCGACAAGTAGTTACTCACAAATATTTTGTAATCATTTAGAATAGGCTATTGAACCAAATACGAACTTGGTTTAGTTTGATGTTTGTATGAACCCACATGTGTTAATATAAAGTTGTTATTCAACTTGATATCCTTGTCTCTTGTCTCTGTTATGATTATATGGTTCTTTATGTGTATTATTGGTAACTTAGTGATCTGAGTGATTACAACAATGTAGCACCACAACAAAGAAGCTCTGGGATTCGTAGCTCATGTCCACCTTCCCTACCTCGACTATCTAGTGCAAGAAAAAGGACTCCTAGATGTATCCATATGGACGGAAGTTGTCTATCAGGCCTTGAAGGTAAGTTTCCTAAATGCACTATCGATTGGAAATGTAGCAAATTAATGAAGGAATATTTTGAATCCAAAGGCGATGCAGGAAAATTTCAATTATTACTTACTATGTTTGTTAAATTCTAATTGTTTAGTTGTTGTTAGGAGAATTCTAGGCATAAATATGATTAGAAGTTCAAAGGCTAACAATCATATTGTTAGAAATCTCCAATTTTCTTTTAATGTGATTGGGAAGACGTCTCATACTAAAGATATTTGTGCGGCTCATAGTGTGTTATCGGGATCACTTGTAAGCAAGTACACATGGAAATGTTGCCTCCTTTCACACACTTCTCACATACTTAAATTAAATAGAAAAATTGTTAAGAAGTACTCTATTATAAGAGAAAATCTTCAAACTCCAGGTGGAAAATATTGTCCTAGATTTTGCCAGCAGGTTTCCTTATCGAGATATGAAGCTAATTGATGTTTTTAATGACTTATTACAAAAATTTTGGTATGATCATACCAGACCTTAATCTAACCAAAGATATGTGCTAAAGCTGAGAAAAGGTTCTACCAAATGTGAACCTGACGTCAAACACTTCATTGACATGACACAGGCTGAGCTCTATGAGAGATTCAAGAATGAGCACACACAATTGAACCTAGGCCAAAGGTCCTTTGAGAAATGTAAACCATGGTATGTTCGTATATGCATTGATCGAAACACATGTTGTTGTAGATACAAGTAGAATATGAATATTTTTATGACACGTATAAACATATATTTTGTGATTTGCATACTAACATTGAGTGTAGGGCTACAATGAATCTATAATACCACCGAATGCATCGAGAGATTTTATCAGCAGCGTCATCTATCCAAGGAATGAAGGAAAAAAATACTATGGAAAATCATGTCTATATGGGAATTGTTCCAGGTGCAGTGGGTTTTCTCTTTTAAACCATTGCATTCATGGAAGCGATGAGCATCAATTTGGCAGTATGATTATGGAGATACAGAGCTTCAAGTACGTAACCTATCAATCAGATAATGCGAAGGAAAGTAAAAATATTGCATTGGTGAAGTCACAGGTGCATGTTTTTCCTCTTACATGTTCAGTTTCTACATATACATTATTTAAAGGTCACATTCTAATATGACCCTTGTTTTCATGGAAACAGGTACGGGTATGTGATTTTTTGAAGAAAACCGAGCAGTATGTTCAGCATGTGCATGTGGCGCGATGGAAGGATGAGCAGTACTAAAAATGAAGGGACAACTTTCCCATTGGGACCATATTGTCAATTGTGGATTTTGTAGAAAACTACACCCTTCAGCCACAAAATGAAATTCAGATTCAATACTACCATTCTGACCAAGTCAACATCATGGTACATATTACGTATAAGCATGGCCCTGAGAGCATCATTAACAATAGGATAATACAGAAGGAGACAAACGTTTACATAAGTGATGACAAATGACATGATATGCATTATGTGCAGCATTGTTTTTGAATTTTATATGATCAACTAAAGGAGGGAGATATACAGATGGATCATCATTGGATATGGTCAAATGGTTGTGCGGGTCAGTTCAAAAATGCCCGAGTCTTCCAGTGGATGAGTATGTTGCATAAGACTTACAATGTGCCGTATATATGGAACTACTTTGAGACCGGGCATGACAAAGGTGAGATTGATGGGGCCGGTTCATGCATCAAGACCACACTATGAAGGGAGGAGATGAGTCTTACCAGAAACCCTCATATCAAAGATGCGGAATCCATAGTTCAATGGTGCTCTACAACAATGTCAGACCGAACCAAAATGCAACATACATCAACAGGGGCAGGAAGGCCAATCAGGAATTTTTGGAAATTCATTGACATAGATCTATCTCGTTCCTATAGTTGCGTCATGGTACAAGGAACATGTGCATTTCATTTGGTTTGAAACTCAAACAACCCCCTATTTGAATAATGGACATGAAAACTTGTTTCTTTTGCAGCCCTTGTAGCAGTGGTGAATGGGATGAATGTGAATGCATGGATTGCGTTGATGATTGGGATCATGTGTCACTTGTAGTAGACCCACATGTAGTCGTTGAAACAACCCACTTAGAAGAGGTTCAGTCAACGATTTCAACAGATTACGACCATATCTCAAATCTTGTACAGGCAGGACACATATATGCAGTTGTTGCCCCGAAAGATAATGAATGGGGCACGGATTATTTGTTGGAACGATGAATTCGAGGTAACCAAATCCTGAACAAATCATTGATTGATGATGAAAACAATGAATTTCCTATTAGCTCGATGGTGTTTGAGGGTGAATATATTACACTAGATGGGAAATCAAGAAGAACTAGTGGACATGTATTCATGGATTACAGACCAGGTTCTGTGGTCTATCACTTCACAAACTTGATTGTTGGCACGAACATCCATCTATAGACAATGTCAAACAAGAACTCAACCAAGGTACGTTACTTCTTTCCTCATTCAGAGCATGAGATATTGATGGATACAATTAGAAACAGAGAGGATCCAAATGGCTATATTGAATGAGATTGGGTAATTGTGCTTACACTCCACTAGGGTGAAACTCTCATTTGCATAATCTATCCTGGAGGCATTCTCGGGCCATGCGGAGTGGGGGGGAGGCCACCTTGGCCTTAATACTATTCCACAGTCCCAACGGAACCAATGGTTCATTGATCAGATACCCGATCAACGTTCTATGGTGAGTTGCAGTAGGCCTACAAAAGCCATTCAGGGACGCCTGGGGAAATTCAAGGTCGGCGTCTAAAAACCACACCAGGCGGCAATTTCCAAATATGTTGGCTCTTGCAAGTGTGTTTAGGCATGGAATCCATGGGCACGCCACCCATGGTCACACGACACAGGGTTTTGCAGGGTCGGTGCACCATTGTTAGGGTTGTATGGACCCCACTTGGGCGAAACCCTAGTTTGAAAAAACTATCTTGGAGGCATGCTCAGGTCATGTGGAGCTGAGGAAGAGGAAACCCTAGCTATAATCTCATGCCATGATCCCAACAGAATCCACAGTTCATCAATCAGAGCCCCGATCTATGTTCTATGGCAAGTTGTAGTAGGCCTGCAAAAGCCGTTCAAGGACACTTGGGCCAATTCAATGTCTGGGTCCAAAAACCAAACCGGGCGGAGATTTTTTATTCCATCAACTCCTACAGGTGTGTTTGGGCATGGAATCCATTGGAAATCCACCCTCGTCCACTCAGCATAGGGTTTTGCAGGGCCATTGCACTGTTGCCAGGGTTGCATGGACCTCATTTTCATGCGACTTTTAACTCGACATAACTCGGCAACCGGAGGTCAAATCAAAAAATCGTCGACTCCATTGGTCTCTTGGCATTCCATTACATCTAGTGGTCCCTCTCTACCATGTTTTCATGCCCCAGTGACTTCATTGTCCATCAATTTCGTAAACTAGGGTTTTGCTCAATTTCCTTCAATGCAACTCTCTCATTGGTGGGTCAACTTTGCAAAACCCTCCACCATGCCAGTATTGGTAGTGTTCCCATATCATCATTTCCCATAAACACTTTTCGGATCCAACGTCATGCAATATTGCTGCTCCGTTTGGATTTTCGCTCCTGGAGCGAGAGTCACCAAGTGTCCATGAATGACATTTTCATGCGGCTTTCAACTCGACATAACTCGACAACCGAAGGTCGGATCGATGAGCCATAAACTCTATTGTTGGTCTCCTGGCATGCCATTACCTCTAGAGGGGCCTCTCTAGCTCATTTTCATGGCCCAATCAATTCATTGTGCATGGATTTCCTAAACTAGGGTTTTGCCAGTTTCCTTTAATGCAACTCTCACATTGGTGGGTCAACTATGCAAAACCCTCCATCGTGCCATTCTTGGTAGTGCTCCCATTTCAGAATTTCCCATACACACTTGTTAGAGCCAATGGCATGCAATCTTGCTGCTCCATTTGGTTTTTCACTCTCGGACCGAGAGTCACCAAGTGTCCCTAGACGACATTTTCATGCGACTTTCAACTCGACATAACTCAGCAACCGGAGGTCGGATCGATGAGTCATCGACTTCGTTGGTATCCTAGCATTCCATTACCTCTGAGGGGGGCTCTCCACAACATTTGCATGGCCCAGTGACTTCATTGTGCATCGATTTCCTAAAGTGGGGTTTTTCTCAGTTTCCTTCAATGTAACTCTCGCATTGGTGGGTCAACTCTGCAAAACCATCCACCGTGCCAATCTTGGTAGTGTTCCCATATCGTAATTTCCCATACACACTTGTTGAATCCAATGGCATGCAATCTTGATGCTTTGTTTGGTTTTTCGCTCCTAGACCAAGAGTCACCAAGTGTCCCTGAACGACATTTTCATGCGATTTTCAACTCGACATCACTCAGAAAATAGAGGTTGGATTGATTATTTTTTGACTTCGTTGGTATCTTGGCATGCCATTACCTCTAGGAGGGGCTCTCCACCACATTTTCATGGCCCAGTGACTTCATTGTGCATCGGTTTTGTAAACTAGGGTTTTGCTCAATTTCCTTCAATGCAACTCTCGTATTGGTGGGTCAACTCTGCAAAACCCTCCACCATGCTAGTCTTGGTAGTGTTCCCATATCAGCATGTAATCTTGCTGCTCCATTTGGTTTTTTTCTCCCAAACCAAGAGTCACCAATTGTCCCTAAATGACATTTTCATGTGACTTTCCACTCAACATAACTCGGAAACTAGAGGTCGGATTGACGAACTATCGACTCCATTGGTCTCTTGGCATGCCATTACCTAGAAACCAATAGACCATATACCTAGAAGCTATGTACCTACACTATAACAAAGAAACTATAGTTTCATGAATTAGAAGTAGAAATACATAATTGTATGAATTAGAAGTAAAAACTCATACATGAATTACAAGTATATAGCCAATTAGGATTTCATGGATTGAAAGAATTTCCCATACATAGAGATGATGTATTATTTTAGTCTCTCTTATGTAGAACCACTTAGACCATATACCTAAGCTACAAGAGAAAATAGCAAAACAACTAGGGTTTCACGAACTACAAACCATAAACCTAAAAACTAGGGTTTATAAATTTACACATATAACTACAAACTAGGGTTTGATGAAGTAGAAATTCACATACATAGAGACCATTTGCTATGCTAGTCTCACTTATCTAGAAATACTTAAACCATATACATAAGCTACATGCACAAATAGAAAAAAAAAACTAGGGTTTCATGAACTACAAACCACAAACCTTAAAAATAAGGATTACAAATTTACACATACATCTAGAAACTAGGACCATATACATACGTAAATAAACATAGACCATATACCTAATCTATATGAACAAATGTCAAGAAAGATAGGGTTTCTTGAACTACAAACCACAAACTTAAAAGCTAGGGTTCACAAATTTAGACATAGAACTACAAACTAGGGTTTGTGAACTCATTAGGTTTATATCATTATATTTGTTAGTCTCACTCAATCGAAACTAGTAGACCATATACCTAGAAGATATGTACCTGCACTAAAACATAGCTAGGGTTTCATGAACTACAAACCACAAACCTAAAAACTATGGTTCACACATTTTAGACATAGAACTAAAAACCAAGGTTTATTAAATCAATAGGTTTAGATAATTAGATTTGTTAGTGTCACTCAGTTAGAAACCAATATATCATATACCTAGAAGATATTTACCTTAACTACAAAAAAGAAACTAAGGCTTTATGAATTACAAGTATAACAAATAATTGTATGAAATAGAAGTAGAGACACATACATGGATTACAAGTATCAATCCAACCAGGGTTTCATGAATTGAAAGGAATTCAAATAAATAGAGATAAAATTCTATGTTAGCCTCACTTGTTTATATACACTTAGACCATATACCTAATCTACAAGAAAATCAAAAAAAAATATTTAACCGTTTCTATTAAAAAAAAAAAATCTACAAGAACAAATACAAAAAAATATAGTGTTTCATGAACTACAAACCACAAACCTAAAAAATAGTGTTTACACATTTACACATACAACTACAAACTAGAGTTTTATGAACTCATTAGGTTTAGATAATTAGATTTGTTGGTCTCACTTAACTAGAAACCAATAGACCATATACCTAGAATATATGTAGCTAGAATAAACCATATACCTAGAATATACCATATACCTAGAATATATGCTTGCAAGTTGTTGCTGCCTTTCACACACCTGGATCACGTGGCAGAAATCTTCAAGCCACTCGGTGTGTCCTTGGGGGAAAGTCTCGAGTCAAGGGTGTCACCTTGTTCTTGACTCCTCCGTTTAGGCTCAACTCCTAACGAAGCCAAGGGGGGTAGACCCTATTAAGTTACTAAGGATGATTTCTTAGTGTGATGATGTTAAACTGAATCAGTTACTTAGGAGTTTGAATATTTTAACTATAGACAATTAAAGATGATGAGATACGAAAATAAACACACAAAAGCACAAAGCTGATACACAATGTATACATGAAGCAAAAAAGACCAGTGCCTTAAAATGGAGTCGAATCAATAAAATCGATGTGCTTGCATGTGCTTGGAGTGAATGTTTTGCGATTGCATCTTGGTATGTTTTAAGTTAAATGTGAAGTATGAGTTGATTAAATTAGGCCAAGGGGGACTCCAGATATACCCAAGAGTACTTGGAGTATGTCCAAAACTAAACCTTTACGTCTACCCGCAAGGAATATGTGGGCTGAAATGGAGTCTCTGGGGCTATTGTTCGTAACGTACCCGTTAGGGTGTGACAGAGATCGGCGCCCCGAGGTCACTTTTCAGTAGGTTCCCGCTTCCTTTGGGTATTTTGTCACCGTAGAAGTCTGATCTAGGTGTTGGATTTTCACCTGATGGTTTGTCAATTGGGAAGAGTGAGTCCTAATTATACTAGTCAACCAAGTGCTTTTGATACAGCTTGACTGATCGGACGAACCGCAGCCAAGTGCAGAGCATACACACTGGAGTCTTGTAATTTTTAATAAGTTTTAAACCGGATGCTCTTGTTTAAAAGAAAATCCTCCAAGAACCTCTTTCGATCCAAGTGGATCTCAATTGGAGAATCGAGGAGGGGTTAATTTTAAAGTTGCAGATAAAAAAATGATAGAAAAAAGCAAACAGATACACAGTTCGAGTTTCTTAATTAATCCTACCACGGATCTCTTTCCCCTTTCGGGTCAATCGAGAAATCGTGGGGTAAGTATTATGATTACTTTGAAATGTAAGATATGGAGTATGATATTAATAATGAACTAAAGTATACTACCCTGTAGATTATATCAATTCTAGTAAAAAAGAAATGAACAGAAATCGACGAAAAAGGCACCGACACAAATCCCCCCAGTGAGGATGGGGAATGGGCTCGAAAGAGCCTATTCCAAAGATGATTTTATTACAGTGGTTACAATATCAGAGAACTGATAAATCAGAACTTTCTTGGTCCTTATATAGGTTGAAACCAATTTTTTTACAATTTTGCAAAAAGAAACTAAGATTTTTTAGTGAAAAGGGAGACCCCTGGGGGATTTGAATGATCCTGAGACCACTTCGGACAGCAGATTCATTTTCTTTCTGTCAGACCTGATAAAGTACAGTGAGAAAGTTAGAATAACATATTCCCAAAATCACTTTAAGAGTACCTTTGGATCAGCCTACTTTATCTCAAAAAATAATGCGGTTAAACTAGCTAAACCGGCGAAAAAGGAACCAAGGAAAGCTTGCTTTCCTTGGGATCTTGGCTTGCTGTTTTTGCAGCCAATTAAAGTGCACTGATATTGAAGAATATTAAATTTATAACAGTGAACAGAAATCTAATGCATGTGATCTACAAGTTTTCTTTAAAAATCATGCAAAAAGGACGATTTCCCT
This sequence comes from Pseudotsuga menziesii, assembly GCA_001517045.1. Classification (NCBI taxonomy): domain Eukaryota; kingdom Viridiplantae; phylum Streptophyta; class Pinopsida; order Pinales; family Pinaceae; genus Pseudotsuga; species Pseudotsuga menziesii. The sequence goes on from LPNX010182988.1 coordinate 63,474, forward strand.
ACAGCTAGATCTAGGATGCTTATGAAACTTTTTTAAGTGCAAGATCTAGGATATGAGCTATGAAATATTAGATATATGTATATTTTACTTTGATGAAATAGATCCGAATGAAATCACAGCTATGATCTGAAAAAGTAACCTGGTAAAGTGTTGATTTTTGAGGGAGGAAGAAGAGGAGAAAAGTGTTGTTTTCCTTGAAGATCCCCAGTGGAGCTTTCAGGTGGAATGTCAAGGGACTATGCCTTTGAAATTTTTTGAGGAGAATGAAGAAGAAAACTAGATTAGCATCCTCTCCAAAGTATGAACCTGCAACTCAGCTGAAATCAAAGAACTTGCCAAGAAACTTGTGAGATCTGATTAGTACATACAAAGAGATTCAAGATAACATGCATATAAGCTTATAGGACATGCTAAATCTAGATCTCTAAACATGCATCCAAGGAGAGTGACAGTCAATAAACTTATTGAACAACACCTTTCCTATCAAGATTGTAATAAGCTAATTACCAATCTTAACCACGGATCTACAAGAAATTAGCAAAAAATGACCACAGATACAGGTTACCTTAGTAAAACAATGGCAATAATCATCCACACATGTAATGGCACCACACCGTATTGCCTCCAAAGATTTTATTTATTTCAAATGAAGAATTACAACAATACAATAGTAGCAGTACCTCAATCCCAGTTCTAACTAGCTTGGAAGAGGAGGTTGTGCCTGGATATATACAATTTGTAGGCCATCTAGCCCAGGGGGGGCGCAATTCCTCATGGAATCAAGTGAAATCAACTGATGGAGATTCCATCAATGCATAACTGAAGCTGTACTGAGCCTACTTGTCAATCGGGGGCTTGATTGAGCTGACACATCAACCCATACACCGACACATCGTCCCACAGAGCATCCAGGAGAGTCCACACGTGTGGAGGAGAGAGAGAGGGTGCAATTCCCCATGAAGACCACTGTAGATCATCTCTGGATCTGATTTGATCCCCTCCTTCAGTCAAGGATTTGTCAGATCCAGTCAATCTACTCCAGATCTGATTGATTTCAGTCAAATCGGTTGAGTATCCACTGATTTATTGATTTTGGATTTGCTCCATTATTCATCAATTTATTTATTAAAATAATCAATAATTGATTTTTGGGGCTTTCTGACCTGAGTGATGGAAGATCACTCAAAACTTAGGAAAAAGTGGGTCCATGGGTTTACATGGTGCTCTTAGCTTGAAAATGAGCACCTACATGACTGAAACCGATTATTTGGCCCACTTTTATTACAAAATCAATTTTTCCAATTAAACTATTAAAAAATAGCCTAAGTTTTGGAAAATTTTAATTTAATAAAAAAAACACTGAAAATTTAAAAAAATGAAAAAATGAAAAACACTTATGGGGACTTAGACATGTTCATATGACTCAAACAAGATGTCTAGCATGCCTATACATTGACACATAGACTCTAATAACCTCAATAGGCCTAAATGCCAAGCCAACCACCCCAACTTTGGAGGTATGGAGTCAAAAACTCAGAAATTATCAGTCGTTTGTTCAACAACCAATAATAACCAAGGGAAAAAACACCCTAGGCTGATCGGATTGACAAATGAAGTCTAAGAGACCGAGTATTTTACAGACACTATCATGCTAGAACATTTATTACAATTTCCCCATGGGGTATGAACATGTGATATAGTACAACAAGCACTTCCAAGAAGTACTTCCAAAGGTCTTTTTGAAGTCCGAACAAGTTAACCCTGTCCGGTTCACCAGGCTCACTTCATAAAAACCACTAAGTACAACTTAGGTGGTAACATTATGGCTCCATCTGCGACACATTCTATGACTGATCTTCTGTTCAAAGGAGAGGATGTGAGAACTCTAGAATCTCTAGTTCCTGCAAGGAAATTAGAGTTTGTCAGTAACATGTATATATAATAAAAATTTAGCCATAAAAAACAAACTAATGTACATAATTAATCTATAATGTGAAAGAAGGAATATTTTACAAAAACCAATATACAAAGAAAAAATTTCAACATGGTACAAGATAACTATAATACAACAATATGATATATACAATTTAGAAATACATGCAGGGCAAGGTTTAGAAATTGGCCCTGAAACCACCGATGCCACTAAAGGCATCAAACTGTCTCGGCAAAAAATAGCTTGAGGAGGAAACCATTCACTGGTAAGCTCAGTATTTCTCCTTCCAAGTCATTTAGATAGAAGGAGTTCGTTCCTGCTATTTCATCGATGATGTACGGTCCCAACCACAGGCTGTCGAGCTTTCCATGTTTCCCAGGTTTTTCCCGTCGTTTGTCCCAACGTAGAACCGTGTCACCTACTTGGAAGGATCCTGGCCAGGTAGACTTATCAAAGGCTCTCTTGACCTTGTCTGAATTTTTGATACTATGGTCAAGAGAGTCTCTTCTGCTCTCATCTAGCTCGATCAACTGGTTTATTCTATTCTGGATGGCTTCTTGATCTGAGGTGAATGTCTAGAGGAGCTGATAAACTGGAAGCTTTAGATGGATTGGTAAGGTAACATCAAGGCCATAGACTAGTTCGAAAGGGCTCCTCCCTGTTGAACTTTTCTTAGTGATCATGTCGGCCCATAACGCCAATTTGATTTTTCTATCCCAAGCCTTCTTATTGTCACCCACAATTTTTTTTTATTATGGTCATTAAGTTCTTGTTACTTGATTCTGCTAGACCATTTCCTTGGGGATAGTAATTAGATGAGTGAGATAGGATAATGCCGTACTTGAAACAGAAAGATGAAATCTCGGAAGAAACAAAGCATGGGCCATTATCCGTGATTATTCTAGCTGGCACACCGAATCTTGTGATGATTTTATCTTCTAGGAAATCCATGACTATGGCATCGGTTGCCTTTTTGGTGGGTATCGCCTCTACCCACTTGGTAAAATAATATGTGGTGGTAAGAATCCAAGAGTAACCATTGCTTGAGTTATCCTTGAACTTACCGATGAAGTCAAGCCCCCATTGTTGAAAAGGGGCTTGGACTACTATTGGATTTAGAGGCAAGGATTTCATTTGTTGCTTTCCGGTGAATAACTGACACTGGGGACAAACTATGACAGCCTTGTGCACATCTGAGAATAGGTTTGGCCAATAGTAGCCTGCTCTAAGGATTTTGTGGTCGGTAGTTTTAGCTGCAAAATGTCCACCACAAAATCCTGAATGGAACTCAACCATGAGTTTCTTAGACTCTGGTTCATCGACACATCTAAGTATCAAACCATCTGGGTTTCTCCAACCCAAACCATCTTTGGTGAGACAATACTTAGTTTCCTTGAACCTTAGTGCCCTTCTTTTATGGCCCAGTAAGTGATTGGGGCATGTAAGGTTGCGGAGGAAAAATATGATGTCGGTGTACCAAGGGTGCTACTCTAATCTCTGAAACTCATCTGATACATTTTTCTCTGAATTGCTGCTCTAGCATATTACTCCTAAAGCCTTCTCATTTCCTTGGGTCAACATCTTTGCAAGACCCTGTCCCTTGATTAATTTAGTAGGTCTTATCTCCAAATCATATTCATGTATTTTTGAAACCCACTTGCCCCTGATTCCTAGGCAATCCTACTGGGACATGATATCTTTAACAGCTGCATGGGGTACATATCCAATGATTTTGGAGTAACCTATATAAGTTCTGAAACGTTTAAGGGACTTGACAAGAGCATAGGCCTATTTCTCCATCGTGGTATACTTCAATTCTGAATTTTGTAAGGCTCTACTCATAAAGGCTATGGGTTGCTCTTGTCCCTCCTTATTCTTTTGGAGTAAAACACCGGCAATGGTGTCTTCTGAGGCAAAGGAAAATATTTGGAATTCTTTGGCATAATCTGGGCTAGTCAAGACCGGGGACATGGATATGGCATTTTTTATGGACTTGAATGCATCTTTCCCTTCATCTTTCCACTCAAACTTAGCATCCTTCTTCAATAGCTTTTGTAGAGGTTTCATTAATTCTTCTAAGTTTGGGATGAATCTTCTTATGAAATTGATTTGACCATTAAAGGACTGGAGAGATTTTAGATTGTGAGGCAAGGGGACTTTCTTAATATCTTCAACTCTCTCAGGATCAACCTTGACACCATCTTTAGAAATGATGTGCCCCAACAACTTGCCTTGATCAACTCCAAAGATTGACTTGGCGGGATTCAAGGAAATACCATATTTCCGACATCTTATAAAAACCTACCTAAGATGACTTATGTGGTCAGATCTTTCTCTTGAAAAAATAGTTAAGTCATCCTGATATATTTCAATTATTTTGCCTATAAGTTCTTTAAATGAAAAATCCATGGCTCTTTGGAAGGTGGCACCAGCATTCAATAAGCCAAAAGGAATTCTTAGACATTTATAGGTACCCCAAGGTGTGGTGAATGTAATCTTATGTTGATCTTCTTTATTTACCAACACCTGGTTATAACCAGAAAAGCCATCCAACATGGACATCATTCCTGATCCTGTTACTCTTTGAAGCAAAGTTTCCATGTCGAGTAATGGGTAATTATCTTTGAGGCATGATGTATTCAGATTTCTAAAATCTATACATATTCTAATTGACCCATTCTTCTTTCTAACAACAACTAAGTTGGAGCACCAAGATGAATGTCTCGTAGGTGCTATGATCCCTGCCGCTAGCATCTTCTGAACTTCCTTTTGCACAATGGGGGCCAACTTAGGGTTTATTCGCCTAAGTTTTTGTCGGAAAGGTTTGGCCTCCTTAGCTTCTTCTGTGAGGGGAATAGTGTGTTGAAACACATCCTCCCTATAGGCTTTCAGCTCATCATAACTAAAGGCCAACACATCTCTATACTCTTTGATTAGGTTGATCAAGTTTTTCCTTTCCTTTTTCGAAGTACCTTTTCCAATTTTTATTAACTTGGGATCCTTGTCAGTTCCTATGTTTATTTCCACATAATTCCCAGTTTTTATTTCTTCTTCTTTTTTTATGATGATCCTGATGATCAAAAATATTCTCGAAAGCTATAAGGCTACTCGGGATGTGATTCCTTTCATTATCCTCGCACTCCTGATACTCTTTACCTTCCTGCTGATAACTGATCTTGCAACCCTCAAACTCTTGTAGATTGTGGATGAATCTCAAGAGTTGCTCATCGTCTTTGAACACTTGCCAGTGGTCTATATTATCTGGAATTGAAGGTCTAAAATTTATTTCCATCTTTCCATTCCCATTAATCATTTCATCCGATGGCTGGAGGGTGGATGCTGCTACCGCTAATTTATCTACTAACCCATTCATTTCCCTATGGACCTTTTGAATGTTAAGTGCATCAAACCCTTCCATAGTGTCCCATGTGGCATTCCTATACTTCCTTAGTCTGTCATTTTTGCATTGAAACCGATTCTTAATCTGGAGGACAACTAGATCTGAATCACCCTTTATGTTCAACATCTTTATCCCCGTATCTTTAGCAGTTTCTAACCCTAGGATCAATGCCTCATACTCAGCTACATTGTTTGATGCTTCAAACTCTAATCTGAACGCAAAGTTGTAGACTTTATTTGAAGGAGAGATGATGACGATGCCTGCACCCTTTCCGGTTTTGGAATAAGCCCCATCAAAGTACATTTGCCAAACTTCATCAATCTTTTCATTTTTAATGTTTTCCTTAATGGGGGCCATGAAATTTGACAAAATAGCATAGTTTCCAAAGTTATCAGTGAAATGAACAAATTCATTTCCGGGCTTCTTAGGGTTTTCTTCATGTCGTTTCCTCAGCTTTTCTCTGTGGAGAATCACCCTAGTGTTCTCTGATGCAGGTATAGTAGCATATGTCCAATCCATTTCAATGTGCCCACCAAGAGTTGCGGCCCATTTTCTAGATAACAACATACCTCAATTATCTGGAACATCTATCACCACCACATCCATCGACATGTCGATATCAGGATACTTAGCCAACTTAACTTGTAAATTTAAGATTATCCCTACCACTTCAACTTCTCTTGCATCCATGGCACAAACATTGTGGTAGGGTCGGGTGACCCTTAGATTTAATTGCTCCATTACTTTTCTTGTCATGACATTTGATGAAGCACCTGAATCTAACATACAGTTATGAAGGAGAAGTTAATCAAGTAAGAGGGAGACATAAAAAGGTGGGTGATCTTCTCTTCTCGGATCAACACTATTGAGGACTATGGGCATATCTATGGGTTCAATATGTTCATCTTCAAATATATCATTATTATTAGGAAGAGGATCTTCTTTGATAATATTATGAGCTTTACTTTGACTATCCTCTAAGGCTTTCAACAACTTTTCTTTTTGACCGGGAATTTTAAGGACATCAGTTGCGTAAACATGAATCTTAGCACTACTTATCCATTCTCCCATATCAATATTTGACTCAGGGACAATAGGAGGATCTTGGAGGGGAGGAGTGGTTACCTTTGGCTTGTACTATTTAGACGGTGATTTCTTTTCTCTCCTTTGATACACAGCTCCCTTGAACCTGGCATCCTTCATTTCCTTAATTTCCTCCGGAGGAGGCATTGTACCATAAAATTTAGACAAGAGATCCTTCTCGAAACCGTAATCTGTGGCCTGCTGCCAATGCTGGTTTGATAGAGGATAGGTTCGTCCTACCATGTACACATGATCAGACTCACCTGATGTTGTTTCCTGATTACTGACCTCTGCCATCCCATGTTCTATAACCTGGTTTGCTATGTAGCAAGTGCTTTCTGGGTGGAATTGCTCACAAGGTCTACACCATGGAATTACTTCATCTACCAGGTTAGTTGACTCTAACTGGTTTGGAATCCTAGGCTCTTACTGAGGAAACTTCTTTTGATATACTTGATTCTGTTTTGGCTGAAAATTCCTAGGTCCACTATTTCTCTCCAGTGTGACTATTCTGTTTTGGATTTTATTCATTTGCACAGATTGGTCTGTCATGAATTGGTTATGACTAGTCATCACTTTTTCAAACATGCTAGTTATCTTTTCCATGGGGTCTTTAGAGGTTTCCTTTTCCTCTAATTCAATGGCATTTCCCTTCTCTTTGTTGTACGAAGTGTTTCCCCTAGTGTAACCTGGAATGTTGGACTTTCCCGAAGATTGCATATTCCTTTCTATTTTCTCGGCCAGATCTTGAGCAGTTTTTAGATCGACCGGATCTTTATCCCTTAATTGGTATATCAAATCACCAGTGAAAGCTTCGATGTAGGATATTAAGATGGAGGCATCCCTTGCCTTGATGTATCTAGGGAGGTCCGCAACCACACGCCTGAACTTAGTATTAAATTCATCCATGGTTTCATTCTCCATCTTCTTTATATTATGAAGGGCAGCAAGCAAATGTCTTGGTTCTTTCTTTTCCCCCCATTTCTTCTTAAAACCTTCTAGGAATTCATTAAGGGTTTTATATGAATCATCACCAAGGTCGGCATACCACTCTGTAGCATCATCCTCTAAGGATAAAGCAAAAAGCTTCATTTTGATATCTTCATGGTTAGAGGAAACATTATCGCAGTAACTGACTAGGTGCCTTTCAAACTTTCAGAGATGAGTCTTGGCAGTGGTAGCATTATTTCCCTCGAACCTGGGGAGCTTCTTGATAGCATCATTCGGAATGTTATGAGGAGCACCTGCTATCTGAGAAAAGTCAAGGGGTTTGTAAAAATCCGTCATTTCTTGAGATTGGAAAGTATGACTCTCTACAAATATGTGATGGATATCTGAGAGGGATTGGTCTCCTAAATCTTCAAGGTTTCTACAAGAAGTCTGCCTTTTCAATATTTCCCTAATAAACCTTTCGGGATCAGGGAGAGGATTGAATAATTGTCGGCGGTTTCTTCGGGTAGAAATTCTTGAAGGGATGTTAGACAGTGGAGTCGCCAGATGGATCGAGTTTTATTTTTTATGTTTTTTAAATACTAGATCAATCAAAAGTTTTTTATCTTTTTAGTTGTTTAGAAAAAAGTTAAGCTAAGTCGTACTCAGGAATAAAAAGATTTATCCCCGGCAATGGCGCCAAAAAGTGTTGCCACCTTTCACACACCTGGATCACATGGCAGAAATCTTCAAGCCACTCGGTGTGTCCTTGGGGGCAAGTCTTGAGTCAAGGCTGTCACCTTGTTCTTGACTCCTCCGTTTAGGCTCAACTCCTAACGAAGCCAAGGGGGGTAGACCCTATTAAGTTACTAAGGATGATTTCTTAGTGTGATGATGTTAAACTGAATCAGTTACTTAGGAGTTTGAATATTTTAACTATAGACAATTAAAGATGACGAGATACGAAAATAAACACACGAAAGCACAACGCTGATACACAATGTATACATGAAGCAAAAAATACAAGTGCCTTAAAATGGAGTCGAATCAATAAAATCGATGTGCTTGCATGTTCTTGGAGTGAATGTTTTGCGATTGCATCTTGGTATGTTTTAAGTTAAATGTGAAGTATGAGTTGATTAAATTAGGCCAAGGGGGACTCCAGATATACCCGAGAGTACTTGGAGTATGTCCAAAACTAAACCTTTACGGCTACCCGCAAGGAATATGTGGTCTGAAATGGAGTCTCTGGGGCTATTGCTCGTAACGCACCCGTTAGGGTGTGACAGAGATCGGCGCCCCGAGGTCACTTTTCAGTAGGTTCCCTCTTCCTTTGGGTATTTTTCCACCGTAGAGGTCTAATCTAGGTGTTGTATTTTCACCTGATGGTTTGTCAATTGGGAAGAGTGAGTCCTAATTATACTAGTCACCCAAGTGCTTTTGATACAGCTTGACTGATCGGACGAACCACAGCCAAGTGCAGAGCATACACACTAGAGTCTTGTAATTTTTAATAAGTTTTAAACCGGATGTTCTTGTTTAAAAGAAAAGCCTCCAAGAACCTCTTTCGATCCAAGTGGATCTCAATCGGGGAATCAAGGAGGGATTAATTTTAAAGTTGCAGATAAACAAATGATAGAAAAAAGAAAACAAATACACAGTTCGATTTTCTTAATTAATCCTACCACGAATCTCTTTCCCCTTTCGGGTCAATCGGGAAATCGTGGGGTAAGTATTATGATTACTTTGAAATGTAAGATATGGATTATGATATTAATAATGAACTAAAGTATACTACCCTGTAGATTAGATCAATTCTATTTAAAAATAAATGAACAGAAATCGACGAAAAAGGCACCGACACAAATCCCCCCAGGGGGGATGAGGAATGGGCTCGAAAGAGCCTATTCCAAAGATGATTTTATTACAGTGGCTACAATAGCATAAAACTAATAAATCAGAAATTTCTTGGTCCTTATACAGGTTGAAACCAAGTTTTTTACAATTTTGCAAAAAGAAACTAAGATTTTTTAGTGAAAAGGAAGACCCCTGGGGGATTTGAATGCTCCTGAGACCACTTCGGACAGAAGCTTCCTTTTCTTTCTGTCAGAACTGATAAAGGACAGTGAGCAAGTTAGAATAACATATGCCCAAAATCACTTTAAGAGTACCTTTGGATCAGCCTACTTTATCTCAAAAAATAATGCGGTTAAACTAGCTAAACCAGCGAAAAAGGAACCAAGGAAAGCTTGCTTTCCTTGGGATCTTGGCTTGCTGTTTGTGCAGCCAATTAAAGTGCACTGATATTGCAGAATATTAAATTTATAACAGCGAACAGAAATCTAATGCATGTGATCTACAAGTTTTCTTTAAAAATCATGCAAAAAGGACGATTTCCCTACAGCTAGATCTAGGATGCTTATGAAACATTTTTAAGTGCAAGATATAGGATATGAGCTATGAAATATTAGATCTATGTATATTTTACTTTGATGAAACAGATCTGAATGAAATCACAGCTATGAACTGAAAAAGTAACCGGGTAAAGTGTTGATTTTTGGGGGAGGAAGAAGAGGAGAAAAGTGTTGTTTTCCTTGAAGATCCCCAGTGGAGCTTTCAGGTGGAATGTCGAGGGACTATGCCTTTGAAATTTTTTGAGGATAATGAAGAATAAAACTAAATCAGCATCCTATCCAAAGTATGAACCTGCAACGCAGCTGAAATCAAAGAATTTGCCAAGAAACTTGTGAGATCCGATTAGTACATACAAAGAGATTCAAGATAACATGCATATAAGCTTATAGGACATGCTAAATATAGATCTCTAAACATGCATCCAAGGAGAGTGACAGTCAATAAACTTATTGAACAACACCTTTCCTATCAAGATTTTAATAAGCTAATTACCAATCTTAACCACAGATCTACAAGAAATTAGCAAAAAATGACCAAAGATACAGGTTACCTCAGTAAAACAATGGCAATAATATTCCACACATGTAATGGCACCACACCATATTGCCTCCAAAGCTTTTCTTTATTTCAAATGAAGAATTACAACAATACAATAGCAGTAGCATTTCAATCCCAGTTCTAACTAGCTTGGAAGAGGAGGTTGTGCCTGGATATATACAATTTGCAGGCCATCTAGCCCAGGGGGGCGCAATTCCTCATGGAATCAAGTGAAATCAACTGATGGAGATTCCATCAATGCATAACTGAATCTGCACTGAGCCTACTTGTCAACCGGGGGCTTGATTGAGCTGACACATCAACCCATACACTGACACATCAGCCCACAGAGCATCCAGGAGAGTCCACATGTGTGGAGGAGAGAGAGAGAGCGTAATTCCCCATGAAGACCACTATAGATCAGCTCTGGATATGATTTGATCCCCTCATTCAGTCAAGGATTTGTCAGATCCAGTCAATCTGCTCCAGATCTGATTGATTTCAGTCAAATCGATTGAGTATCCACTGATTTATTGATTTTGGATTTGCTCCATTATTCATCAATTTATTTATTAAAATAATCAATAATTGATTTTTGGGGCTTTCTGACCTGAGTGATGGAAGATCACTCAAAACTTAGGAAAAAGTGGGTCCATGGGTTTACATGGTGCTCTTTGTTAGAATAATCAACCCATAGTTTACTACCTTCGACATTAATTTAATTATTTTTGTCTTATTAGCCTAGTTCATGTGTCCCACCTTGTGCAAGTTGTCTTTTACCTATCCATAGTGGTCAAAATTGCCTTATTTGACTCATGTAGCGCATGGGAAAGCCCAAGGAATCAAATCTGCTTTATTCTTGGCCTCCTAGGCGCCCTTCTGCTTTTTCTACTTTATTGCCTGCTTTTTCAGTGTTTTAAGGCAAATGGGAAAGCTAGACTAGGTTAGGTGAACTAATTTTTTGTCCTCTTCATCCTCCACTCTTTTCTCCTTGGAAAAGCATGTATGAGTTGCCATTCCACCACTCTTTAGCTTGCCTAAGCCATTTTGCTAATTCGTGAGCTCCATGACAAATTTGGGATCAGCTTTTTACACCTATGGGCGATTTGCTTAATTTTAGTAAGCCTGCTTTATGCTAGATTCGAATTGCTCCTCATGCATTCGAATCCCTGATGTATGTTATTTATTCAGCAACCTATTATGTTACAGGGTTGGTTATTGTACACTGAGTTAATACAGTTTAGTGTTCAGCTCCAATTTCAGTCTCTTTTGTGAGTGATTTTGCATGATCAATTGTTAATTGTTGTGAGTAAAATTAATCTATCACTGGGTTCAATTTCCACATGGTATCAGAGCCATTATAGATCGATTTCTCTCCTTCAAAATTGTTTTGCAGGTTCGACATCAGTGACTGGGAGCCTTCTACTAACAGCCGGGACAGATTTTCTAAGCTATGGATCAATCACATAAAACTATCTTGACTCCCTTCAATTTCTTTGAATGGAAAGCAGAGATGGAGATACTATTGAGAGCGAAAGGCCTCTACAGGGTGACTATGGCAACAGAAGCAGAGC